>CM033106.1:30952879-31552879 GCA_019321725.1 Paulownia fortunei | reverse complement strand
AAACTATTAAATGTTCTTGCTTTTCGATACTTGGTTTGTCATGTAATGAGTTGAATGAACATTCTTATTTAAGTTAGAAAAAATAGTCCTAATAAGTCGTAATATTGAATTTTCTTCATTGTCATACTCAATAATCATATCTTATGGAATTTTAATGTTACTTTAGTATTATTTGGTTTCTCACATTTTCCAACTCTAAGTAAAATCTCAATAAAATTTGGATCATTTCTCGACTCATGTTCCTTGATAAATTAATTTTTGTTTCATTTTGGGCAACAAATTTGATTTCACCAAACTTGCAAAAATAGTTTGATAGGTTGTTGCCCTGGGAACAACTGTTAATACTTATCAAAAACCTTCACAAAACACTACTACTTTTCCACCAAAACTTTCATCATTTTCCATTACGTCTTTTAATAATTTATCAATATTCTTGATAGCTATCGTTTTGTCATTGGTGATTCATCCCATAAAAATAGTTATGATTTACGTAATAACTCTGCAACCCTACTTTGCTTGGACATAGTGTACTGATTATCTATTGATTTTTTGAAGCGAGAATGTGTTGTTTTACCCTCTGACATTATTGCGAAAGCAACTCCAGACGCTATGGTTATAAGTATTATTTGAGTTTTGGATCTAAAATGAGCTAACAATATATAGTATAAAAAATATTTTCGTATTCCACATGGCTTATCAATAGAGAAACCCATTACCCATTTGTATGCAATCTAATATCATTAGAAAAACTTTATGTTGTTCAGGATTCAACTTTAGTTATGCTTTATAATCTTCTAAATGTGCTTCTTTTGACATTTTATCTTGTATCTCTCTTGAAAAATTATTGTTCATATTATCTATATCAATAGAAATGTTTGAAAGATCATATGAACTAATGTTTTTTTCAATATTCTCCAAGAAAAAATCAAATTTTTCAAAATTTTAGCAACTTGTATTTAATTAAGAATTCTAATTTTCTTTTGAAATCTTTAAATATTGCTATGTATCCTAATTAACTCTCACATCTGTTGTGTATAATATACACCCTTATTGACTCCATAGTAAATTTTAGGAGCTTGACCAGATATTTGACAATAAAAGTGCATGTAGAGCTAGCAATATCATCACTCCAACTAGCAAACTTAAAATCTTGTTTGACGGTTGATTGCGTTCTATTTATCAAGATTGACATATTGATGAATATCAATAATTTCAAAATTATGCAGTTAGTGTAAAATTTATAATCTCGAGAAAATTATGCGTTCTATTTATAATTTTTGTTGTAATTTTATTAATTAAAGTATATATAATCTCGAGAAAAAAGAAGATGAATGAAAATTAACATGGAAAAATTAAGTATTTTAAAAGAATATAAATTAAGGTATTATAAAAAAAATTGTAGTTGACAATGCAACAAAACAATGAACTCTCTTGCAACTCATAATTTATAAACGACACTTATTCCTTAGAGATTAAAAAAATTTGGTAAATCAAAACTAAAAATTCGATATATAACATGTCGATAAAAAGAAATTGATTTGATATTTAATTTTTTTTTCTAAAAATTCAATATTTTGTTTGATTTTAATTTTTTATTCCAACTTATCGAACTGTACCAAATATTAGATTTAATTTTTATAAATTTTATAAATAATTTTTTTTATCTAATTTTATATACTAATTAGATTTTTACTATTTTTTTCTTACTTTTAACTTACCAAACTAAAAATAATAATTTTAAAATACAATTAGATTTTGTTAAGAAATAAAAATAAAGAAGAAATTGAGCTAAAATTATAGCTTTGTAATACTATAATAATATATAGACATAATAAAATTTTATCTCTATTAGATTACCTTAAAAAAATTTATTGTTAAATTCACTTTAGCCCCTATACGTACTTTTAAAAATACTCCAATTTTATTAATTTTATAATTGGTTCAGTAAAATAATATGTAAAGAGATCAAGAAATACACAAGTAAATATAGTATAAAATTATTTTCTATTTAATGTAATATATATTTTTAAAATATTTATGTTGAAATGTAGTGAAACAACATGAAAATTCATACAACTTATTTTTGCCATATTTGATTCTATTGAAAAAATTTAGGTTATGTTTTGTTTTATTTTCATTTGTTTTGAAGAGAGTGTTTTCCAAAAATGTATTCTAAAAAGTAAGTTTGTAGAACATGTATAAAAAAATATGTATATTTTGTTGGGACAAATGATATGATGTATTTTAGAAAATATTATATCAATGGTAGATATATTGTCAATATTATTTTATTATGGTTAATGAGAGATATTTTTAATTATAAATATATTATCAATATTATTGTGTTGTAATTCGTGACAATATATGATATATAATTATCTAACTATGGTATTAAATAATTTTGTATTATGGGAGAAAATACAATTCCCAAAAAGTACAAGTAACAAACAAGTTTTCGTATCCGAAAAATAAAAATAATGTTTGGAAGAAAAGTAGGAAGAGAAAGTCAATAAAAACCATAATGTTCGAACTAACAATAAAATAGTATAAATAAAATTTATTAGATTAAATGATCAGCTTAAAAGATCTATTTTTTTTTTCATGAAATGATTTCACTAGTGATTTAGCATAAATTCTCAAAGTCAAATTTTTTTATTAAGTCAAATATCAGATACAATTGCAATCGACCTACTATAATTGCAACGATAAAAGATAAGTCAAATGATTAAAAAAGATTTTAAATTTTATTCATAAAATATATGAAATATAATGGATAATATCGTTTTTGAAATATGGTCTCATAATTGATAAATATGATATAAAATTCAGATGTGGGTGGTTTGAGAAAAATAAAATTAAAGTAATCAAATACTCCATCAATTAATGTAATTATTTTCGTATAGTCTCATGGTTAAAAAAAAATAAATTTTAGTCATAAAAACACTTTAAGTTTTGTTGTATTTTTTTTTCTTTTTTTCTCAGAAAGTGGAATAACAAAAAAATATAAATATGACAATGGATTGTCCTTTTGAATTGATATAATAAAATATATGTTATTTTCACATTAATTTTAATAAATTTAATTAATCTAGATATAGTGAGGTATATTTTCATACAAAAATGATATTTGGTTTGATTTTTGATTTTGATTTTGATTTATCAAATCGTAAAAAATATTGAATTTTAATTTTTTACAAATTTTATAAATAGTTGTTATTAATCTTATAATTTTTTCTTAATTTAACTTACCAAACTAAAAGTAATAAATTCAAAATACAATTAGGTTTTGCTATTTAATTTTGAACTATTTATTTGTTTTTTTATTTTTTAGCAATTTTTTTAACAAAATCATAAAATTGAAAATAGTCAAAAGATAAAACAAAAGGTGAACTTCTTATAAATATAATTTTTCCACATGTTTTAAGAAGAAATTAGTAAATTGGTAAATATAATATAAAATTCAGATTTGGATGGTTTGAAAAAGTATATGTTAAAGAATTAAATATCTTATTAACTGATATAATTATTTTCGTATCTCCTAACACATGAAATACTTTTAGTCTCATAGTTCAGAAGGTCTTGTAAATTTAATCTCATGATTTGGAAAAAAATCAATTTTAGTCATTAATATACTTTAATATATAGATTTTGCTCTATTTTTTTTTCAAGAACTGGAATAACCAAAATTATAAATATAACAGTGGAATATGCCTTGCAATTAATATAAAAATAAATATTATTTTCACATTAATTTTAATAAATTTTATTAGATTGGATATTGTGAGGTATATTTAATGTATTCAAATAGACATATTTCACAATAAAATAATTTTCATATAGTGTATCATATCTTTTTCTATTCTAATTCTATGTAATTTTTTTATAGGGGTGAAAATAATTTGATAAATAGATGGAATCAAATCAAAACTGAAAATTTGGTGTTTATCGAAGTCGAACAAAAAATTTAAATTTTGTATTTGATTTTTATTTTCATAAAAAAAAAGTTGTATTCAATTTAATTCTGGTGTTTTATTTCGATTTATTGAACCATGCCACAATAACAAATTTTAATTTACAAATTTTATAAATAATTTTATATCTTAGTTTATATTTATTAATTAATACTAAATACAATTAAATTTTGTTATTTAAATTTGAACTATTTAATTTTTTAAAAATTCATTTAACAAAATAATTGAATCGAAATATGAACACATAAATGGATAAAAGAGAAAACAAAAAGTAAATTACTTATATATATAATTTTCACATATGTTTTCTAAATATCAAATAAATGAAAGTACAGTTTGACTTGGACTATTGATATTCTCTTATTGTAATTATCCTATAACCTCATTGATCAATTAAAAAAATAAATATTATTTGTTTCAAAATTACGTAATTATTAAATTACATAACTATTATTAAAATTAATAATATCAAAATGATATTTCAGAATCAAAAATTGAAAGAAACATTCATATTTTTAGAATAGTACAGAATATATTTATAAGATTATATAAATTTGAAATAAATTTGAAAGAGACAATTGTCCTTTGCCTCCGTTAATTTACGTAGCATCATTGCAATCCTCAATTCTTTTTTATAATTAAACTAAATATACATAGGCGGGGGCAATGTTTTAAACAACTCACGATTCCATTATCTTGAAATGCCCATAACCCAAAAAATAGCCTTACGACAGTATGTGTAAACGTTTTGGGTGACAGAAAAATATTTTAAAAGAAAAAAGAGTACTATTAGTAGGCTTTTCAATTTTGGTAACTAGCCACAAATTTGAAAAAAGAAATTGGGCTTTTCAATTTTCGCATGCATTAGGAAAGCCGCCTCCGATATATAGTAGGCTACCTGGATCCGGCTCACTGCTGCGCATTAGGAAAGTTGCCCGCCACTGTACAACGGGTATACAGCCTGACGGACGGACACCCGTCAGTCTTATGTTAATCCGACAATAAATTCCCGCAGAATATCAAACTGTAAATAGGAGGGAAAACCAGAGGAAAATTCTCTACTTCACAGACCCTCTCTCAACGCACTCTACACACACACACAACACGATGGCGACTCTGTCGAGCCTGGTGCACGAGCTCCGAGAACGCATAGCGGCATCATCATCAACCACTCTCAACAGGCAAAACGACGAGGCTTTGGAGTCCCGATTCCGCGCCGTCCTTCCCAGTCTCCTCCACACCTACGTTGTTCCTTCCTCTTTCGGTATGTGAATATGCTCATATATAGTTATTCATGTTTAGTTGAATCTTTGATTCTTGGAGTTTTTTTTTTTTTTTTTTTAATAAAAGAAATCAAATTTATTGTAGCCAAAGAGAGAGAGGTGATTGCAGTACTCAAGCTATTGGCACACACTGCGAAGAATTTTCCGGGAGTTTTCTATCATGGAAAGGCGAATGCTGTGCTTCCTGTTGTCGGTCGCATTTTGCCCTTCTTTGCTGAACCTGCATTTCGGTCGGTCATGCGATTTTTCGTTATGTTTTTTTATTTTCTATATCAGTGGATTAGTAACTTAATTCCGTACCACTGTTTTTTAGTAAAATTTTGCAATGTGTAGTTTGTTAAGCTGAGGGGAAATTTGTAGTTTTCTTTAGGTTTCTTGGTTTTCCTGCTGTTAATTTTTCAAGATTTTAAGATAGATGGTTATTTAATATTTTTGAAAGAGCTTCTGTTTGATTAAATAGTATTGTTGTTTTGCTTGTATTCAGCTCCCGACATGGTGCTATTTTTGAGGCTGTTGGATCCCTGCTATCCTTACTCCGAACAGGTGATCGGGATGCATACCGCCAATTCTTCATGGATACTATGTCGTTAACTGAAGGTACACATATTGAACTGTCAGAATTTCTACAGTGAATTGGGATCACTTTTTCTCAATTTGATTGACCGATTTCTCCCTTTTGTAGAGTGCTATTTATGTTATCCTTTTACGGGCAGCAGACTTTATTGTTCTCATCTGAAAACACTTGGCCTTTTCCAAATATCTGTTTTGACCATCAAAATATTTTCCTTCATAGATCTTCTATATGCTGCCTCAATTTGTGATGAGAGAGGATCAATGGAACCAAAAAGATTGTGGTTGAAGTCTTTCTGCGAGTCTTTTGCCAGAATTCGCAATGATCCTGCCCTTCTCGGTGATCTTCCAATATGTAACAAGCCAACCAATGGAGAAGGAATATTAATTGATCTTACAGGAAAAGAAAGGTGGCTAGCCTTTGCCACTTCAGCCATCAAGCTACTATGTAAATGCTTAACTGAAGGAACGTTATATGTTGAAGGGCTTTTGGATGCATCATGTGTTTTGGCTGTCTGCAAGCTTTTGTGCTATGGAGATGATGATCTGCACATGGTGGGTAGATTTCATCGCAAATTGCCACAGTTTCTTCAGATTACATTTGTGTAATCATTTGATTTTGTGCATGTTGAATATAGGCTGTCTAACTTCTCAAATTTTTTGAAGGCATGTTTTGACTTTGCACGCCTCATTGGAGCAAGGAAAAACTGTGAGATTGTTCCTACTGAAAAACTAATACAATCAATGACAATCATACTAAGCGGCGGCGTTGAGGCAGTTTCAGTATTCAGGTATGCCAATTGATTGTAACTTAGCCTACACAATAACTTCCCCCATTCGGTATTCAGATTGTTCTTTTTCAAAAGTTTTGCTTTATTATAACTCAAATGCCTAAAAATCACCATTAGTACCTAGCATTCATGTAACTTTTGTATATTAACCGATTCAATGATAACCTTGGTCCACATCTAAATGAAAAGACTGCCGCCTTCCTACCTTTTCTTCACCCTTTGGTGATGGCTGTCACACTCCTTTTATATATTATGTTGAAAAAGAATTTTATAAACATGGTCTCCTAATAAAATTGTTCAAGTTAGAAAATAAATAATCATACCAGTGGAAAACAAGATTTACCATGACGTATCATGGTGTGAGTTTTCTGTTTATTACTATGTTTTGTACCACTGTAGTCTAGCCTCACGGTAGCTGAATCATTATTTCTTTTCCTGTTAGTAATCATGCTACCATTGATTTTACGTTTACGAGTGGCTATAAAATAAGATTACCATGATGTATCATCTAGTGAGTTTTCTCTTGATTTTATAATTTTGAGCTGGTGGAGTCTAGCCTCCTGATTAGCCGAATCATAATTTTGTTTGCAGTTTAATCATCCTAATCCACACTCTCTGATTCTGTGATGGCTTTAAAATATTTAATGATTTCCAACTTATGAAAACCTTTTAAACTTCTGTCCTATCTGAAACTTTTAGATACCTAGCTTTTGCCTGGCTTATGCACAATCTTTGATGAGCTTTCTTGCTGTCCTCTTCATTATCAACGTTGGCTGTTGAAGCTGTCCTGTGTATGTTATTTTCTCACAGCCACAAAAATTTGATTGCAGAAGTGCGGTTTATGATTCTTCTCTGGGAGGATGTCTTCAGTCCTTGCATTCTGGTTGTCCTGATGACGTCGTCAGGTCGACAGCAGCTGATATAGTTCGTATCTTTCCTGAGTCAATGCTGAAGACAAGGAGCTTGGAGCTGAAGGTCAATTCTGCATATCATTGACATTGTCTCCTCTTTCTATTACATATACATAATAAATGTATGCCTATTCGGGGTGCTTGTGCATGAGCATGTTGTATTCGATCTTGTACATCTCGTCTCGTATGTGTGCATAAATCACTTCTAGTGACTACTTTTATCCATTTATATGCTTTGTAGCTATAATGACATTAACTGCTTTGTATCCGGAGTAGTATCTATGTAGAAATTTTAGTTGATGAACTTGTTAAATCTAATTGTCTGGCTGCAATTTACTATTCTATCTTCTTAAAATTTCAGGCTGGCCTGTGCAGTGCATATGTTCGAATTGCAAAAACATGCCCTCCTTATTCCTGGAGGCCAGAATGTCTCATTTGTTTGCTTTGTTCATCCAAGCCCATTTTTCATTTAATAGACTGCTTCAAAGGTGCTGTTTCCAGGCTTGGTCCTAATCTTGTTGGAAGGATAATGACTGGTGATAATCACACTGTTCTACACGAGTCAAGAGATAATGAACATGAAAGCTCAAAAGTTGGGGGCAAAAGATCGGTTCAGGATATAGAAACTTCGGAAACAAAGCGGCAAAAGATAGATAATTATTCCAGCACTATATGTCAGGATATATGCAAGTTTGTAAGTAATTTTACTGGAGTTGGAGAAAAAGAATATGCTGATTTTATGTGTGCCTCGTTAAATCTTTTACTTGAATTTCTAAAACCTCCCGGGGAGAACTCTAATTCGTTGAAGACAGAAATTGCACTGACAGCTATTTGCACACTCTGTATTGTTTTTTCCGACCACCCACATGCCGACCTTTCCCTTTGCATATATCGGCAAACGTGCAAGTGGATTTCTTGGATGCTTGAGCAGGTTTGTTTTTTCGTTTTCGTTTGATTTTCCTTTTAATTTGGATTGTGTCATTTTATAATGTTGAATAAATCTAGCAGGCAGAGCAAGAGCTTCCATTTCCTCTTGATCTATCCATTTTCCTAGAAGCAGTTCACAGACTACTGCTTTTGCAAGGTAATGGAACTGTTATGTGAGCTTAATATTCATAGATAACTGCATAACATTTATATGAGTTCTTTCTTTCTTTCTTTCTTCACCCCCTCTCCCCTTTTTCTTAAATTAGAACTTGTGCTTTGTTGAAAATATTGATGAGGCGATGTTCTGAATGTTTGGTGAAGAATTGTGAGGCTTAATAATTAATCATCGAATGCTGCTTCCCCGATTAAAGCCTGGTCATTCAAACTGCATTGCATGAGAATATTGATTTTCTAGCTTGTTTGCTGAAATCTCTTTAAGATATATCATTTCTCATTTTGTAATTATTAAACCCATTCTATTTCATCTTAGGGTCTCTACCTAAAGAGAATAAGCTTATGATCTTTGAAAATACTGGTGACATTGGAGATTTCTTGCGACCACTGCTAAAGCTTCCATGGAACTGTGCTCCTTCAATAATAGAATCCCATCCTCACTGGAAGGCAAAATGTCTCTCAATTCGCATTCTGTCCAGGATTGGTTGTATAACACAGCACGGAGTGGATCTTGATATTCTGGACTTGGGGCTTCATGATGGAGAAGAAGAAGTTAGAACTGAAGCTGTTATCTCTATGCCAGTGATTGTCCTATTCTCCGGTTTTGGTTTTCTGACACATATGTTCAACAGGCTGGAGTAAGTGAAAAATGCACTTTTAATTAACTGAGTATGTGCAAGTGTCTACTACCTGTTAATCTAAATAGCACATATTTCGTTTAGTAGGATCTTTTTTCAAGAATAATGTGTGAAGGCAGAGCATCTAATATATTTGAGTACTTACTGCATTACTGTGATGAAGCTAATTAGTGCTTCTGCTCACCTCGAGACTACTTTGGTTGAAGTAGTAGTTTCTTCTTGAGTTGTTACTTCATGCTGTAGCTATATTTGTCTTATGTCCCACGTAAAGCTTTCAATCTGGCCACATAACTTAATCCATTTCTTTCTGTGCTTTATCTTCTCGTTCCTTTTCCTGTCCTTTTGTTTCCATGTTGGTCATGATCTCCATTAAAACCCATGTAGATAGTAATTACCGGTTGTCATAGTGAAGTTGTAGGACCGGGCTCTAATTTTTGATTCAGTCGAATTCAAGTAATTGTCTGCCTGCTGGGGCTTGATTGCAGTGAACTATTCTTTTATCGTACAGCCCATTCTGAATTTAGGCACTGCCAAATTATATTGATTTTAGTTATTAACCTGGTGCATTGACAACATACTGAAAGTGTAGCATGCTTCTTAAAAATGAAATGAAGTGTTTAAAGCTCCTTTATTTAAAAAATAAATAAAATTCTCTTGCAGGACTCTAAAGAAAGAGAAAAATGAGCAAGTCAGGAAAATCATTCCCCTCTCTCTTGGTCATCTGGCATGCCTATATGGATATTGTAATGGTGCTGCTGGAATTCTGGAAGCTGAATGCAAATTATACTTGAAGAAGGACAAGGAGAAAGATGACTTACCTATGGATCATCTGTTGCAGGGGTTTTGGTGTTCAAAGTGTGACAGCATTTCTGCAGTCAACTATGGGTCATGTTCAACAGTTCTTTTGCCTAGCATGCATAAAACAGATTTTCTTCTGAGTTGTGATTATACCTATTTGCAGTCTCTCTTTTTTGAGCTCCTCTATGATGAATCATCAGAAGAAGTTCAAGTTGCTTGTGTAAGAATGATTCAGCGGATCCTTTTGCATGGAACTGAAAATATTTTGCTTAAGACAAGATCCCAATGGGTACAATGTGTTGATTTTTTACTCCTTCACAGGAACAAAAATGTGAGACAGGCATTTGGCTCACAGATTAGTTTCTTCCTCCAGGAGCCTATTTTGGACTATTTATTTTCATGTAAGGATGCTGCAAACAAATCTAAAGAACAGAGGTTCATGGACAAAATAAAACATGCTTTGGCAGCTGCTGAGGATCCTCTGGTTTTTGAAACCCTTCTAGAAACGGCAGCAACAATCATGCAAGCTGTGGATATTCATAGTCAACTCTTTTTGTTCTCTCTTATTTTATTGATCGATCAGCTTGACAATCCTTATGTTACAGTGCGGCTAATTGCCTCAAAGTTGATAAATAGATCTTGCTACTTACATCATACAGGGGGACTTGAAGCGCTCATTTCAAAAGTTCTTCATATCCGACATGAATTATATGATTATCTATGTATGAGGCTTGCCAAACAGCCAAAAATGGTTGAAGAATTTTCAGCAGCTGTTCTTGGTGTTGAAACTGAAGAACTTGTCAAGAGGATGATTCCTGTTGTTCTTCCAAGACTTGTGGTCCTCCAGCATGATAATGATCTAGCACTAGCAACTTTATATGAGTTGGCGAAGTGTTTGAACACAGACATGGTGCAACTAATTGTTAATTGGCTGCCCAAAGTACTTGCCTTTGCTCTTCATCAAGCTGATGGGCAGGAATTAAAATCTGCTTTGCAGTTCTACCATGAACATACTGGATCTGACAATCAAGAAATTTTTGCTGCTGCTTTACCTGCACTTTTAGATGAACTTATATGCTTTAGCGATGTCGATGATTCAGAAGAAATAAGTAAAAGGTACTTGATAAAACATGCACATAAAAGGTATTTTGTGGGGGTACACATGTTGCAAGTATAATGAATCACTAGTTTGAAAGTGTAGAATGATGGATTGTTTTAAACAATCATGCTTTTGAGGCTCTGCCTTGAGGTTTTGCTTATTCTGGCCTTTTCAATTCCTTGTGGAACCCATATTTGGGGAACTTTATTATGATTCTCATTTCACGTTATAACCATCTCTGTTCTTTGGATGTATTTATTACATTTATTTTATTCACAGTTTTCTTTAGCATGTATTCTACAGAACACAATGTGACTGTAATCAACCTTCTTACAGGTTAGCTAGGGTACCGCGTATGATAAAAGAAGTTGCAAGAATTCTGACTGGTAGTGAAGATCTTCCAGGATTTTTGAGGAACCATGTTGTTGGTTTGCTGAACAGCATCGATAGAAAAATGCTTCATGCAGAGGATATGTCATTGCAAAAACAAGCCCTCAGACGGATAGAGATGCTGATTAAATTGATGGGCTCCCATCTTAGCACATATGTACCAAAGATTATGGTTCTTCTCATGCATGCTATCAATAAGGAATGGCTTCAGGGTGAGGGTCTTTCCGTATTGCATTTGTTCTTAAAGGAATTAGCTATTGTGTCACCATCTAGCACTAAACATGTTATTTCTCAAGTTTTTGCTGCTCTTGTTCCTTTCTTGGAGAGAGAGACAGGAAATTCATCTCCCCATATGAGTCAAATTGTGGAGATATTGGAAGAACTTGTGGTTCAGAATAAGGTTATTCTAAAGCAGCATATCCGTGAGTTCCCTACTGTACCCAACGTTCCTGCCCTCGCAGAAGTGAACATAGTGATTCAAGAAGCACGTGGCTTGATGACGCTGAAAGATCAATTACATGATGTTGTGGAGGATTAAATAATGAAAATTTGAATGTAAGATACATGGTAGCATCTGAGCTGAGCAAGCTGCTGAACCTGAAAAGGGAGGAGTTCATGGCTTTGTTCACTAAGGAAGGGGATTCGGTTATGGATGTAATGAACTCTTTGATAACATCACTGCTCAAAGGGTGTGCAGAGGAATCAAGGACTTTAGTTGGACAGCGGCTGAAGCTGATATGTGCAGATTGCCTTGGAGCACTTGGTGCTATTGATCCTGCCAAAATCAAGGGATTTTCCAGTACACGGTTTAAAATTGCATGTTCTGATGATGATTTGATTTTCGAGTTGATCCATAAACATCTGGCCAGGGCTTTCAGAGCCGCACCTGATACCATCATTCAAGATTCAGCTGCACTGGCTATTCAGGAGCTGCTAAAAATTGCAGGATGTGGGGCATCGCTTGATGAGAATGTTTTAGAACGGACTAAAGACAAACAACATCTAAAGGTGGGCAAGTCTTCTACCAGGGGCATGGATGACTGCACTGAAATGTTTGGTAGGGGGCAGAGATTGTGGGACCGGTTCTCTAATTATATCAAAGAGATAATAGCCCCTTGCTTGACCTCAAGATTCCAACTCCCCAATGTGTCAGATTTGGCTGCTTGTGGTCCTATATACCGCCCTTCGATGTCATATAGAAGATGGATATATTTTTGGATTAAAAAATTAACTGCACAAGCCACAGGTTCTCGGTCTACAATTTTTAATGCTTGTCGAGGTATAGTGCGTCATGATATGCAAATAGCCATGTATCTTCTACCCTACTTAGTCTTAAATGCTGTGTGTGATGGTACCGAGGAGGCACGCAGCGGCATAACAAAGGAAATTTTATCAGTTCTTGATGCGGCCGCCTCAGATAGTAGCACTACTGCTGTTCATGGTAATAATTCTGGGCAAAGTGAGGTGTGCATTCAAGCTGTATTTACTCTTCTTGATAATCTAGGCCAATGGGTTGATGATGTTGAACAAGAACTTGCCCTTTCCCACCCTCTTCAATCGTCCAACCCTAAGCCACAAGCTGTCAAGTTGAAGGACCAGAGTATGACTCTTCCAAAGGATTCCAACCAAGTGCTTATACAATGCAAACGCGTGTCAGAACTCCTGGGTGCAATTCCTAAGATTACCCTTGCTAAGGCCTCATTCAGGTGTCAGGCTTATGCCAGGTCTTTATTGTACTTTGAGTCTTATGTGCGGGACAAGTCGGGGGCTTTCAACCCTGCTTCTGAAAGGAGTGGTGTCTTTGAGGACAAAGACATATCTTTTTTAATGGAAGTATACGGTGGATTAGATGAGCCAGATGGCTTATCCGGTTTGGCATCTCTACGTAAATCAAAAAGCTTGCAAGACCATCTCTTGATTAATAAAAAGGCAGGAAACTGGGCTGAAGTTTTGACTTCTTGTGAGCAGGCTCTGCAGATGGAACCCTTTTCCATTCAGAGTCACTCTGATGTCCTTAACTGCTTGCTGAACATGTGTCATTTACAGGCCATGGTAACGTATGTAGATGGATTAATTTCTAGGATTCCTTCGTCTAGGAAAACATGGTGCACCCAAGGGGTTCAGGCTGCCTGGAGGCTTGGGAGGTGGGACTTGATGGATGAGTACCTTACTGGGGCTGATGAAGAAGGTTTACTTTGTAGCAGCTCTGAGAGTAATGCTTTTTTTGACAAGGATGTTGCAAAGATTCTTCAGGCAATGATGAAAAAGGATCAATTTTCTGTTGCTGAGAAAATTGCATTGTCTAAACAAGCTCTGATTGCTCCTCTTGCTGCTGCTGGGATGGATTCTTATGCACGAGCATACCCATTTGTTGTCAAGCTTCACTTGCTCCGGGAGCTTGAGGATTTCAGTTCTCTTCTTAATGGTGAGTCTTTTTTGGGGAGGAGATTCCAACTAGACGAACCAGAATTCTCAAGGACGTTGGATAACTGGGAAAGCCGGCTCAAACTTACCCAACCATCTTTATGGGCAAGGGAACCCCTCTTAGCCTTCCAAAGACTTGTTTTTAGTGCCAGTGGTCTTGGTGCTCAACTTGGGAGTTGCTGGATACAATACGCAAAACTTTGTCGTTCAGCTGGTCATTATGAAGCTGCAAATCGAGCAATTTTGGAAGCCGAGGCCGCTGGGGCATCTAATGTTCACATTGAGAAAGCTAAGCTTCTGTGGAGCACCAGGCGGGCAGATGGTGCCATTGCAGAGCTGCAACAATCCCTTCTCAACATGCCCATAGAGGTTGTTGGCTCTGCTGCTATATCATCAATTACCAGCTTCTCTGTGGTTCCTGTAAATCCTCCCCCTTTGCTCTCTGATACTCAGTCTATGAATGAGAATCTAGATGTAGCAAAGACCCTCCTCCTTTACTCAAGGTGGATCCACTACACTGGGCAAAAGCAGAAGGAAGATGTGATAAATCTATATTCCAGGGTGAAGGAATTGCAGCCCAAGTGGGAGAAGGGATACTTCTACATGGCAAAGTACTGTGATGAAGTGCTTGTTGATGCTCGAAAACGCCAAGAAGACAGTACTGACCAATCTATGAGAGTGGTGCCATCTAATTTAGCGCTTGTTACGTCTACAAATGTAAATTCAGAGCGAAGGTGGTGTACTTACCTTCCAGATGTGCTGTTGTTTTATGCGAAAGGACTTCACAGGGGCCACAAGAATCTATTCCAGGCCTGCCAAGGTTGTTAACATTGTGGTTTGACTTTGGGAGTGTTTATTATAGAAGTAATCTACAATCCAGTAAAGATATGAAGAATGTTCATGGGAAGGTAGTAATTTCACCAATTAAAACTCTAATGCTTATTTTCTCAATTCAATTCTTTTTTGTGAATTTTCTCTCTCTTGCTTAGATAATGAGCATCATGAGAGGGTGTTTGAAGGACTTGCCAACCTACCAATGGTTGACTGTCTTGCCTCAACTGGTATCGAGGATTTGCCACCAAAATGAAGAAACTGTCCGCTTGGTGAAACATATCATTACTTCTGTTCTCCGGCAGTATCCACAGCAAGCCCTTTGGACCATGGCAGCTGTTACAAAATCTACAGTTTCTTCAAGAAGGGAGGCTGCTGCTGAGATTATACAAGCTGCTAGAAGAGGATCCAGTCAAGGAGGTTCTAACTCTATGTTTGTGCAATTTGCCACACTAGTGGATCATCTAATCAGGTTATGCTTCCATCCAGGCCAAACAAAGGCAAGGACGATCAATATTTTAACCGAGTTTAGTGCCCTAAAGAGGATGATGCCTGTCGAAATTATAATGCCAACCCAGGAATCTCTTACTGTTAATCTACCTTCATATGATGTGAATCTGACTGATTCTGGTACATCTGATATCTTTTCATATTCAGATCTACCAACAATATCCGGAATAGCAGATGAGGCTGAGATTCTTGCGTCACTTCAACGTCCAAAGAAAGTAAGACTTGATTTGGTTACTCTCTCTTTTTTCTTCTTCTTTTTTTTTTCCTGTCATTTTCTTTTCTCCGGCTCACCATTTATTGCAAATTCATTGCCACAAAAAGAATGTCTTGAGATTGAATTTCTGAATTTGATCAAAATTTTGATATTTCATTGAGTTTCCTTTTTTTCCCCTACTGAGGAGGCTTGTTTGATTAGTTTGTCTAACTAATGTCTCGAGATCGAATTTCTGAGTTCCACTTAAAAAATATTTCATTGAAGTTCCTTTTCCCCCTACTGAGTGAGACAGTGAATGTTAGCATTCTGTCTTAGTCCATTGATTTGATTAGTTTCCATATCTAACGCTATAACACACTCACATTTCTCCAAGTTGGATGGCTAAGTGGAACTGTTTCTTTGACCGGTTTTATGAATTTCTAAGAGGCTTTTTAAAATTTGCATGTTTTCAACTTCATATCATTTGCTAACGATACCTAATATATTATTTGCAGATTATTCTCATGGGCAGTGATGGGACTGAACGTCCATTTCTTTGCAAACCAAAGGATGACCTTAGAAAAGATGCACGAATGATGGAATTCAATGCAATGATAAATCGTTTATTGTCTAAATGCCCTGAAAGTCGTCGTCGGAAGCTTTATATTCGTACATTTGCGGTGATTCCACTGACAGAAGATTGTGGGATGGTTGAGTGGGTGCCTCATACTCGTGGGCTCCGACATATTCTCCAGGATATCTATATAAGCTGTGGAAAGTTTGATAGACAGAAAACAAATCCTCAAATTAAGCGTATTTATGACCAATCACAAGGTAAAATGCCAGAAGATGAAATGTTAAAGACCAAAATTCTGCCAATGTTCCCTCCAGCTTTCCACAAATGGTTTCTAAACACATTTTCGGAACCAGCTATGTGGTTTAGGGCTCGTGTTGCCTATGCACATACTACTGCAGTTTGGTCAATGGTTGGGCACATTGTTGGCCTCGGGGATCGGCATGGTGAAAACATTCTTTTCGACTCTACGACGGGGGATTGTGTCCATGTTGATTTTAGTTGCTTGTTTGACAAAGGCCTGCAGCTGGAGAAGCCGGAGTTGGTGCCTTTCAGACTGACACAGGTAAGGGCGAAAAGGCAAAAATAAGTAGAAACTCTGAGTAAGAACTATTAAGACATGGGGTTTTGTGTATTTGGGATGACAAGTTCTAGTGTCTTGTATCGATGTTGAAAAATTCATAAAATAACAATTAAAAATTATTCCTATTTTGTCATTGAACCTCCTCTGCTGATTAGCGAATCTTGGCAAGGAGGCTGAAGTCAGATTGAAATCAGTTTTACAGTTTTACTTTTTTGCTGAATTTTTAGTAAAATATTCATTGAATGGTTTATTTAACCATTTTCAGGTGTATAATGCCAATTTCTTGCTTTGTTCTTCTTTTTAGCTACAATACTCTAATGAACTGTTTTTTTTTTTGTTTTTCTTTCTTCCTTTTTTTTTTTTTTTGGGTGGGGGTTATTTAGAACATGATTGATGGGCTCGGCATCACAGGCTTTGAGGGCACCTACCTGAGGGTTTCTGAGATCACACTTTCAGTTCTAAGGGCACACAAGGAGACACTCATGAGTGTTCTAGAGACTTTTATCCATGATCCTCTTGTGGAATGGACTAAATCTCACAAGTCTAGTGGAGTAGAAGTACAAAATCCACATGCACAGGTTTGAGTCTCTGTTCTCCTTTGACAAGTTCTGTTCGCTGTTTTCCTAAAATATGGCTAGTTGGGTTGGGTAATTTGCCCTAATTGAGTCATTGTCTGACAAAAACTAGATAATTGCTGAGATTCTTGTGGTTGAACTTTCAGCGAGCCATCAGTAACATAGAAGCGCGTCTGCAAGGAGTTGTTGTTGGTGTAGGAGCAGCACCATCTTTGCCTCTTGCTGTAGAAGGACAAGCTCGCCGTCTAATTTCAGAAGCAGTTTCTCTCAAAAACCTTGGAAAGATGTATATATGGTGGATGCCTTGGTTTTAAGAGTTGCCTGGATAGGTACATACCATCTCAAATCTTGTTATATATCCAAATTTTATTTCTGATCTTGAAATTTCAGCATTCTTCAGAAATTTCCAGTAATAATTTATTTTCTAAGAACCGACTTTGCTTCATGTTGCATGTACACCCACTACCTAGTAGTGTTCTTAGAGCATCCAATCAAAAGGTAAACTGTAAGTTTCAATGTACATGGATAAACATATGAGGAACTTATATGTATTAGTTATGATGACTATGTGTTGATGTTATTCATAGATAAAAGGTGAAGAATCTTAATGAGTTTTTTCCATTTGATAATTAGGGTTTCTGTGTGAGAATCAACAAATGATTGAGATCAAATATTGTGGTTCTTCCATTTAACAATCACACTAAATATCTGAAATGAGAGATGTGAAAGTATGAGTTATGGTGAAAGAATTTGAATATAATTGTGATATATATCCGCCTTTTTTTTTTTTTTGAATTTCTTGCCTTGCTATAGTATTATAGGGATATGATATAGTATTTGGATAAGCGTACTAAATAAATGTCTGATATGGTCAGATGGAGCTATTTCGACTCCTCTCTTTCATATAATTTTTTGTGTTCCCCACCACAAATTTTCAATCTGCATGCCACTGAATCGTTCTTAGAAGAATTAGGTGTCAATCTGACGTCCAGCATATTCATTTGGGATTCTTATGCAAATTTTGCAGTCTGCATGTGCATGTGTAATGACTTCTAAGGGGTAGAATATCTATTTAGAGTTATGTAGTCAAACAAGTCTATGGAGAAAACTGTAATTCCATTAATTTTCTTAATATGTTAATGCAAGTTTGGTTCATAATTCTATAATGTTTGACCTTCTAGCGCAGTATTAACTTATGCATGTGTATTCTGCTCGTGGGCAGGTTTCGCAGTGGGTAGAGCTAACTGGCTCGATTTAAAAGTCAGCCCTTGTCTCACTTGTTCTGCTTAACTATAGTGGACTTGTTGAAGCATGAATTGCAATTGCTGAGCCGACAAACCTCAGCCTCACCTTTTACACTGCAGTCAATTGCAAACTGTTTTTTGAAAATTGATTGAAGTGTTATTGAGAATTTTTTTCAGTAACTAAATTCCGAGATGATGTGGACTCGTTTTAGGCATTGTTTTGGAGAAAGGTATACACTGAAAGTTCAAGGTCAACTAGACTGCCAGTGCGGGTTCAGATTTGAAAACACGGTTGTGAGAATATCTTGCAAGATGTTGGATCTAAGTTTTTGTCCACATGCATTTTGTGAGTTTGCCACAGATTGTTTTTATAATCTCTGGCTAGAATTTGATTTGATTTGATTTTGATAATTTAGGTAATTTTTGATAGGTTTCTATTTATGATTTATATAGTCAATTTATTCTTCATTCTTATCTGTGTATAATTGTACCCTATATATACTCAACACAATCAATAAGAAAGGCTATGCCATATTTTCTTCTCTTTCTCAAATAACATAGTGCTGAAATTGCTATGTTAATTTGTGTGTGTGGAAAAGAGTTTGGTGAATTTGCTTGCGACCTTCATTCTGCTGTTTCCATGTGACACTGGCCAAACATCAGACTGTAATAAAATTTGATGTTGATAAAGCAGCAATTCTGGGTAAGAAACATCTGGTTATCTATGGACTGTTATACTTGCACATGTATTTCAATTATGTTTCATCTTAAGCAGATGGTGTCTCCTATTATCCCATGTAACTGTTGGAGACACTGCACACTGCAATCTTCTGGTCAACCTCAAAGATTATGCAAAATTAACAAAAAAATAAAAAATAAAAAAGATGCAACTCTTATATTCAAGTACGTCAATGTGCTCATCTAGAAAATTCGGCTGAAAAAATCTGGTGGTGCTGTCCTGCTTTAGAGGATGATGATCCCTCTTTGCGGATCGTGTGAAGTTGCTTAGAAGACTTTCATGCTTGCTGTGAAAGGTAACTCCAGTTATTTTTATCTCCGAATTAAGTGTAAGATGACAATATTTGGCAGCAAATACTTTGTAGTTTGTACCTTTGTTTCTGTAGTAAATAAGACGACAACACCAGTGTCTTAAGCTGCTGTTAGAAACCGGGACTTAGTTGCAGCAAAATATTTCCAATACAGAGAGTCGTTTTGAACAATGCACTTTTGTTAATATGGGTATCATATTACGAGTTGTATTAACTCGACCGTACTGAAAACTAGCTCTTTAATAATTTGCCGTCACAGGCTTTCATATGACCACACAGTTCAACAGAAAGGATTCCTCGTAGACTATTGGGTTATTATCACTGCCATGGATTATTTTATGTGGTTATGGTTTAGAAACTTCTTAGCACGCTTTAGTGGTTTATTTTGCTCATGTTATTGCATTTTGAACATTTACCAGGTCTCTCTGGTGTCTGGCCCCAAGTCATGCTGAAAAATGGCGAACCTGGAAGTTTTGCTACATGACATAATTTGAATTGCCAGGAACAAAGGGACCTTAAGATAGATGTAAATTTTGGTTACAAATTTGTATCTTCAATTTGTATCAAGTGTCTTCTCAGTTGAGTCTTTGGAAGCATCAATGATGTCGAATGCAATTGATAAACAAACAACTCCAAAACATCTTTTCATCTAGATTTTTGCCATAATTTGATTTGTATATCTAATTTATCTGTTTCAGTTCAATTTTTGAAATGAGAAAAACATTTACGATGTTCTTTTAAGCTCTCGTCAGAAGACAATTTTTATTCCATCAAATTCATCAAGAAAAGGTTTCAACATTGCCAAAGTTACATTACATCACAGTAATTAAATTTTGATTTCATAATTTCTGAAGGATTTTTGTTGGCATCCTCGTGACATAACCAATCCTTGAAAGTTTTTCCTTTGGCGATGAAACACCCAATATTTTTCCTATCAATCCTCAATGGGCATTTCATTCTCATTATCATTTCTTTTGTCAAACCTCTTACAGGTGATTCCCCTCTTCTAGAACTATGCTTCCCACACCCACAAACCACCAAAATTTCAGTTGGAGTAGTGTGATTTCCAGCAGCAAACCTCAGTTTCAACTCATTAAACCATTGCAGCAGTATCAAATATGCACTACTCAAATGCATCCCGTGCAAATCCAGCTTCAACTCTGAAGACTTCCACTCCATTACCTCATCCAGAACAGTTGACTTCAACAATTCCATCACCAAATTGGCCTCATCCATTTTCAAATTACCCACCAACTCATCAATCGACAGAGGTAAATTTTTCATATCTTCCAGCAACAAGATAATGGTAGGACATGAATTTAGAATGGAATTATAAGTTCTAACTGAAAAAGGTATGCGCGAATTCCTCATTTTCTTCAACCATGAGAGCATATCCAGAAGCTCATTGTGAGCTCCAAATGATGAAAGCACCATATTACAACAAACTGTATCCAATTCAAACCCTTCCTTTTCCATTTGAACAACACTCCTCTTCATATCTTCAAGAAATCCCATCTGTCCATATCCGTAGACAAGAGATCTCAACTCAAAAACAGATGGTTTCAACCACTCTTCTCTCATTTCTTCCATCAAATTCTCAGCCTTATCTGGTAATCCCATTTCACAAAATCCGGCAACCATTGATTCATATCCTCTCTGTTTCACATAAACAGAAGATGACAGCAGAATCAGCTGCCTCAACTGTGTGCAAGAATCCGAAACCCCTCTCTCGGACTTGTGCTTAGCATGAGAATCAACTAAATTACAGTAAAACGTACACAAATCTCTCTCTTTGAACCCCAATTTCAAAACTGTTTCAGTAAACAAATTTTCTGCTTCATCAAACCTTTCTTCCTTATAAAACAAAGCAATCAAATCTGCCACTAGCTTAGCGTTCCAGCTGAACCATGATTCTTGCTTGATCATTGAGTACAACTGCAAACACAAAAAAATTGACAATTGCCTATGTGAAGAACACAAATATAAATAGACACATAGGTACACTTACGGGAAATGCGAGAGAGGAGAGACGGGGATGGGAAATGGAAGGGGAGAGGAGATGGGAGAGGGTGGTGAGGGCCACGTGTTTGGAAGACGAGGCTACAAATTTGCGGAGTAAGCCAATGGCGGCTGAAGGCTCTTCGCTGGTGGCGAGGGAGGAGAGAAACCGCTGACCTTGTTTGGTCAGCCCACATACTAACGGTGGATATTGGCGGAAGCCGGCGGAAATTGGTGGCGCTGACAACTGAAGACCGCGACCTCCGATCATTAGTTAACAAGATCTTGAGAATGGGAAGACAACTGTTGCAGGGTTTTATATTCATGAACTACGAGAGGTTCATTCATGCGACCTTAGCCAAACATTGGACTTGGGAGGGAGCGGATGTTAAATTTGGCATTTACTACATTATTTGATGTGGTAATTTCATTTTACTTTTGAAACTCTCCTCTTTTGTAACAAATAATTTTTGGAAATTCCCATAATTTCTGTTATTAACAAATCAAATTTTCAAAGAAAATATAATTGTGCGTTAGATAAAAATCGAATCAGATTGAACCTCTTTGAAGGTTTCCATCATGCAATCTAATTAGTTGTAAATGTTTCGAATAAATTTTTAGTTAATTAATTATGCTTGTTTTTTATAAACAACAAAGCTTCGTATCTTTCTATGTCTATCATTTTTTATTTATGTAAAAGCCTAGGGTAAGTAATGTTTGTTGCTTAGGGAAAATTACCTATGAACTTTTATAACTAAATCACATCACATAAAAAATTCATTGTATGTCTGATATAAAACATTATTCTTATTCTACTATTATTTTTCTGAGATTTTGAATTATGAGGGGGCTGGTGGTGTGAAACTAAATTATGAGAAAATCTAATTTAGTTCAATGAAACTACTGATAAAAGTTGGATGAAAATGAAAAATTAGTTTAAAAGCATATATTTATTCATCGTTATAAAAGAATGTAGACAAAATTCATGTCATATACACTAAATTTACATTTGCAGTATGATAAATTAACAATTAGAATTTTACAAATAATTTTGAATCAATTTTTGACATTAATCTCTCTTGCATAACCGGGCCCAATTAGAAATTAATTTTCGTTTATCATATAAATGGGTAGAATTTATTTTTTGGTTTTCTTTATAAATGGGTTTTAGAATTTAATGCTAAATTTTTTCATTCTGGAATATATTATGCTCTCTGTGGCCGTCGGGCGACATTCCCAAGTTGCAACCAATTCTTCCATTTGCAAAATCCCAAATACAAAAAGATAAAAACTCTCCATCTCTCTCTCTTGTATATATGTATGCATACATGCGGGAGTCTCCAGATTGATTGGTACCTATTTATGAATAATTTCTTCGACAATGTATGAATTAAAACAAATCATTGTTTTTTTTTTAATTTCCAATTGTTTGATTTTACTGGTGCTGTATTTTTGCGGAATTTGGAAGAATTCTTGCTAGGGTTAGGGATTTAACGAAGATGAGAAAGAGAGCGAGAACGAGTCTCGACTCGGCGATTGTCGATGTTTGGAAACGTGAAGTCGGCGAGCTCTCCACTAGAAACTTCGCTCACCGCCTGGCCGCTTCCGAGGTTTATTTTCTTATCTTTTCAATCCGATAACTCTAATTACTGAATTCCTATTTTCAGTTTTATTTTGCTTACTCACAGGTATATATTCCGTGCAGAATTGATGTGTTTTTGGGATGTTTGGCGTATTAATTCGTGAAACTGGGGTCTTGGAAATGCTCTTAGATATGATTCCCTTTTTAAATTTGAGTTTGTATTCACACATTCAAATGCAAGGGCCATATTCCTAGCTACCTAGCAATGTTTGTAGGTTGCTGAAATTGTGTTCTTATGCACTTTTATGGCGCAGGGTTTTTATTTTTACTTCTGTTTTCTGTGGAATGACTTTCTTTCATTATATCAATACCAATTTGTTCCACATTATTGAATGCAGGTGGTTTAATGTATTCTTATTTATTTATTTTTTTTGGGTAAGCTTGTTTTGTTTTATTCGGGTATGTGGTAGGAGTGAGATGGTTTTATTTATTGATTAAATCCTTTAGAAAGAGGGTTGAAGTGATGTTTGAAGAAAAGTGCATTCTTCCAAAGCTATATCTTATTTGGAAGTTGTAAGAATGCTGTATTATTGTTTTTTTTTTTTTAAAGCAAATTCAGATCTATATTGTTGCTTGCCTGCTGTCTTGGTGTGTTAATTTGGAGAGAGAAAAAAGAACAACTTCCAGGAAAAGAATTGTCATATATTTCTTGAACTGGTCTTGCTGAATCCATTACAGATGCCAGTTGCCTAGAAGTTTTTGGGGCATATACTTTTCTGGTGTGTGTGTGGAGTATGGCCTGGAAAGTCTACTGATACTTTTATTCTGATAGCTCTTGGGGGTTTGGTATTAATAAGATGCTCACTGCAAATTGTTTGCGCATGGATTGTGATAATGTGTTTGGTTTCTAGACTATTGCCTATGTTAGTCACTTTTGTTTCCATAGAGGTGATGGTGATTGTGTGTAAAAATGTCTGAGTGCTGGTAGAGAATTTATTTTGCATGCTGTTTCATATGCTCTTTGGAATGACTAGTCGTAGTCTTGAATTCTTACTTGGGAGCTTGTAAACATAAATCTCTCCCCAAATTAAATATCTGCATTTCCTTTTTTGGAAACATTTAAATTTCCGCTATCTCATGAGGAGTTTTTGATATAACAATTCTGCCTTCTAATTGTTACATGCAAAGGTAGTCTGACGTCTGCATGTTGCTTTATAGTGAAACCAGGGCCAAATTGTAGAAAAATATAATGAATTTGACTGTTATCTCCCACATTTTTCATGTTCAGTCGAATGACGTATTCAATTTGGGACACTGATAGTGTTTTCTTTGTTTTTTCATTGCCAGCTATTAGGAACTTATTATTTTAGCAAATGCGAGTGGTCAGATATTTACATTTCCTTGGTTCTTTGTTATCAGGATCTTGTGCTTCGTCTTGATATCCTACGAAAGCTAGATAAACACCGTGGTTGTGTGAACACTGTTAGCTTCAATGCAGCTGGTGATATTCTTGTATCAGGTTCTGACGATAGGAGGATCATACTCTGGAATTGGGAAACTGGTCAAATTAAACTTTCTTTCCATTCTGGTCATCATAACAATGTTTTCCAAGCCAAGATCATGCCTTACACTGAGGATCGAAGTATTGTTACCTGCGCTGCAGATGGGCAGGTGATTTGTTTGCCCTGTGCTCTCTCTCTCTCTCTGTGTCTCGATTAAAATTGAGCTATTTCCGTGGGAATTTTTACTTTTAACACTCTTTTCCAATCAAGGAGGTGCATTATAGGCACTAATGATATTGGTAGTTGACCTAAATGTTCGATTCTTGAGTTGGGAGCCTCTGCAAAATATTTTATGATAAGAGTCAAATTATTGATGTATGGATGTATTTTTTTGCTTCATGAACTTTCGAAAGGGTGTTATCTTACACGAGTTTTTACATTCAGGTGAGACATGCTCAGATTCTTGAGTGTGGAGTGGAGACTAAAGTACTGGCAAAACATCAGGGACGAGTGCACAAATTGGCCGTTGAACCTGGAAGCCCTCATATTTTTTATAGTTGTGGTGAGGATGGATTGGTTCAGCATGTAAGTTAATTTTTTTTAATTAAATTTATGGCTTATTTATGTTGATTTTTTCATTAGAAGAGTCTTGAATGAGTCCAACTGATGACTATTAAAAATGCTATAATAAAAGGAAAAAGTTGTAGTCTCCTATGGAAAGGCACAGTTTGGTTGTTCCATTATCAAATTTGTTTTGAGTTGTTGCTATTGAGTGTGGGGCCTTTCATCCTAATTGAATGATTGACTCATTAAGCATGCCATTAGTTATGAGAACTGTCCCTCATCCTTCCGTTCTTCTTGTTTATTGTTCCTTTAGCAGGAACATAGGAATGAAGCCTAGTGAAAATATATATCACAAGCATATAGCACCCCTGTATTGTTTCTTGCTATCTGAAGTTGACTCATTAAGCATGCCATTGAGTTATCAGAAGTGTCCCTCATCCTTCTTTTCTTCTTGTTCATTGATCTTTTAGCAGGACCATACGAATAAAAGCCTAGTGAAAATATATATCAACAGGAATATTACAGATAGCCAGCCTATAGCACCCCTCTAACAACAAATAACACTTTTACATTCATCTGCCATATAAGTTGTATTTTCTTTAATTAGTTGACTCTATTTCTTTTCATGTTGTTTATGAGCCTGATGGTGTGACCATTATCTATTGGACAGATTGATCTGAGAACTGGAAGTGCTACCAGCCTTTTTACTTGCAAACCTATACCAAGCCAGAGTTATTTTTCCACTGTTCATTTAAATGCAATTACAATAGATCCAAGAAATCCAAACTTATTTGCTGTTGGTGGATCAGATCAGTTTGCTCGACTGTTTGACATTCGTAAATATAAGTGGGATGGATCATCTGAATTTGATCACCCTGTTGATTTCTTTTGCCCCCCACATTTAATTGACGATGAGAATGTGGGAATAACAGGGTTGGCCTTCTCCGATCAGAGCGAGCTTCTTGTGTCTTACAATGATGAGTTTATCTATCTATTTACAAAAGATATTGGACTGGGACCTGATCCAACTTTTACTTCTCAAGTCTCTGATGGCAGTGATGCAGGTGATAAGACTCCTGATAATTGTTCAGGCTTATCTCTTTCAAATGTTGATGATGATGTAAAAGCTGCTCCCCAGGCCTACAAAGGGCATAGGAACTGTGAGACTGTGAAGGGCGTGAATTTCTTTGGGCCTAATTGTGAGTATGTTGTGAGTGGATCAGATTGTGGTCGAATTTTCATTTGGAAGAAAAAGGGTGGGGAGCTTGTTCGTGTTCTGGAAGCAGATAAGCATATAGTGAATTGCATTGAGTCTCATCCTCATGCTACGGTGCTAGCCAGCAGTGGAATAGAGCATGACATAAAATTATGGATTCCGAAAGCCATTGATAGAGCCACTCTACCCACTAATATTCAAGAGGTATGTGATCATTTTGAGTACCAGACTTTATCATATTGCCTAATGTTTGGTAAGTAATGGAATATAACAGAGTGATTGAAGAAACTTATTTATAATATTCTACGTACTTAGAATGCCGTATTCAGAAGATACCTCCATGCAGTTGTTGGAAAATATCCCAGGTCATTTCATTTGGTCTTGGTCTTCTGTTTTGAGAAGTTGTTAAAAGCCATCACCCATTCAAGTCCACCTACAAATAAGTGGTGCTAAGTGAAATTTTCATGAGCTTAGTGCATTAGTAGCTCTGCTCAAACATCGGAATCTTGATAAGTGTCGTGTAGCATTTAACCACTTTTTTAGTGTGGCCCTCATTTGAAGGATTCTTAAGGTCATATGGCATACATCTTGGCTCTAAGATCCATTTTTCTTCCACTAAATTGGCATTTTGCTTTTATGGAAGTAAACTAACTTCAAAGAACTGCAAAATTGCAATAATTCCCATGCAACTTTTTACTGCAGCTATACGTGTTGATTAGTTTCTCTGATATTCTTCTGTATGATTATTCTTTTATGTCTATCAAATTGGAACTACTTCTACAGTGACAATTTTCAGATAAGCAATGACAAATAGTTGACAAAAGGAACGCCATATAAAAACATCTAATTCTTAATTCACCATAGATGTGGACCTTTGGTCCTATTGAATTTGGTGCTTCCGTATTCAGTGAATTCCTTAGTCTGCATTTTAAAAATGATATTCTACATGACATATCTTTCTTAGAAACTCCGTGGAAGCGGGGGAAGTTCTAATTTCTCCCAGTTACTTATTAGGATAGGGTCGTGAATTTGATACCTCATCGAATTGGTTTCTTTCCCTTTGGTGGTTTTTATGATGACGATGACGACGATGATGACTTCATCTATTCTGATGATGATGACTCTGATGACGGAGATGATGATGACGACGATGACTCTGATGATGACAATGACGACGACGATGACGATGGTAATTGTGATGATGATGATTATATTACTGATAACGATGATGATTATAGCGGGAATGAGGTTTTGAATGACGAGCAGCTAGAGGAGGAAGAGGATAATGAGGGAGATGATAGTACTGATTTTATTTTTCTTGGAGATACAGATGACAACGATGATTTTGGTTCTGAGAATTTCTGTGATGATGAGGTCGAAGATATCAGCGAATCTGACAATGATGGTGATATTGACAATGCTGCTTCTGATGATTCATTCGTTGATATCTGTGATGTTGATGATTATAGTGAATTTGGGTGTGGTGACAATGACTTTTGATTGCTGACATGATGGATGGTTTTGACAATGAAAAATGACTAGATAATTGGGATGTCATGTTTTGTGTAGCTGGTGGTGGTGATGATGATGATGCCTTGACTTCTGATGATTTTGCACTTTCTGTTTCCAGCGAAGACCCAGACCAGGGGGTTGGATGCACCGTATGGTTTCTCCAGAGGACCTGATGTTGCAGTTGTTTTCTCTGCAAAGGCGGAGGACAAGCTCTGAGAGCAGTGGAGAGCATTCAGATGTGGGAAGGGACCTTCTACAGATGCTTCTGACATTTGACACCAACAGTGATGGTTCATCTGATGATGGTAGAGACACTACCGGTGCTGAAGACTGTTCCATTTGAGTTATCTTTGGGACAACCTTTTGGTCTATGTACAAAATAGAGAATAAGGTGTATTTTCATCTTGTTAGCACTGATTGGTACTGTCTCTCTCTCAATCTTCAGTTTAATATGCGTAAAATTTCATATATCATGTTTCATTCTGTTTGGTTTTCTAGTTAGCTTCATCCTTTTGATTATCCATGTCACTTGTATATTTTGGGTGCATCCCCTTGATTGGAACATGGAAAATCTTAAACCAGTCACTTCAGCGTCGGCTACTTTTCTGTTTCCCATACATTGGGTATTGAAAATCATCCCTAAGATATTTATTTTTATTAACTTCATCTTTTTGATCAAATTTCATTGATAAATTCTAGCAGATAAAATATACTTTTTGTTAGTTTAATGAAGTATCCCTGTATTAGATTACTTAATATATATGTTATGTTTCAAAAGTGTAAGTGAAAAATGTACTTAATTTTGTATCATATTTATCTGTGTAAATTATTATTATTTTGTCTTTAACCGCTCAGTGTCATGAAAATTTTTGTTCAGAATGTACAGCATTTATTTTGCAGGCAAGAAAAAAATTGAATTTCTAATTTGAAATTCATATATTTTGAGCTGATGAGAAAAATAAGTATCTTATAGTACGTTGTTAGCATTTTAAGAATTTTTTTTAGGCAATTAAGCTCTAGATGATTCTTTGTGGTGTATAAATACGTTCGTATTTAGCATTATTCAATCAACAAGCATCCGAAATGAGTCAATAGAGTAATGGGTTAAATATAAAAATTTAGGAATAGCAACATTAAAAAGTTAATAAAATATATAGTAAATCTACGTCTTTAATATTCCCTATAATTTGGACTTCTTTTTTCTTGTTAACAAATGGATCTAATTATGAATTTTTATCACTTCACTTATCTTTCATATCACATGGGTGATCAAGGCCAAGTTTACGTATTCTTTGGTTTATGGCTTGATTAACCTAAGTACATGTTTACATCTCAAATCCAAAGAAAAAATCAAACTTTTTTCAACATTAATTTCTAACCACTAAGCAAGATAATCTCCTTTCGAAGAAGAATTTAATGTGAGAATTTCAATTTATTGTCCTCGTGAATAATTTTGCTATATTTTATTTCATTATTTTTTTTATTTCAAATACCAAATGATCCTTTATTTACTGAATTCTAAAAGACAAAATTGACAAATTTTAAAACTTCAAGGAAAATTTTGACAATCAATTGAAACTTCGGGACCAATATAAAATTTTCTTGTTTTTGTCATATTCTATTTAATATTTTTGTCTACAAATACCAAATTGCCCTTCATCTGCTAGAATTTGTCACCAAAATTTCATCACAAAGTCAACAATGACAAAATAAAAATTTTCGGGACTGACGTTGACAATTGATAGAAATCTTGTGGACTTCTAAGTCCCTTTATCTACCCAAACAGGTTTTATGAGATGTTTTTAATGATTTAAAATTTTCTATTTTATTTTTTTCTTATTTTTATTTTACTTTTTAAATTTATGACAAGTATTTATAGAATAAAAAACAAAATAAATTTAATCCTATCCTACCCCCATTGAAAAAAATTAACTATAAAATAAAATAAGAATGAAAGAAAGAAAACTGTTTTCACTTTAAGCTTGTCCATTGCTAGGCTGTAGGAGCAAGTGTGGAGTCTCCGGAGAAATGCCTCAGGAAAGCCCATGGGAGGCTTTACCAAGCTTGGCTCTTTCAAACATATTTTGCAGAACCTCCATTAAAGATCGATCGCATAACATCCCTTTCGTTTGCAGATCATGGGCCCACGCTGCTCGCCATCCGCACTGCTGGGCTTCCATGATTGCTGAAAATTACTCTTCATTCGGAAATTCCGCCGCCGATCATGCTTTTGTGATGGATTCTTCTTTTGGCGTCAGTTTTGTGGACCTTTATGATGGGAGGAGAAGCCCAGATCCCCACTGTGGCGTAGCAAGCTTGCAAGGGCTGATTGGAAGAGCTGGTGGCGGCGCCGTCGTAACTTCTCTTTATATATTCCCATTCCTCACTTCTGCCGATGGCCCTGCTAATGATGATACGATTCTTCGCGTTATCTCCCAACAGTAAGTTTCCCTTTTGCAGAAAAAGAAAAGGAAAAATTTCCAAGTCAAAAAATAAAAATAAAAAATGAATCTTTGATGACTTTATGTTACATAAAAGCATATATTCAGCATATCTTTCTGCCAATATGCGGCCGATAGTTGGGGAATCCACTGTTAAATGATGGAATTTGCTGGTGATTGTCAACATATCTAAACAATTCTTGATTATTGAATTTTTTTCCCATTCTTTTAGTGGTTTCTTGATTATTTAAGTTAATATGCAACACTTTATTGTTTGTTGCTATGTTTAAAGCTCACAATTCTGAACCCAATCTATACTTCAGTTTTATGGCTTTTGTTGCAGCTGCCCGAACTTGAAGCACCTTTCTTTCCATGGATCTTACAATGCTTCTCAGGAAGCAATATTGGAAGTTATCCGCAGCTGTAGAAAGCTTGAGCTTGTCGATTTCTCCGATTCACCATATTTCAACCCTTTGATTTTGGGGGAATTGAGTTGCTGCTGTCCTAATATCAGGGGGATTAGAAGGAATGGTTACTTGGAACCATCATTTTCATATGCACTAAGTTCTGGATTTCCTTGCTTGAGGATCCTAAATATCTCCAATTCGACGGTGGTTGATAAAGATCTACTTGCAATCGTGACTGGTTGCAAGAAGCTATGCTATCTAGATGTTACGGGCTGCCAACAGTTGATATGTTACATGCACATCATAAAGGTGGCTTCTGCAAGGATAGCTAAAATTCTGTATGATTGAGCCTTTTTGATTATTTTGAATTATGATATGTGGTGAATTTGGGTGTTTGGTTTGAGCAGCTGGTATGCTGATTAAGTTGGAATCGATGGAGGTATGCATTCTTATTCAGCCATTCTTATGGCAGCTACTATAATCCACTCTGAAATCTCAATCATGCTAAAAATTTAGGAAGATCAAGATGCAAAAATATTTAAAATTGCTGGTGAAAGGATCTTTTCAAGTCTATAAGCGGGCAATACTGCTGTATATGTCACATTGTCTGAATCAAATGCTTCACTGAGCTTTTAAGCAAAAAATATGTGCTACCAATTGCATCCAAGTAGTTATGATTTTTTGCAAACCAATGATGGCCCCCTTGATGTTTGATATTTTTCTGGGCCTCCATCTTCACCATCCTTGGGAGGATCTGCTGTTACTGCTGATATTTTGCTTTAATTTGAGTTTCTTGAGTCAAGGACCGAAATCTGAGTAGAAGTTGAAGAGAGGCATCTTTTATATGATGTGAATCTAAAAGAGGTGCAAAATCTAAATGGATCATTCACAGCACGAACATCATCTGCCTCTCAACATGTTCACAAAACCACCCATATAGCTGTCGAGCTTGCAGCAAAAAGTGGTTGCAAGGTTTGATGCAGCTGCAGCAGCATTCACAAAATATACGAGAAACAGAAGTATATGGGATGAATATACCAGTACATACAAGTGACATTGACCCTCAAAGCAGAAGTACAATTACTTCATATCGAAATGAGATTGAGAGTTTAATGGTGGTTGGGATTGGTGGATGAGATGGTTGGGAGGGGTTTGAGGGTTTATTGAAATTGTTGACTGGAGTTTGGAAAATCCATCTTACCATCATCTTAAGCCACCAAATCTCATGATCATGGGAGAGCAACTAGAATTAGTTGAAGAAAACAAGTTATTTTGCTTCTACTAGTTCAAAACCATTGAGAATAGGCCATATGCACAGGAGTGGAAAATACTGCTGTTTTTTTTTCACCTGAAATTATCCCACACCATGACAAGCCTGGCCAAACCTAAACCACACATGAAAAGTACAGTAATTTTTGCTTGATAGGGACCTGCTCATCCTGATTTTACATGGGTTCAAAATCTTATTAAAATGCGATTGATGGAACAACAGATGGAATGAATCCTTCAACTGCTCAAAACTCAAAAGACACTGCAGGAAAGGGACCACTCGGGGTTTGCATATCTATCGAAATTGATGGTGCAACTCAGTTTCCATGTGATTTGAACTTTCAACCACCACGTTTCCTAAGTATCAATTATTGTGATCCAATGATTTTAATTTTTTTTTCTTTCTTTTTTTCATTTCGTTTTTTGTGAAATACGGAACTATGTGAATAAGGAAAAACTCAATGAAAGGAAGATTAGTGATTCATTAATGCCATCCAGTTATGCAAATAACAACTAATAATCTTGTAATAGAATTGGAAGAAGAAGAAGAAGAAGAAGAAGAAGAAGAAGAAGAAGAAGAAGAAGAAGAAGTAGCCATATTATTTTGCAGATTAGGGATGCATCATCATATAAATAAGTTTTACAATCCCATCAACTGAAAAATGCAGCTCCTATTGAATTTTAATGACCTACTTATTGAAAATGGACCACTGAACCTGAATGTTGTTGAAAATTGAAAATCAATTTAAGCTAGCTGGGAAATCTGCACTTTTAAAAGCCTGAGGATGCCTGGCATAAACACACACACACACACACACTCACAAGAGTACGCAGGTGATGGTGGTGATGGAGGAGTGGGGGAGGCTGAGCCACATGTTTGTGACGGTGTTTCTGTCTTACTTACCTTTATATTTGGTGAATCCGGCGATCACCGATGTGACAGTGGAAGCGGTGTGCGGCGGTAAAGAGGAGTGCTCGCTTGCCATTTACCTCACCGGCTTCCAGCAAGCTGTATCTCCAAACTCTTTAAATATTATTAATCTTATTACACTCTTTTGACAACTTCATTATTAAATATTTACCTCGGCTGTTTTCCATTTTACCATTCCTTAATCCTCACCAAGATATGTAATAGTAGAAGGAGTAGTAACAGTACATTACGTGGCTTTTATGCAGTAATGTATGTGCTTAACTGTTTAATTTACATTTTTGCTTTTGATTTTGGTCAAAGATCATGAAGCGATTTTTTTTTAGGGAAATTGGAAGTATGTTTAAGAAGACAAACTCTTATTCAATGAATGAGACTCAAAAACCATAGGTGAATAATGGGCAAAAAATAGGTAGACTCAAAAAATTATAAAACTTGGCCAAAAATTACATCAACAACTAACTAACCTGTGATTAAAATATGACAAAAATTGAAGAAGGCAACCACGAGTTCGAGTTAGAAGTCTCAGTCGAGCCGCTCCAATAAGATGGAAAGACAAGGGCTCATGGGAGAAAAAGCGACACGATAGAAGAGTTTGGATAATAAAACACACAAAATTTGTCTAGAAATATTAAGAAATACATATTTTGCTGCAAAACGACTGAGTTTAGACTTGAACTTGACGTCCTACTCAATAGACTCTTTTAACTTTTCTAGAATCAAAATTTGCGATCATTTGAAATTCTGCCAGCGTAATTACGTCTTTTTAACTTTTCAACACTCCAAATTTTCCAAATTCTTCAAAAAAAAGAATATGGCTGTTGTTAAGCTCCGGATAGTATAGTGAGCTGTTTAAAAGAAAAAGAGTACTAAAGCTAATCAAAATGTCACCTTTTTTTTTTTTTTTTTTGAACATACGCGGATTAAGTGTTTTTTAATATAATATTATACATACCCTAATTGTGCAGATCACAGGGTTGGGGTCGGTGGTGATGATGCCAATGATTGGCAATCCGTCCGACGCTTACGGTAGGAAAAATTTATTGACAATTCCGATAACTCTTGCGATTGTACCATCAGGTACGTAAAATTGTCCTAGTTTTGCTGGCTTTAAGATTGTTATATAAATTCTAACATACATCATACTATCAAATTTCTCTGTATTGACTATTGACCACAAATTTGCAGTAATTTTGGCATGGAATCGGACGACAAACTTCTTTTACGCATACTATGCATTCAAGACCTTGACTGCCATGGTTACAGACGGTGGCATTCTATGCCTTGCTCTTGGCTATTTGGTATTTTCAAGCCTCTTCACCTAATCTTACTACAAGAAAGGGTTAAAAAAAAACATTAGTGATTAATATTAAGTGACAAATTTTCAGGCAGATAGTGTAGCAGAAGTGAAGCGTGTGGCAGTATTTGCAGTGTTGAGTGGTGTAATTTGCGGTGCAAATGTTTGTGGTACATTAGCTGCTCGTTTGCTCTCCACATCTCACATATTTCAGGTCTATTCATTCTTCTTCGTCAATCACTTGATTCGTTTAATGTTTTGTTTTAAACAAAGTAAATTTTCCCAACCAAACACAACAGATTTAGACGCTGAAAAACCTAGTAATATTCGTAATTTACCAGGTTGCAGCAGTTGTATCAATTGTGGCAGCAGTTTATATGAGAGTCTTTCTCAAGGATAAGATTCGTGAAAATGATGGGTTCGAGCAGCTAATCTTGAACCCGGGAATAGAAAGTAGTCCATCCAGTCGTGGATCATCGGAAAATATAGGCTTCATTAAGCAAATTCCGTCGCCAAAAAATGTGTTTTTGCTGCTCAAGAATAGGTAAGACCATTAGTTACGAATTGGTAACTTGTGTTTCTATAAGATTCTAACATCTCTATGAACTTTTATCGTGATTTTTGAAGAAGAAACATATGTGTGGGCATACTATAGAAGATTTTCTAGATAAGTTTTGAATATAGTGAATAGTTATTGTATTCGCCTTATTGCAGCACTACATTTGCAGTAGCAGCATTTGTTAGTTTCTTCAATAGCCTTGCTGAGGCTGGAGCTCAATCCTTCTTGATGGTACTCTCTCTTTCCACATTTTTGAATGGTGATTTCTGTGGAGATTCCTGATCTTAATGTTCACATCCATTAATAAGTAGGTTGTTGAAAAGTACCTCGAGCCAACTTCAGGTGCTCTCAAAAATTTCCCACTAGCCTCTGTTCATGCTTGTTATGAAAAAATAATATAAACATGGTGATTATGGGGGACAGCATTGATCTCTTGGATTTTCGACCCTTTCTCCCAAATTATCCTTAGATCAGATACAACTGAAGTATCCCACAATGATTTAATAGGGGACATATCAAAATACTAGGACCACCAAGAATTTTTTTTACGTTCTTTGGTGGAGGTAAAATTTGACCCTTTGATTTCAAAGGTTCAGTACGTTGTTTTGTTGTTTTCTTTTCTGACCTAAAATCTGGTTATAATACAATTTTTTGTCTTTATATCTTGCAGTATTTCTTGAAGGCCCGTTTCCACTTCAACAAAGACCAATTTGCATTAGTATTTCTCATTACAAACTTCGGAGCAACCTTAACTAATGTATTTTCAAAGTGTCAATTTTTTTAAAATTTTTATCAAGTTTTTTTCTCTGGTTTCATTTGTCATGTTGATATTGACCCATGAATGTTTAAAAAATTGGCCTGCAGGTTCTTTTTATGCCTATATTGGGGCCTGTTGTGGGAGAAGAGACATTGCTTTCTTTTGGACTCTTCAATGGATTCCTAAGTGTATGCAACTTGCATTTTTCCTCCAAATTGATGCCCTCGTTTTTTAGTTTTTGCTAAATTTGTCAATATACTGATTAAACTTTACTTATTGGTTTTTCTGATTATGTGCAGATGCTGCTTAATAGCATAGCATGGTCAGCTTGGGTTAGTACTTCAATGGTGAATGCATCTTATTATTACTGCTGAGTGCTGTCCCAAAAGTGACCTTAAGTTACCTGTTTACATTGTGAAAATCTTAATACGTTTCATCTTATGCAAGTAATGATAGATCGAATTAAACAAGCTTATACTTCCTATAGTCCAGACATAAGTTCAATTGTAGTGAAATATCTTAAAAAATAACATTCCCAGTTTGCATTAAACATCCTTGAATACACATTTTTTAATGATATTTTTTTCCTCAACTTTGTCGTCTGTTTTTGCTATGCGTGTAGGTACCATATGCTTCTGCGTCGCTGGGGATGTTCTTTACTTTGTCGAACCCTTGTGTAAGTTGCATAATTCAGTTCCAGAGAACTGTTTTTGATTTTCAATTTCGATATTTAGAGAAATTTTTAATAGCATGTTCCTGAATAACAGATAAGAAGCATAGTTTCAAAACAAGTTGGCTCCAATGAACAAGTAAGTTTTCAGGTTTAAGTACTGCTTTAAAGAATCTTTCTTCAGCTGTAAGATTTTATTGCACAAACCTCCACTTTCATGGCTGTAAAATTCTCACAATCTTAAGTATTTAGTTGAATTTATTGATGTGTGCTCCTTGAATTTCATTTGACATTGTCTGAGGACAATGTTCCATATTTTTGGTTATATCTTACAGGGGATTGCACAGGGATGTATTTTGGGCATAACATCATTTGCCAATGTCATGTCTCCATTAATTTTTAGTCCTTTGTCAGGTAAACTTAAGAATTTCAAAATATATATATATATTCCAAACTCACATCTTAATCGAACTCTAATGTGTATTTGTTATTTCTTTCAGCTTTGTTTCTGTCTGAGGGAGCCCCGTTTGATTTCCCTGGTTTCTGTATACTGTGCATTGGATTTGCATATGTAAGAACATCTTCTTAACAAGCAAACTTTGACTTAATATAAACTTTAGTTGTCAAATGAAATGCGCAGTTATGCTAATTACATATATTCATGTGCAGCTGATAAGTCTGATTCTGAGTGTAATGATAAAGATAAATCCTTTTTTCTCAAGAGACAAAGTAAGCAACAAAGATTGTGTAGAGGGCTAATGAACGATGAGCAGGTGAGTACACACCTTACCTTAATCATGGTTTAAGGTTTCATTTTTATGACAAGTTTCTGAGAAAAACCTTTCACAAATGTATTAGAAAATTATTGTTGTATGCATTAAAGAACATTAAAGCATCCATCTACCAAAGATAGGGATGCCTAAACTCGCTCTTTGTAAAAACTCGTAAATCTTAAAGAAAGCAGTGGAAATGTTGTATTAACTCAATATACTCAATTGGAGACAGACAAGATTGTTAAATTTAATTTTCTTTGCTTACTAAATGATGCATATAATCAGGTTGCCCCATTAGTTTTTTTCTGGTTTTTCACTCGTAAGTCCAATGAATTGCAGGATTTGAATGGTTTTGAATCTCAACGGGAGAGGTATTTGATCTTTCAGTTACAAAGTTTACTTGAAGTTCTCACTTCTATTAGGACAAGTATTGAATTATGAAGCACAATGAAATTGAACTTACTGGCAATGCATGTCTAAGTAGGAACTTGTGCATTCCCTCTTGCATGACATAGATTTATGGCCCCATGCAGTCCCTGCTTCAGACTCTGTATCTTGAATTAATGTGGAATGATCTTTACCCATATACTCAGAACGAAACCTATCAGCTGAAACGTGACACAGTATGCAATTAGGATTTCACAGTTTAGTTCGTAATTGCAATTAAAGTTTGATCAACTATCAGACAGTCCAAACAACAAAAAAATAGTGGTAACCTGTTAATTACATGGTTTACTTACATAAGCAAATCCAACGCACAAGATGCTAAAGCCAGGGAAATGAAATGGAGCACCTTCTGACAAAAATAAAGCTGGAAGAAGAACCATAATATTAGGGTCTGAGTTTAAATTAGATAGAATTTTGCAGCCCTCTACACAGAATAAATAAAAGTTTTCTAGATCACCTGAAAGTGGACTATAAATTATTGGGGATACGAGATAGGCAAATGATGTTATGCCCAAAATGCATCCTTGAGCAATACCCTACAAAATGATTAGAAAAAACAGAGCATTTAACATTAAGACATGGTTAAGGATATCGATTTATATGGCACCTTTGCCTTCAAATGTAGTACACCTGAACCTATGTTATTAAGAAACTTACCTGTTCATTTGGCCCAGTTTGTTTGGAGACCATGCTTCTCAACTGTATACATTTACATATGCCAAATATTCAGACCAGTTCAACAACCATGGTAGTCGAAACATCTTAAAATATGGGAATTTGTGCAACTCACATTAGGGGTGGCCAGGGAAAAGAAAAAACCCAAGAAAGCAGAAGCATAAGGCACCTAAGCATCACAAGAAAGAAAACGGTGATTATGTGTCTTCTTATTCAATTGAAAACTTGTGAGGCCATTTTTCAATAGCAGAGAACCTTGCGAGGCACATCACAGTATGAGGCAAAAAGAGTTTGCTGGAATTGAAGAACTTACCCAAGCCGACCATGCTATGCTGTCAAGAAATATCTGCAGAAAAAGTTGAGCGCAAATAATCAATGTATGGTTATGATTACCATCTCTCTTGGGATAAGCAGAAATTTTATGAAAAAGAGAGGATGAGATTTAATAAGAGTTGCATACATTTAGAAATCCAGCGAAGAGTCCTAAAACCAGCAATGTTTCCTCTCCTATAAAAGGACCCAGTACAGGCAGGAAGAGCATCTGCACAAATTTTACACATTTTCATGGACTATTACTCTTAAAACCATATGGGGGACCAATAAGTGAAATGATAAAAATAGATTACAATAAGGGCTCTGAACATACACTGGATATAGTTGCTCCGCCATAGGTAATGAGCAGTATATCTGCAAATTGGTCTTTCTTGAAGTGGAAGCGAGCCTTTAAAAAGTACTGCATCAGAGAAAGGTGCTTATATAAGCAAGAGATCCTTTAAAAAATGGCTACTTAGATCCTCTTCAAAGCTTTTGTTGAAGCTTCTTGCAATGCTGTAAACAGTGGCTTTATGAACAAAAACATTGGATTTTCTATTTCTGCTTAATTTCATTCTATTCCTACTTGTTCATGTCTAATTTAATATCAGGTGCAATCTAATTAACCAAGTGTAGATATCTTTTAAGGCTTTCAGTCTATGAGAACTCACACAATGCACAGATATATACATGCATGTGCAATGTTGAATAATATATTGATCATGTACCATTTAACCATAATAACATGATCACACAAAAAGAGAGTAGTACCAATAGGAAAGCTTGAATTCCTGCTTCTGCAAGGCTATTGAAGAAAGCAACGCACGCCAACAGCGAAAACGTAATGCTGCAATACAAGGAGAAAGGTGATTGACTTTTATTTACTGAAACACAAGAGGTGAATGTTATTAGGAGATTCAACTAAATACCAAAGACATATTATTTTCCTACCTACTCTTGAGCAAGCAAATTATATCCTTTGGTGATGGAATTCTTCTAATGATGTTTATCTGCTTCGATGATTCCAAACTGATTGCTCGATTTTTTTCTGCCTCTGGCTCCAGAATTGGCTGCTCTAAATGATCAGCATGGTCACGGTGACTTGTGTCCTTCAGCAAGACTGTCACGTATACTACTGCGACAATGGATACAGCTGCTGCAACCTGAATCATCAGTTTATTTGCAAGCTCGTTAGCATCAGAATCAGTTGATTTAATTAATCCCAGAGAAGAAGAAGAAGTTTATCATGATGACAACAAATAAATTAGAGAACACCTGAAATATGTGTGGGGTGGAGAGTAAGCGAGCAGCTAAGGTACCACAAACATTTGCAGCGGAGACTACACCAGACAACATTCCAAATGCAGACACGCGCTTCTCTTCACGCACATTGTCTGCCTGTCAAAATCATTCCTTCCGTAGTTTTAACTTTACATCTAGTGAACTTAACTACTGGATTCTTTTAGAATGAAAACTTGGTTGAATAACTTTTTTGTATTGAGAATTTTTTCCAAGAATTTTCTTTTTGGGTAGAAAAACACATCTTCTATGGTCTTAAAGTTGAGTATTTATTTTCCATTGATCACTTGACCTTGATTGAGTGGTTGTTGAATATGACTAAACTGTGTAGGAAAAAGTTACTAAATGCAGCCACTAAAAACATTTAGAAAATAAAAAGAGAGCAAAATTTGTGATAGAACATTTAGTATTGATGAAGCATTTGAAAAATGAATTGAGTAAGCGGGTTTGAAATTACCAAATAAGCAAGAGCAAGGCAAATAACACCACCCTCAGTAACCATGCCAGCTAAAGTCTTGAATGCATAGTATGCATAGAAGAAATTTGTGGTTCTCTTCCATGCCAAGATTCCTGCGTACGTGCACATAAATCCAACTATAGATAATACCATTTTGTACATATGCCTAATTATGTGCCGCATTTTTTACTTGAAATGCAACCAAAAACAATCTGAAGACACAACTTCTGCTACTCTTCCATTTATAAGAGTTGATTAATAACTAATTAAGAACAATGGGATTAACAGTACAAGTAACATACCTGATGGAATAATGGCTAGAATCAATGGGATTAAGAGCAAAGTTTTTCTACCGTAAACATCAGACAAATTCCCAATCACTGGCATCATAACCACTGCCCCTAATCCTGCAATCTGCATCCAACACAAATTATGTCATGTATACGATACCATCTGGATCTTCTATTACAATTTTGCGTTTGCATTTGGATTATATATCACATATGTGACTAATATATGCATGTTTTATGTGGAGTATATATGAATGTGGCCAGCTGAAAATGCATGCTGAAATCATTGGTTACGTATTACCGCCTGCTGGAAGCCGGTGAGGTAAATGGCTAGCGAGCACTCCTCTTTGCCGCCACACACCGCCTCCACAACCACGTCGGTGATGGCTGGATTAACCACATAAGCAGCGAAGTTCGACAGAAACACCGCCACAAAAATGTGGCTCAACCTCCCCCAATCCTCCATTTGCCTCCCCAGCTCGTGTACTTCTTTTGCTCACAACTTTGATCAACAGAAGAGGAGTGCAAAATTAAATTCTGGCAGTGGAACGAAACAGATAATTTACAGCATACATGCTATGAAATGGGAGCAACTATACATTAATAATATTGACTTAGTGTATGGCTCCACTTGCAAGCCACATGTTTAACGCCTTCACCAGAAAATTATTATAGTTCTGAGTAACAGATTAAAATACAGCTATGCATATCTGTGGGAAATGTAGATTTTGATTCTGTTGATCGTGACAGCAAAAAGTTGAATGAGCCTTTCGCACAGTCCATACAAAGAAATTGGTTTGCATGTAAGTATTCGAATATATATATATATATATATTTCTTATGTAAATATATATATATATATACATACTTACAGATGCATGTATGTATGAAATCAGTAATAGATATATCGAATTCGTGCAAATGTAAAGAGAGAAATTCATATCGATACTCGAGTTCGAACATTAATTACTATAACATTTTTTTTTAAAAAAAAAAAATATTATGACATTGAAAAAGTGTACATTTATATTTGATTGCACATTGTGATTTTTTTAGAGTGTTAGGTGTATTATAAGCTTCTATGTGCTGGCTGCTTGTTGGTATTTCATAAAATAAAACTTTTGTAGGACCTTTTGTGGAAAATATCTATGATTTTTTTTTTTCTGGGATTGCTAAACAACTTGCTTTGATTTCGTGTGGACATCAATCAATACTCACTACTTTCCCTCATATTTCATCTTTACTCACTATTGTTCTTGATTTATAGGGAACTCATGAATCTTATTGGCAGTGTAGCATCATACCCCACTAATAATTATTTGGATATTCAAAATTTACCTTATCAAGTAATAATGTTTCTTGCTCGCGGCATAGGAATTTTTTTATTGATGATGCTATCGACAACCTAATCAAAGACTATCGTTTCTTTTTTCAAAAAGAAAAAAAAAATCTTAATAAACGAATTTAGAAAAATTTTATATTTTGGATCTTGTATTTTCAATTTATTATTTTATCATAAGAAATATTTTATATACTTTGTATATATTTGTAATGTAAAATATAAAATGAAAAAATATTCGAGAATAATGGAAGTTTGATTAAGACTTTACATTGCTACAGCACACTGCTCTGACTACAACATCACTACTTCTTCACTAGCAAAATTTCGTCATATTGTGAAGTGAACAGGTCTTGACCTACCTGTTTGTTTGCAGTATAGGTATAAAAAGGGCAATCCTAAACAAGAAAATCATCAATCAAATACAGACATAATTTTGGAAACTCTGATATTATCAATAATATAAACCAAATTTTCTTGTGAAATGAATAAATGTTAGCGAGAGTCTTAATCATATTTACATTTACAAAATAACAAAATATTCCACTGAAAGCACGCCCGTGAAAGCCTTCAAAAAATGCTACACGTTTCGTTTTTTTTCTGAAATTTATCAGCAAAAACGGAACATTAGGCCATGAGTTGAGGCTTTGGTCCGCCTTCTCTATAACTCAAACATTGATTTTAGGCCAACAAGCAGGGCTCACTGCGGGCTCTGTCTCTCGACAAGAGAGGTTGAATCTTTATCATTGTACTAAGAATGAAACCTACAAGCTGCACACGACAACATTTTCTTGATTAGCAATCTTTATAGTTCAGTGAACAATCCGAATAAAGTCTGAAAGCTGCCTGTTAAAGGCAAAAAATAGCATGTAAAGATAATCTTCTTACCCAAGCAAGTCCAACGCACAGAATACTGAAACCAGGGAAATTAAATGGGGCTGCATCGGACAAAAACAAAGCTGCAAGATGTATAATGGTTAAGTTTCAGTTCAAGATAGAAGTTTGTGTACGACCAAGCAGCAGATGTTCGATCCTACAATTTGCAACATTTCCAATATTTGTGCACGAACATTTTTTAGTTACCTGAAAGAGGACTGTAAATCAATGGAGAGATGACATTGGCAAATGAGGCTATGCCCATAATACATCCTTGAGCAATCCCCTGATAAATTCCAGGAAACATGGAGCATTGATGTAAATATATTGTTGGTATACAAAATTTAAATAGGAAGAAGTACTTTGAGGCACCCATGTACTGAAAGTTATGTTTACCTGTTCATAGGGTCCAACTTGTTTTGAAATAATGCATCTTATCTGTAAGTTTCAAAAACATATTTTGTCAAAATTTAGGCAACCAGAGTAGCAATAACAGCTTCAAAGAGTGTGCTCAATGTATATATTATCTGTAACTCACACTAGGACTTGCTAGGAAAAGGAAGATGCCCAACATAGCAGAAGCATAAGGTACCTGCAGATCGCGAAAATAATGAGAACAATGATGGGTTTGTAACTACATAGAATGCAACTTCATTACAAGAAATTGTGCTTGTGGCAACTTGACATTGTCTGAGAAAGATTAAAGAGCTTACCCAAGGTGCCCAGGCAATGCTGTCAAGTAGCATCTGCACAAAACCAGAAACAAAATCATGATGTAACTATACATAAATTTATTTTGTTAAAAGATGATTAAAAAGTGGCAAGTCACATACATTCAAAAATCCTGCAAAAAGTCCCATGCAAAGCAGTGTCTCCTCTCCTAGAAGTGGACCAAGAGTGGGCATTAAGACCATCTGCACAGTTTGATAAACTTACATTCGTCAATAAGTGAAACTCGAAGGACTACAACAAAATGTAATGAGGAAACTAAGATAACTATAGGGAAACATATCAACAGTAAGCCATTCGAGCATACATTTGATATGGTTGCTGCAATGTAGGTAATAAGCCATATATCAGCAAATTGGTCTTTCTGGAAGTGGAAGCGCGCCTTCAAGTAATACTGCAGTAAAGAAAAGTACCAACATTAAAAGGAATCTTTTCAGCAGATTATAAACACAAATCAAACAAACAGAGAGAAAGAGAGTACCATTAAGAAAGCTTGAATTCCTGCCTCAGCAAGGCTGTTGAAAAAGGCAATAAATGATGCTAGTGATACAGTAACGCTGCAAACAAGAGGGTCATAGGTTAGCATGTTTCATCACTCACATACGACAAAAGTTTGAAAAATTGTCCTTATAATTCAATTTGTACTACAAAAGGCATGAGAAAAATCGATATATCCTACCTGCTGTTGAGCAAGCGAATTATATCCTTTGGCAATGGAATTTTCTTGATCAAGTTCGTGTTCTTCAATGTCTCATTCCCAACTTCAGTGGTTTCACTCACCGGTTTCAAGATTGGCTGCTCCAGAGCATTGACGGGGCGAGTCATGTCCTTTAGAAAGATCCTCATGTAAACTGCTGCAACAACAGCTACAACTGCTGCCACCTGAATGAACAAAATATCCATCTTGTTAGCATTAAAACCCAATAGGATTCATCTCTGACAAAACTTGATTAAAGTGAGAGAAGAAAGACCTGAAATATCCGAGCTGTAGGAAGCAAGCGAGCTGCTAATGTACCACAAACAGTTGCGGCAGACACCACACCAGACAAGAGTCCAAATGCAGAGACACGCTTTCCCTCTGATACATTGTCAGCCTACAAATAAGAACATGTTTAAATGCTAAGAAAGAATAGCGCCCCATTGCCCCCACACTTATATATATAATTCACTCTAAAGTATTCTCAGACACACATTTTCAGCTCAAGAGATCATTTCACACAACATTTGACAGCATTCAATCATCAACTGTTTAATTTCCCTTAAAATACAGGAATTAAAGTATAAAATGCAACTCCTAAAATTATGCATAGGAAGAAATGTTAGAAATATAAGGGATGAAAGTCCAGTTTACCAAATAACTCAAGGAGAGGCATATGACACCGCCTTCGGTAACCATGGCCGTTATAGTCTTCAAAACATAGTACGCATAAAAGAACTCCGTCGTCCTCTTGACAGCCATTATTACTACAACCACAACATAATAAATGAGCTTGCTGTGTATCTAATGTACACTTAGGCTATAACAAAATTGTGACATGTCTAAACATTTCATTATCGAAATTAATAGCAACAATCACTTAATTACGTACCTAGTGGAATGATGGCGAGGGTCATGGGGATTGTGAGCAAAACTTTTCGACCATAGTTATCAGACAGATTACCAATCAGTGGCATCATAACCACAGACCCTAATCCTGCAATCTGCATCCAAGTACACATAACATTAATTACACAAACATAATTATGTTGTCTGAATTTGATCAAATTTTACACGACAGGTATTTATGTTGGAGCAACAGAAAAAAAAAAGAGTGTTGTTGGACTTTTGCGCGATCTTATTAATGAAGCGGTTAATTGTATTAGTATAGCAGTCTTCAAATAAGATATAACAATATCATTAATTAATTAAGTTGAGTACAATGATTAATCATAATCATTTGGTAAAGTAAGACAAGACTAGTTAGAAACATTATTCCCAATAGAAAAAATTATAAATTTTTTATTTATTAAAATACGAAAGTTATGCAAGTTGGTGAATATTTATATGAATGTGCATTAACTATGTACAATTGAATATTAAAATAGAATCTTTTCAAGATAAACATGGTAAACATAACAAAGCAAAATAAATAGTTGAGATGCCACCTAATATCTTAACCTAAATAATTTAATTAGTCTTTGTCATCATAATATATAGTAATATAAGTTGAGCTAAAAGTAGGTTGAACATACATATCCAATTGACATCATCAAATTCAAATTCTACACCACCTAACTTGGAGCCTATATTCTCAATTCAAGCTCAACAACTTCCACATACAATTAGGCTAAGTATGAAACTAAAGAATGAAAAAGTTGTACTTAAAGATAATCCACTTGTAAGCACTTTTATGACTTTAAGCAATTTTATAAAGTTAAAATTACTAATTTATTAAGGTAGAATTATTTGCATTTTGACATGCTTAACACAAGTCGGCTGAGTAGTTGGAAGTTGACTCCGTCAGACGTGTTTGAGACTAAGGCACCCACCAATCATAAACCTATATACTTTTGCCCTTTATCCATGTTCAGTTTTTCCTTTTTTTTTTTTTTCTTTTTTGGGCAAAAATTATCAGTTTCTGTTCTATATTTTAAGTTGATATTTTTTTATTTCACTTTATAAATTATATTAAATATATAAAATATTATCTTAAATATACATTTAAATAAGCATTTATGAATGTCACGCAAAATTGGATTTTTCCCGTACAAACACTGACTCAGCAAATGAACGAATCCAATCTAAACTAATTTTAAAGTAACTTCGAACAAGTAAAATTTGTCTTGTACGAGCTCGTTCACTTACATATGACATAACTCTTAAAAAATTTACCTTACATGTATGGTTATTGATAGATAACAGGTATAACAAGAGAAAAAGAAATGGATATTTAGCTGTAGGATTTATTTCATTTAAAAAATAAAAAAGTTTTGATTCTGCATACTCTAATGTTAGGAAAAAACTGTTTTCAAATATTTCAATAGAATAAGAAAAAAAAAAAAAAAAAACACACACACACACACACAAGAAAACTAACTTCTTGAAAACTAAGGGTTTTTTTTCTTTTTTCCAAAGAAATTCTTTCAAATGTTTTATTGAGTAAACAAAACTCGTGTTTCCAGCAATCAAGAACAAACCGAGCCTATGATTGCAAATGGAGTATGAGTTTACATGTTCTTAAGTGCATGCACCGCCACCAGCACCGGCAGCGAAAATTGGTGGCTCTGGTGGTGGTTGGTGGTGTTGCTGTTTATCATAAATTTCTAAGGAAGTATAAATGTGCTGTATATCTTTCTTCATCTTTCTATCTGTTAAAACGTATACACACACAAACACACACAGAAAACACACACACACATACCGCCTGCTGGAAGCCTGTAAGATAAATGGCGAGCGAGCATTCATCTTTTCCGGGGCAGACGGCCTCCATGGTCACGTCGGCAATCGTCGGATTCACCACCAACGCCGCGAAATAAGACAGAAACACCGTCACAAAAAGGTGCATCAAATTCTTCCAGTTTTCCATGTTTAATTCTCTCTTTAACTTCTCTCTCACACACAACCCCCTTTTGCCTTTAGTAAAATATAGTACCAAATAAAAGTAGTGGATATCAATGAAGAGTTCAGAAGAATGAAGGGGTGTTATATATAGTGTATGTACGTACCAAATGTTGATTCCTTCACATTTCCCTTCACACGTAACATAGTAGCTACTGGTAAATTTAAAAAAAAAAAAAAAAAAACTATTGAAAGAAAAGGCCAAGTCTTTATTATTATTATAATGATAACTAGTTATGATGGTTGACCTTCATACTGTGTTTGGTCGTATAAAGAAGATTTTGGTATTATTTCTAGGGTTGGTGAGCTGAAATTGTTGGCTTTCTGCGAATTTGTGTTGGGGCCTATTTTCTTTAATTTTAATGTCAAGTTGTTGTTGGTGCGTATGTAAAACAAGTGAGATTTTATTTTAGGCGATATGTGAGGTTTGCTTTCAAGTTTCAACAATGATAGCAAGAGCTAGGGGAGACACTAATGTAGTATATACCTTTGGTTTTAATGTTTCCCATGAGTTCCAGGATGTTTTGTTTATTTATAAAAAGTTCAGAGAGTCGTTGGTTATTAGAGTGTTCTAGGTGTAAATTAGTGGCATGTCCATTAATGTTTTTTTAACTGAATACAATCTTATATTATAATACATCAAAATATAATAAAAGTTACCAAGTGTAACTTGAACTCTTCTTTTGAACGTAGCCACCTGTAGTTGGTGGGGAACTTATTACTGCTCTAATTGATTTCATTGTTATTGTTCTTATTTAATTTGATATCTTATATAAAAATTTCTTTTGTACATTTACACAATCAACTTCGTGATTGTAGAGTCAATAATATTTTATAATTATTTTAAATGAGGATAATAATTTTAAAGAAATCCAAGATCGGATTACAATAGTCCAAAAAAGGTAAGATTCATCTCCTCTACCGTTGGTTTTTGTCAAAGATCAAATAAATCATGCCAAGAATAATGAGTTATTAACCAATGGGATGGTGAGTGAAAATTCTATGATAAAATTAGGTTTCTAAGTAGAATAAACTCTTTCTGGTAAAAAAGCACATCAACATATTGCTTGACAAACATTACAAAATAAAGAATGTATCCAATTAGGTAGAAGCGATTTGACAAGAATTAGCCAACTAAAACAAGTAGATGGTGACTTAGTACTACTTTTACTTCGTCTCATGAAGAAAAGCTAGTTGTCTCTCATGATGATGCTCGTACAACCGCTCGCCTAGTAAATGTTGATTATAAAGGACAACAACGTTTGTCAAAACTAATTATAAAATGGATATTTGTATTACAACGCGTTTTTGTCTCCAAAATCAAGAGAGTTAATGTCATATTTTAAAATGCAATTTAGAGAAAAGAAAAGGAAAAACGATTTTTCTAGGGCTCGGTGTGGGCAACATTCTGTATTATGTTTTCAGAAATTAGTGTTTTAAGTTTTTCCAACTCTTTTTCTGATTATCAGTGTTCTTTATTCAAATCCATTTTCATATTTCGACATATTCTCCGATGTCCATTTTTATTTATAAATAAAACATAATACGAATAAAAATTCTCAACAAGATCAACTTACTATTTCAATTTGGAGTTGGACTAAATCAACTCTTAAGTTTCCCCAATGGACCCTTCCATTTAATAAGAAAACAAATATTTTACAAAATAAAGATGATACTCAAAATTTTCATGCTTAATTTGAATTAACAAATTTTGGTCTGACAATACTGAGTTGGGGGACAAATTCTTTGCCGCGTATTATCCAATTCACACGTCATTATTGTTTGGTTTGACTAAGACCGGCCCACTAAAAGAAAGCCCAAGAAAAGGTGGACTTTCTTCGTCGGTCATTTCATTTTTCATTTTTTATTTTTATTTATATTCATTCTTCTGCTCTAAAGAGAAGGACAACAACAGTATTCAATGAAGCTTAATATAATACAGCTGTGGTTCACCAAATTAAATAACAATGACTAATTGCCTAACTAATCACCATTCCACCAATAAAAACATTTTATTCCACGTATCAATTTATTTTTAGTTAATTTTTATCCTTTGTCTATAGAATTTGGATAAAATGTGGCTAGATAATGCCTTCAAATTTCAGTTAAGAAAATGATATAATTTTATATCCTTTTCTTTATTAATATTTCTCTAATATTCCCTTTTCTTGGTTTTAAAAGACTTGAACCACCAACCCTTCTTATTAAACTAGGATGATTGACAATATGGGATATCATTGATTCCTTTTTAAAGAATACTACTCAAATCAAGTTTAATCACTATCAATCTTTTTTTAAAAGACAATTAATTATCATATAATTGATTTCGACTGTAAAAAATTAATTAATCACACAAATTACATTCACGTTGGTATGTTATTAGTAGAATATGGTTAAACTCATTTCAAACTTGATCTCTATAAAAATTTCCATCATTCTTGAGAAATTAGACCTAAAGACTACAAGTTGCCCTTTTTTGGTATCCACAAAATAAAAATATTCAACTTTTCCTTTCTCTTAAGTGTATGTTTACGTTTTGGCCACTTTCCATCGTGCTTAGAAACTATAGTAAAACATGATACGTGCACATTTTAATTATGCACATGTAAAAGAACTTAAAAGTGACAAAATAAGTTTAAACGTAATTACCATTTATTTTTTCCCGTAAAACTAAATAAGAGAGTTGTTGGGTGCACGGAAGCAAGAATCTTTAGGGTTGATACACAGCCAGAAGAATATGTTATTAGTCAACATTTGAGAATGACCTCATCTAGTTAATGTGTAATTACAATAATTAATAACATATTAAACATATTTCTTTTGTTAAACCACTTATTTCATAAGCAATTAATGATTAGATTCGTGGATAGTTCACTTCTACGATTTATTGACAGGAGATATAAATAATTGAAGTGTGTCTTTGTCTCAATATTTAAAGACAGAGACATTTTCAGGAAAAAAAAAATCAATTTTAAGTTGATTTTTCTGTTCTTTTCTAAAAATTAGTTGAACCGTGGAAGTTTTCTTGGTACGACGGATTATTTCCAATTAATTAATATTGTAGCTAATGTCACAGTTTAATGCTAATTACTTTGGAGTTTGGACTGAGTCGTCGAGGTCAGTGCATGCCTGCTAGTTATTGTTGTGCTAAATTCATTATATAGTTAAACAAATAGACATTAGACAACTCAAATCTTTTTTTAATTTCTTGTTTCCTTATCTCTCTGTTTAGGTAATTCCCTTTAAAAAATAAAAATAAATAAATAATCTTTTTATTTAGGCTAGTTTTGCGACCTCAATTTTACTAAAATAAATAAATAAATTTATCATCCTTTTGAGTTTTGAAGAGAGACGCTAAAGATATTTATCCAAATATAGTTATAAAAAATATTTATTGATTATACATAAGTTTCATTTAATATTTAATATTGATACTTATTCGTCCAAAAGTAAAGTGCGATGGGATTTAATTTTTTACGTTATCTTTTTCTTTTTTCTTTTTTTTTTTTCACTCAAAATTTGGTAAAAGCCAAAAAAGATCATATCAAAGACACTAAATTTAAAGTCTAAGCCCCTATTTACAATAATAAAAGAGCATATCTTTAAAAATTAAATTATGTAATCAAAATTATGAGTGCAAGGAATATTGACAAATTCAAAGATAAAGCAGTACACATACTATTATTTAGTTGAGTCAAGAAAACAGTGATATTGACCTGCTAACCTGTAAAGTTGGGGACCCCTTTGAATTCTACACACTGTTCTACCACTTGTTCATCTCAACTATTTCATTACAAATATCTAGCAGTTGCCACGTGGGCCCATTTTTGGCGCCTTTGGGTATCAGCAGAAATTTTCAACTAAGACGGGCATTTTAAATGGATAAATATTTCAAGTACTGAAAAGGTATCAATTCATTAAAGCTGGTTACAATTTTAGGCCCGTTTTTCATGGAAAGGGCACGGAACAACTGAGTGTAATACTATAACTGAGCTAAACGTTTTAAATTCAGACATGCAAATGGGGCTAAGTTTCTCCTAGTTTATCCAAGTTACAGCAGGACAACCTGTAGAGACATATGCAGTAGATATGTGGAGGCAGCCTCTGCGACACATACAATTTATTTGGTGCAAAGTTTTCTGAGATATCTAAAAACGTCGGTCCCTATTCGGATTGGAAGTATTTCGAGCCACTCCAGAGTCATCTTTTGAATTTTGTGCTCTACATGAAGGGGCTCTGTATGAATATATGGCTACTCAACCCATCTATCTCATACCAAATGGATTTAGGCCTCTGTGCGGGCATTGCTGGATTTGTTTCTTGACAATAGGGGAATCATTATACTCAGAAAGAATCCTGCCAGCTGCACAAAATTATGTGTGATCACTGATTAGCCTGGTGCAGTATTGTTGACATCAGCAAATTGGGAAGGATATTGAAATCTCAGCATATGTTGGGTTATGCGTATTGAACATATTAGAGGCCATTGAGTAAGAGATGTTTCTTACCCAAGCAAGTCCGACGCATAGGATACTGAAACCTTGGAAATGAAATGGAGCCTTCTCAGACAAAAATAAAGCTGGAAGAAGCACAAGGTTTGAGTCATATACGTCTATAATACAGTTTGCAACTTTTCCTATGCATGAGAATGAAATTTTTTAACACCTGAAAGAGGACTATAAATCAATGGAGAGATGACATTTGCAAATGCTGTTATACCCAAAATGCATCCTTGTGCAAGTCCCTAATAAATGACAAGAAAAAGAACTATATATTAATGTTAATATATGGTAAAAATGAGTATTTGTCAAAAAGATATCATTCCAGTGAATAATACAACTTTTAGCTAGGTAACATACAATTGTACAACTTTGAGCAGCATTTCGCAACAATTATCATCTACCTATAATTTCAACTTTGATCTGTCTAGCCCACAGACATGTAATAAAGAAATTACCTGTTCATTTGGCCCAACTTGTTTTGATATAATGCTTCTTAACTGTGTATTCCAGAAGCAACCAACATGTCAGCAACATTGTAACCTAATAGCCTAGAAGAACATAAGCTAATATTGACTGTTTTTAACTCACATTTGGGCTTGACAGAAAAAGAAAAACACCCATAGAAGCAGAAGCATATGGTACCTACAGATTGAATGAAGAGCAGTAAAATAGTATTCATGTAATATGTGCATTAAAATTTTGGGGAGAATCGACTTCTTGCACTACACCAATGTTAGTGAGTTTCAAGTGCAGGAGGCTAACTTTATACAGTCACTGATTATGCAACCAAATTTAGGATACCCAAGCACATAGCTAAACAAGCCTTCATTTAGTAGTAGAGCTTGTAGGTGAACAGGATATCATAATGACAGCACAAAAGATTCAGGAATATCATACCCATGCGGCCCATGCTATGCTGTCAAAAAACATCTGCACCAAACCAGATAACCAATACTTAATAGTGTAACCAATAGATCACCATCTTCCTACAAGAGTGGAAATAAACAAAAGAAAGTTCAAACTGATGCAAGGCACATACATTTAAGAATCCAGCAAAGAGTCCTAAAGATAACAATGTCTCCTCTCCAATAAGAGGACCCAATGTAGGCATGAAGAGCATCTGCAAAGTTGTTAAGTTTAGTAGGTAAAAATTGTCAAACCTTAACATCAAGTAAAGGCCGGAACAAAGGAAATGAATAAATGAATCTGTAGACTGTAATAGAAATATGTATTAGCAATAAGCCATTAGAAGATACATTCGATATAGTTGCTCCAATATAGGCAATGAGCAGCACATCTGCAAACTGGTCTTTCTTGAAGTGGAAGCGCGCCTTTAAGAAATACTGCAGAAGGTAAATGTATCACCACTATGAACAAATTCTTTGCTGCACATGACATACTTGTTTGCTAAACATACACAAATCACATGTATAAAGAAAGAGAGGACACCAGTAAGCAAGCTTGAAGTCCAGCCTCTGCAAGGCTATTGAAGAAAGCAACAAATGCTGCTAATGAAAATGTAATGCTGCAACAAGAGGATTAAAAATGGGAATTACTGTCTTGGAGTTCAAGAAGAACAAAATAAAAAATATCAATACGTCTGTAAGCATGATCAAAATACATAGTTTAACACGTAGATAACTTAAGAGCTTTGTGTCTGTCATACCAAGAAACTGATGTGAAATTAGATTTGTAAGTTGTGCTACCATGACAACATATACTCTTCTGTTTTATGAAAGAAATTGCTGGAAAGTCATATTTCAGGACAAAATACAGTTTTAATGGACATACTGACTGATATTGGTTGACGATAAAATAATGTACACAAAAAAAAGACCATCTTCACAAGGATATGCAGGGTGATCATAAAGTAAATCAATATGATCAGATGTGGTTTCAATGCCTAAAGTTTACAAGTCATCAATAAAGTTCTGAAATACGTAAATACATTTTCTTCACTCCTAAAAGCTTGACAATCAGACCCAATGACTATAGCCAGATCTTAACAGCTAGTATTCTTTTGGCATGAATATAGTATCGAAATAAACATTGATAAAGAAAAATTCCATCTACATCAAGTTAATTTATGCTTAAAGAATATCCTCATATGACATAAGAAGAAGGAATGGAAGAAATAACAATATCATTAAATACAAAAATTCAGGACAACAAAGAATCCTACCTACTCTTTAGCAAACGAAATATATCCTGAGGAGATGGAATTTTCTTAATGAAGTCTATCTTCTTTGATGCTTTAAAACTGTCCCCATCGCTTTCTGTCACATTCAAGATAGGCTGCTCCAAAGCATCATTTTGGCGAGTTGTTTCCTTTAGAAAAACTCCCATGTAGACCGCTGCAACAATAGATACAGCCGCTGCTACCTGAATGAATTTAATCAGTAGCTTATAAATCATAAAACTGGTTGAGATTGCTTTAGCTGAAAAGTAAATAGTACCCTAAAAGAAAAATTACTTATTTCTTCAAAAAGAAAACAGGAACATGAACTGATTGGGAAGGAAAGACCTGAAATATCTGAGTGGTGGAGAGTAGGCGGGCAGCCAATGTACCGCCAACATATGCAGCGGACACTACACCTGACAGGACCCCAAATGCAGAGACACGCTTGCCCTCTGATACATTGTCTGCCTATGAACATTAACCATTATGTTTAAATTTGACAATCAACTATTCACTGTATTACAAAACTCGAGTCAAAGTATAGTACCTTAAGTTGCATAAATATATTTATAATAGACCAAAATAATGCAATAAAAATTTGTTTCATTGTAGACAGAGGGAAGAAATAAGATGCATGCAGTAACAATTTCAAATTTAAAGATAAGGAACTCTCCAGAAACACTGGATAGAGAATAGCATAGGCATCAGTTTGCTTGAAAAGAAGGTATTTCTGCTACTAGGGTGGTGTGACACTAGTTTCCGAAGTTTTCTAATTAACACCATTTTACAGCATTTATCATTTTCCCAGCACTTAACAAGTTGACAATTTCATAAATAATTAAAAACTGGAAAAGGAATCCAAGTGAACAAGCATGTTCATCTCTGATCAGGAAGAGACTTAATGCTTTAAACATGTGCTCCAACCACACCAAGTCAAAAATATATCATTAGATTAATATGCATTTTACTAGGTTCTTTGACCCACATCTTTTGGCTCCAAAAAGTCATTTCAGTGAATTTAACAAGTCATACCCGCACCACCCCCTTCTTCTGGACTGCTATTTTTGGCCATGGGGAAAGAGTTGACAAACAAAATGGAAAAAACAAGGAAATTACATGTGATGGATAACTAATGTCAAAGCAGAGAATGATAAGGGATTGAGGTTTGAATTACCAAATAAGCAAGAGCAAGACACAGAACACCACCTTGAGTAACCATGGCAGTTAAAGTCTTGATGGCGTAGTATGCATAGAAGAAGTTTGTTGTCCTCTTCCACGCCAATACAACTGCACGCACATTACCCAATTAGAGTGAACAAATTAATATAGGATATGAATGAAGTTAAATACTACTCACTCCATCCTATTTTTATACATGTATTTTAACTTTGCTTTTAGAAAAGTGATGAAAAAGTAAAAAATTTGTGATTATTTACATTATTGCCTCTAAAAGTAGTGGTTGAAAGTTAGTGGTGTCACATTATTACTTCAACTGAGAGGGCATTTTTTAGGAAAAGAAACATTCCATTCAAGGAATTAGAGCCTTATTTTGGGACATCAAAGAGATAAGAGTGATAAATTTGTGATAGAGGGACCCGTAATTGGACACTTTAATCAAGTAAACCTTGTATACGCGTACCTGATGGAATAATGGCAAGAACCAATGGCATTGTCAGCAAAGCTTTCCGACCATAAGCATCAGACAGATTTCCAATCAGTGGCATCATGATCACAGAACCTATCCCTGCAATCTGCATTTAATAAAAATGATATGAGAACACTCCTAGATCACTATTCGAGCGTTAGGCTTCTATCCTTCTGTTCACTTGAACTCAATATCCTCATCCAAAAATAAACGACAATATAATTTTGATTCTCATTGATAAAAAGAAACAAAGGGGATTTAATCTAAGCAATGCAACTCATGGACTTGCCCTAGATGTCATTTTATTATAACAATTATGATAAAGAGGAAAAGATCATAAAAGAAGTAAGACTCATAATTACATCAATCTCAACCAAGCTAGGGAGCTCATTTGAGTTTGTTTCATTTATGCAGCAGGTTTAAAGCTTGTATTCATGAGCAAAATCCCTTAAAATAGAAGAGCAAGTATATGGAAGAAAAACTAACAAAATATTTATGAGGGATCAAATGGCATTGATATTAGTTTGCATTTTGCAAAAAGAAATACTTTGTTCCCAAGAAACTAATTATTTTGTACAATAAACCGTGAGGTCAGGGAAGGATCACCATTACACTCCCACTGACTAACAGTGTTCTAGATGAGACTTGAAAAGATAAAGAGGTGCAAAATCCTTTTTTTTTCTTTTTTTTAATTCGAAACGTAATAGGTAACCTAAAAAAAAATATTAGGAAAGAGGGGATTATGCCTGCACAATTCATAACAGAGATTGGGGCACTCAATCTTGAAATTGAATTGACGGTCTTTTCTATTGTTAAAAGGCCAGTAAAATTCAGGAAAGACAATCTCAAAACCTATAGAACTGATGTGATCACTTCTTCATAGGGTCAAGCTGAAGTTAATTGAATTGATGGACATCAGCCAAAATATGTTCAAGCATAGTTAATTATACTAGCAAATCAAGCTTAAAAGACCCATTTTGAGCACCATTTTAAATAACTGCCATAAATGAATTTGATAGACATATGGAGACCTTTCCCTTGTTGGAAGTTGGAACTCAACACTTGCTTGCAACAGTAAGTACTCCATATAGTAGTAATAAAGGAAGTAAAAACAAATAGCTTAAAAGGCTAAGCATTAAACAAGATATACAGAAGGCATATCTATTTGCATACCGCCTGTTGGAAGCCTGTGAGGTAAATGGCGGCAGAGCATTCATCTTTGCCGGGACACACCGCCGCCAATGTGACGTCGGGAATGGCCGGACTCACCATTAACTCGGAGAAGTTTGCCAGAAACACCGTCACAAACAGGTGGCCCAGCCTCCCCAGTTCTCCATTTTTCTCTCCGTCAGTGTGTGTACTGTGTGCGCGCAAGTGTCGCTCTCCACTCTTTCTGGGTTGACAGACACTGTGCACTGCTAGCTTGCTTCTGCTTACTTGTAGACTGCAGTAAGTAGTTATTATGAATAACTTTTACAGAAATTGTGTGTGTTCAAAAAGGAAAAAAAAAAAAAAAAAAATCACGTTTGAAGACCACATGAATTTAGAATATCAATGACTGATATTTGGGATAAAACAGAAGTATTTTTTATAAATATTACTCAAAATATTTTTTAAATTTAATCATGACTTGTAGTTCAACAATATAATGCAGGACTATTTAATATTTTTTAATTTCTTTACAATTATTCTTCAATCACCCAAGAAAAAAAAAAGAAAATTTAATGCTGACCACATTATATTTCTTTATTTTTGTGATTTCTTACCCCTTTTTTTTTTTTCAAAAGTAGACTCAGAAAATGGACCAAATACGTAATCCCCCCCCCCCCCCCCCCCCACCCCAACACGCACACACACACAGCCGCCTCCAAATTTCAAAATATGTTTTTCTTCTTCTCCTTTTTTTTTTTTTTGGCGAGACCAACGAATAACATAAGCCAATCACCAACGTCATGGGAGAACATGGCTGTGAAATACTTATTTTTAACAAAAACTATCTATTTTTCAATCTTATTTAACATTCAAATATGTTATTAGAAAACAATAATTTGTATTTAATAATTATCAAAAATCAACTACTATGAAAATAATGTTACTATTCAAAATAAAAATCACATCATCTTGATGCATGTTAATTCTTGTATAATTCTTGAACATTTATTGTATAATTTTTTTTAATAAAAGGAAGGAAAAATCTTGATGCATTGGTAATTTAATTATATTTTGTGGTGTAGGTTTATTTTGGAATGAGAAACATGCGTTGCCAAACACACTTGCACGTGCTCCCACCTAACTCCACAACCATCTCAACTCTCTGTCTTCATTTAAATCTTGACTACCTACATCTACTATGTATGGTATGCATCAACATCAACTATTCATTTATTATATTTGTCTTTTATATATTTAAATATCAGATTTATTCTACTTTAATTACAAAACTACTATCAAAGAAAATAAAAGACATATCCCAGTCAACTGAAAGAATGAACTCCCATTCACAATTTCCCAGTATAGTCAGAAAATAGATTTTATAACCAAATTATGTATTATTTTCCATTTCTTGGTTCTTAATTCAAATAATCTAGAAATAGAAATACAAGTGGTTCTGGAAATATGTTGGATTCGCTTTTTATATCCTCTTTAAACTGGGTCAATATGAATCAAGCCCATCAGACCCAAATTTTTGTGACAGTCACAAAATTTTCCTTTTTTTTTTTTTTTGGTTTAATTAACAAGGCTCTAGGAAATCAATTATTAGAAATGGAAAATATTGATTTCTAACTTCATCTAGTTTATAATTACGCACTTCTCACCAACAACTCAATTTTATAGATAACCGTCTATACCGATAGGAAAATTGAAATCGTCCAGTTACACACCAAGAAAACATAAATGTCCATGCATAGAAGTCGCTGGGCAATACAATTTTCTCATAAAAACTCCTCACAATTATGTAGAAATTATGTCAAAATTATCTCTAATCTTTTTCGATGAAGAATCAAAATAAAATCTCCAAGGCCCGAAATTCTATCTAGATCCAAACCCAATCTTTTTGTAGGACATGTTAAAAAGGGCTGGAACTTTAGTTTAATTGACATTGGAACAATCTGTACATCAAACTTTGATTTAAGGCCTATGAATCTTCTGGGCCTACAGCTGACCTGTAGCCCAATACAGAGTTACCCAAGCAGACCAGACAAATACGGGCCATTCACTTAAACTAGTCATCATAATTTTTAGCGGCCCATATTCTGGTTCAACATGTTAAATGTATATAGGTCAATGATTAAGTTAAGAGCATTAAGGCCTCAGTTTGGATTTGTGATTGGGATTGATAAAATTAAATGGACTGAGTTGGATTACATTGTTTATGGATGTTGTAATAACTTTAAAAATGCTTTTGGATTGAATGATTAGAATTTTAAAAAAATCCAAGCAAAACTACCAATATTTTATTTGTATTAGATGATTACATGGTATGATAAAATCAAAAGTCTAAAATACCCTCAGCCAAAAAGACAACAGAAAATAGAAACATGGTTGCTCCTCCCGATCGAAGCCTCTGCTGCTTATTCACCCCTCCATCTGAGCAATTGGCATTTTTTTTTTTTAACATAAAATTATATTTACATAGAAATTATACTAAGTGTAGTCAAAAAGAAAAACAAAAAAAATAAATAAATATACAACATAAATATCAAATGCACGAAAATCAGCTCGGCAAAGCTTCAGAACTACTATCAAATGACGATTGCAAGGTATTTAAAAGAAAAAAAAAAAAAAAAAAAGAACTTAACATGTTCAATAACAACATTCCTACACAGAAGACTGAGATTAGAAGGCCCTTAAAATGAAATCGATTTACTAGAAATCTTGGGGTTTTGCCCGAAGAGACGAGTTGGATGCATCTGCCTTTTCATGTGTATAACTGTAATTACAATGACATGTAAGGGCATTTTGGACATAATATTTCGATCTTCGGGTGCAATATATTGGAGTTTCACATTTAATGAGTTATGAGCCCAAAGTTGGATACTACAATCTTGGGGGTGGGCTCCTGATTCTTTGTCAATTGAACTTTGGATAATTAATCGGGCCCATTATTTGTCCATTAAAATGTCCAGGGCCCATTTACTTTAATTGCTTGACCAGGTATGACCCAATTTTCTATAAAGCCTGATCCATCAAACAAAACAAGCCCTAACTAAAGTAAATGTTGAATTTTTTAAAATTAATTAGATTATATTTGGATGAAAGAATTTTAATTTGAGAAAATAATTTTGAATGACTTCATGAATTTGATATTCATTATAATGACTCAAAAAATAACTTAAAATAAGAATTTAAAATTTATTATATTAATAAATTATTCAAACAAACTCAATAAATTTATTATTATAAATTTAAAATTTTTAGGTTCAAATTATCATTTCAAATGAAACTTAGGTAATTGTAATTGTGATTGTGACAGGTAAGCTTACACTCTAAATTTCCAATATAAGAATATTAAGAAGTGGTTATATAAGTGAAGTCAAGTTCAAATTAGATAAGGACGGAATCAAGCCGGGATTATAGGCCCATAGTCCGTGCAACGCCGTTAGATCTCCGTTTCTTTTCTCCAGAACACGACAGACATTGCAAACAAAGATTCCAACCCCTAATTTAATTCACCATTAATTACCAGACAAACCCACTACGAAACATTAGTAATAGTCTCCATAGACCACCAAGCCTGCCACAAAAAGGGTATTAATTAAGATGTTTTTTTTGGACTAAATCTTACGAGGAATATCTATGGTGCATATGGTCTATTGGAACCCTTTAGTTTATTTTTTTTCAAACATTTTATTTACGGTTTAGTATAAGTAGATTTCATATAAGCGAGGACACAGGCTCAATTTACATGGATATATATATATATATTAGCATTTGGAAAATGGGAAAATAATTTTTTAATTTAATTTTAAACTCAAATTTAAAGAAACTTTCACAAAACTATTAATATTATATGAATCTTTTGTGAAAAATCATTGATGCTTAAGTTAGCATAATAATCTTCCACAGATCTCCAATCCATTACGGCACTGACGTGTCGCGACGTGATTGACACAATTAAGCCCCAGCCCCACAATGCAATCCCACACAAAATCAAAATCCCACCACCCCCTCTACACAATAAAGCTCTCAGGCCCCTTCACTCCCCACTTTGCACACTCCTCTTTTTTTCTTTCTTTCTTGTTCTCTCTTTCCACCAATGGATTCTCTCACTCTCTTTTGTACCGCCTCTCTCTTAGCCGGCGGCTTGTACTGGTTCGTCTGCATTCTCGGCTCTGCCGAGCAGAAGGGCAAGCGCGCCGTCCACCTCTCTGGTGGCTCAATCGCCAAGGAAAAAGTCCAGGACAAGTACCAACAGTACTGGTCTTTTTTCCGCCGTCCCAAAGAAATCGAGACTGCGGAAAAAGTGCCGGCGTTTGTGGATACCTTCTACAATCTCGTCACTGATATTTATGAATGGGGTTGGGGGCAATCTTTCCATTTTTCGCCCTCGATTCCTGGGAAATCACACCGCGATGCCACGCGCCTCCACGAGGAGATGGCCGTGGATCTCTTGAACGTCAAGCCCGGAGCCCGAATTCTCGACGCAGGCTGCGGGGTCGGGGGGCCGATGCGCGCAATTGCGGCCCATTCCGGGGCTAATGTTGTCGGGATCACCATTAATGAGTACCAGGTGAATCGGGCCCGGATGCATAACAAGAAGGCCGGGCTTGAAAAACTGTGTGAGGTGGTTTGCGGCAATTTCCTCCAGATGCCGTTCGATGACAACAGCTTCGACGGGGCTTACTCAATTGAAGCCACGTGTCATGCTCCGAAACTCGAAGAAGTGTACAGCGAGATCTACAGGGTTCTGAAGCCCGGATCCTTGTACGTTTCCTATGAGTGGGTGACCACGGAATTGTACCGTGGGGAGGACCCGGAACACGTGGAGGTCATTCAGGGTATTGAGAGGGGAGATGCATTGCCGGGGCTCCGGAGCTACAAGGATATAGCCGAGGTGGCCAAAAAGGTTGGCTTCGAAGTGATCAAGGAGAAGGACTTGGCGAAACCCCCTGCTAACCCATGGTGGACCCGGCTGAAGATGGGTCGGATCGCGTACTGGAGGAACCACATTATGATCACAGTCCTCGCGTGGCTGGGGATTGCGCCAAAGGGTGTGGTGGACGTGCACGAGATGCTTTTCGTGACGGCGGATTACCTGACCAGAGGCGGGGAGACGGGGATTTTCACTCCGATGCATATGATTCTCTGCAGAAAGCCCGAGAGTAAGTCTGCTTCCAGTTCTGATTAGGAGTTGTTGTAATGTAATTGCAAGGAGATAGATCGATGGAGGTCGATTTTGTGCCGTTGGTCTTTTTATTTTATTTTATTTTATCTACTTATGCTTTTCATTTTGTTTGCTTATTGGAATTAATTTAACAGCTTTATGGTTTTTCTTAGAGTAATTTGCTTTGTTTTTTAAGAAAATTGAGACTGCTGTGTTCTTTCACTAATTTATTGTCAATGTTGGAGGAGGCTAAGGCTTGTAGTAGATTGGACAGCCTTAATTGTCTTTATGTAAGAGGAAAATTCTAAGAAATTTTAACTATGTCCTCTAACTTAATGGGAGAAAGTTTCTCAATTTTGTCTGGTCCCAGTTGTATTCTTGAACTATTCAATGGTGCCCTGGCCAATTTTGAGAATGTAGTTTAATCAATGTAGCTGCTCTGACTGCCAAGTAAATCAGAATGTCCTAATTTGTTTACTTTTAAGGGGTACTTGTCTTTACCGTTGTTTGAGCTGTTCTTGATTTTTAAAGCTTGTTGGGCCGCTCATTTGAGGCGTGAACAATGGTGGCCTGGCATGTTAGTGTGAATTTCTGTAAATTGTCTGGTAATATGATAAGTTAATTGAGTGGACATGGCACGTGATGTGATTAGCTATATGACATAGTATCTTGCAAGTAGTAGATGATGAATCATGTGAGGTCCCTTTCATGGTCCTTTGTCCTTCTAAGACGGCCTTTAAATATCTTTTCTTCGTGTAATCAATCATGTGCCTGTAAATTGTTAATTGAATGCAAATTCTTTGACATGTAAAGATGAAATTTGAGGCAAAATAATGTGTTGAGTCAATACTCAAAAGTCAGTTGATTACTCCTACACTTTACAAGATTGAAGAAAATTATGGGATTCACACACTTGCAGGTGAAATGCGAGTGTGCCTTTACAATAAATGGTGATATTATGTGTCGAATGTTTTGCCACTATTTTCTTTTTGCTGTGCTGGTGCCTGGTTTAATGGGTTATTGAACTTGTTTTTTGTGCGAATTGATTAATTATTTGTGAAGGGATCCGGTGACATGTGCTGTACTTTTGGGTGGTTGAATAATTTACTTTTGAGCAGATCTCTGTGCTTTTATTTGTTGTAAAGGTGGACCAGATCCATCTGATTCTTGTCACTTTTTTATAAAAATAAAATAAAAATTGATTCATTGCTTTAGCATCATGTCTTAAAAATTTATTTCTTAACCTTTTTTGGCAAGAATATAGAGGATCAAGAATAAGTATCATGAGGACAAACCTGACCTTTGATGAAGATATAGAAACACTCCCTAACTTATAATGACGATAGAGGGTGTTAAGTCTAATTTTTCATAGGTGCGGTGGATTGTTCTGGACATTTTTGGGGGGCCTCCTCGCTCTGCTGAAACTATATGCTTCCATCCTTTAGTTTTGAACCAACCTAGAGACCAAGCAGCAACTTTATATATTGGGTTTTTTTTACGCCAAACGTTATGTTGAACATAAAATAAATTTCAGTGTTGATACACTATGATCCTCCATTTATGTAATAATTTTCTCATCCTGGGTCACTGGCGGGCAATTGAATAAAATTTGGACAAAAGTGATTTGAATCTGATCAGATCTGGGGTATTGAATTCAGAGTGAAAAGGGTTCATAGGTTTAGGCTTGTGGAAAGATGAGGAGACATAGGCCTCGTGGGACGTGCATGAACTGTCATGAATCTGGTTGGTTTGTCTGTCATGTGCTCTTGGCCTTTTGTTTTTTTCTCTTCAGATCTTTTAAGCTTTTCAGTGTGGTCACCATTTCGCTCATAAAATATCAACCCTTTCAAGCTGAGTACTTATGCTTATATTATTATTTTATATTAATTTTTATTTTTTTGGGTTTTGGGATCTCCAACTGTTCTGGTACCCCACCCCACCTTAGTCCTCACGAGATGGATATATAAAATAATGCCTTTGCCCTTATTTTCACCTTCCAGAAGAGTGTGCCGGTGGGGTTGGGGCTTGTCGCTTCACAATTTTTTGGTATTATTTTTCTACTCTTTTATTCATGTATGTGTATTGATTTTCCCATAGTCCGAATAATTAATGAAAATTTGATTCATGAGAGCCTTTTGTACTAAAAGAAAATATGAAATCAATTTGCAAAAAAATATAATTGTATACAAAAAAAAAAAAAGGAGAACTACTTAGATTTGAGAACGATGAAGTTGAAAGATAGAGTTTATCCAAGGAAGATGGGGATTTGCGCTCACGCACACACCCACCGAGAGAGATAGAGAGAGAAAAATATGATAGTCATTCAAGTGTTGTATATAATTGTTGATTAAATTGATTTTATTAATTATTAATGTTTCAATAGATAAAATTGATGATCAAATTAATTTTATTAATTATTAATGATTCAATGGATGTTCAAATCGTTTTAATAAAAATTAATTATATTTTTTTATTATATTATATAAAATAATAATATAATAAATTAATTATTATGAAATATATTTTAAATGTAAAAATAAATAAATAATTTTTTAAAAAATACTTAACAAATACAAAATTCAAATAATTACATAAATATAATAAATTATCAAATTAATTTTTTTAAAAAAATAAAAATTTTAAAATAATTGATTTTGGCCCCGATCAAATTAATTTTTTACTTTTATACCCTTAGCTGACCAAATTCGATTTTTGATTGAATCGATTCATTCGATCTGATTTTTAAAACAATAATTCAACTAGAAGTAAGCGCTCCATTCTAGTGCCATTTCCGTTGCAAGCAAATGTATGTTGCATATGTATCACACACAGTGGGGAAATCACAGCCCACATGTGTGCGGCATATACATACGCGAACAAGGCTACAACTTTAGGAGTATATGGGGTCGGGTGTAGACGATTGTATAGAAAATTTTCAATTTTAACAAGTGAGAAAAGCTTAACTCACCATCACACGACTATCTTTACAAATTGAGCGGTTCGCATAGGTCAGGTTCGATTAATTTAACCTTCAGGTTGGCAGATTAAAAATATATATTTAGATACCTTAAATTATTTGTAGTTGTACTTTTAATATTTAACGACGTGTAAACAAATAAAAAAGGAACTTATTTTATAATTGCGATGCAAATATATATAATACTACTAAGAAAGAATAATAGAATGAACGGCGCCAGAGATGAACAAGTAAAATTCATTAAAATAAAAACTAAATTCTTACTATGAGAAAAACATGTGGGGATTGAACTATTACATAAATGCATTATATATGTATTTTATGTATATAAGTTTGTATATCTATGCACATATAGATGGGATTGTGGGATTTAAATTATTGAATTTACCATGCGACATGAATATAACGGGGTTTTAATAATATAAAAATGCCACTATAAGAAAAAATTTCAAAACCAATAGTTTTTGGACAGATTGACTCGATTTAAAGCGAGTAGGTCGGGTTCATGTACAACCCTAATTAAGTTTCATGTTCTGTGGGTAGCTATCTACATGAGAGGAATGTGTCCTATCTTGATTGCATTAGTTAAGTAGGACTTACTGAAGTCTCTGTTTTTCCCTACCTATGCTCGACGGAATTGAGTTGGCTAATTAATTATGTTCGTGCAGCTGAACTAAATCACTCGCCAAACCTAAATGTTTGGCAAGATTGAATATTTTGTGCCTCCATCCTGATACTGGTTTGAAGTTGTAAACACTTCGTACTCGTTCGGCTGTCTGTCTTAAATTTTCTCAGATACATGTAAGTTTAAATTTATGCTTACACATACTACATATGTAATAAGTATAATTTCACCAACAATGTAATTGGCTGCTTAAATCGGAATGTGAAAGCAAGTGTAAATCATATTTTTTTGAAGGAGTTAGGTGCAACCAAACTCTTTATCATTATTCAGCAAAAGGAAAAAAGGAATAAGATTCTTGCTGATAGGTGGGAGATGTGCATCCATTATTGTAGAATCCATCCTTATCCGTCATTTAATGATCATTTAATCTTTAGTTCGTCTGGCTTTATGCTACCTGATTGGTAATTGCTATGAAGGAGATGCCTTCACCACAAGGGTTTCATCTCTGTCTCATTGCAATATAGGGTAGAGTTCAAATGCAAAGCATTTGCCAATAAAACGCAATAAATTTCAATCTTTCATCCCAATTTCAAAAGCATTTTGCCTATAAAACAACAATGTGGGATATAATCTTTCATCCATTCGTCATGCCAGACTTGTTTCTCTTCTGATTTATTACCAACTTATTCACACATTTCCTGCACTAATTAGAAATTCCCTTCCCATTATTTCATGGCTGCAATTGCAAGATTATTGTCTTCATCCTATTCTTCTGCATCCATTTTTTTCCACAATGACTCCATTTCATCTTCTTGTACTTTTTCTCGTCCTCTCACCAGTAAAACTAGAGTTTCATCTTTGAAATTCCAAGCAAATGATCAGACTTTCTGTTTAGTGAAGGACAGGGATAATCTTGATTTCAAAAGGATGGAAACTGGTGAAAAAATCCAGGAAATTCATAGCATTGAAGAATATGATAATGACCTTCAGTTTTCCCAGGAAAAACTGGTGATTGCTCATTTTTCAGCAAGTCACTACAAGTACAATTTTAAAATACAGCGATTCATGGAGGAACAATGCGCAGTATCAAATGAGGTCAAGTTTCTGTGTGTGATGGCTAATGAATCAGAGAAAACCAGGCTATTATGCAGGAGAGAAAACATTGAGAGAATTCCATATTTTGTCTTCTACAAAAAAATGGAGAAAATTCATGAAGAAGCTGGATTTCAACCAGAAAAGCTTGTAGGCGACGTACTGTACTATGCAGATGATCCCTTTTCACCTGTGGTTCAGTTGCAATCTAGGGAAGATTTGGAGAAGCTGATAAAGGTTCACAACCTTGATCACAAGATGATTGTGCTCAATGTGGGCAAGAGGCAGTGCCTTCCTTGTGTGAAAATATATCGTAGCGTGCTTAAGTTGGCAAGCCAGATGGATGGTAGAGTAGTGTTTGCAAGGATGAATGCTGATGAAAATGATAGCTGCATGCAGATGTTGAGGGAAATGGATGTTCACAGGGTGCCCGCGTTTTTGTTTCTGAAAAATGGGGAGTGTTGTGGAAGCTATGTTGGCTCTTGCCCGAGTACCCTTATTAGGGAGATAGTGAAACGGCAAACTGATGACACAGCAAGTGCTTTTCAAAAGCAAACTACTCTATTAACAGCCTTTTAACTTTTTCATATGTTGAGATGAATGAGTGTAAGATGATTATATAGAAATGGAATAAGAACTGAAATCCGAGTTTGATTTTGGACCGTATGGGGTTTCTTGTACAAGCAAAGTGAAGTGTCAAACTACTAGCTTTAACATGAAAGAGGTCTACGATCCTTCTATTTAGTTCGCATCTCAAGATAAGCACTTTGGATCTACTAGAACAGAGGATCCAAACTGCAAGATAAGTATTTATAATGTTGAATAATTGAATTTGAGTCTAATTCAGACTCAAATCCAAAACAAGCTCTGTATAAAATGTCTGTTGTCCAAGAAATTGCCCTTGCTTTTGAACTTCTCCTTTCATACATCTCTGAATTCTAGACTAGGTTAATCTTGCTTCCGTCTTTCCTTCAACTCGGGGCTTTAGTATGGCTGAAGCTAAGAACATATTAGGGGATGCTAGAGCCTAGAGGGGAAGCTTTTGTTGATGAAGCTCATAGGAATGCAAGAAGGTTTCATTGATAGTGCTGACACGGGTTGAATTTGGGCCCAAGATGTCTATATCCAACCACGATCCAACTAATCAAAATCTCTATTTGAACGTTGTATTTGTGAAGCTTTGCTTTTTACATTTTTTTTTTCTTTTACCTAATTATCGTATTTTAGCAGTGGCATTACAGTTTTTAGTTTTCCTACACAGTACTCGACTTCCCAAGGGGAGTGACCGAGTGAGCCATTATTTGAAAAGTATTGTAGGATCAATCTGGTAATTTACAATGTACAAAAGTAGCCCATGCAGTGGAAGATTGGGTAATTCAATACTATCACTTCCAGGCCCAATAACATTGGGTTTTTGTTTGCTACTTCATGTGGTTCAATTGAAACACTTACTAACCCATTGGGCGGGCCATTGGCAATCACAAGTCAATTAAATTTTAGCTCCTGTGGCCTCAAAAGAAACTTCCCAGTTGCAAATGGGAATTCTTTGATCTTCTAGGCTATGTTCGTACATGGAAAGTATGGTAAAAATTAGAATTCACTACTTACTTTTTACACCTGATGAAATTTCATTTTTTTCACTTAAGATCCTACACTATGCTTAAATTAAACATAATTACTCGAATTAAAATTGAGTCTTTAAAACCTTAGCCTTAAGGCCTTATCAACATGTTATAATATGAGTTAAGTTTACTCGATTGTAAATTTTTTAACTATTTTTTTTTTATCAAATGAAAACTTTTAATCTAACCAACCACACAACGAATTATCCCATAATCATTCTAGTAAGTCAAGTGTAGAGAAAATAGAATCTTTAACAATTAATTCTGAAAGTTCTTTACTCAACCCAGTAATCTAACTAACGAATATGCTGTTTAGAGATGAAGTAGAATTAACAATTGATACAAGGAAGAACGGAATGAGTTGATTGGGCTGTGACGTGTGAACAATGGTTGGAACAGGCTGTAACCATCCTCACCATTTTTACGTTAAAGTTGTTTGGTTCAACCAACTCCAAAGACCAACGCCTCCAACATCCTCACACCGACCTCAACCACGCTTTGCCACCTATTTTAATTTCTCCCTCATTTTGATAGTAGGGATTCTAGCCCTTCCAGCTAATTAGTCAGAATAAAAATATATAATATAGGTCAGCGGTTTTACATTTAATTTTGTCACTTTTCTAATTGTGTTGAATTTTTTTCATATATTTTGAGTAGTTAATTCCTCGTGCAATTAATTATCAAATTAATTTTTACTTATCATATCCAACAAAAACTTTTAAATGCTAAAGTCAAAACTATAAAATAAAATATTGACAAAGAACCTAAAACTATAGAATACAAACGTAACTAAAAAATGAAGGAAAAGAAATATTCATAGGTCATCAAATAAGAGTTATGTTTTTATAGTAGACTACATGTATTGATAGGATCTGCTTTTACTCTTTTGACACATTGAACTGGGCTCTTCAAAATATTACACGTCCATCAAATAAGAATTTATTTTTAATTATATTTAATCTTTTAAAATCAAAAAGGGAAAAATGAAGTAATGAACTAGAACGATAAATGGATCGTCTTCATCCATCAACACAATTACAGGCGTGATTTCATTCCAAGGCCGCCGCAAAGTATGGATTTGCATGTGAGAAATGAGCAGTCGGTGAATTGACTTTCACAACATAAAACCTATATTATTCAATAGGAATGTATAATCTAAAACTAATGTAACATTAGCTACCCATACACGCAAAGGGCGCTTGTTTCACATAAATTGAGCTTTCGAAAAAGCTGAAATTCATGAAAAGTCAATGCTGTTTATTTTTCTGCTATTTAAAATAAAAATTGTCAGGTTGTACACTTGTACTCATTCTTGATTTTCAGGTTAGAAGTTGACTGAATTCACGGAGCTATTATTTTATAGCATTTACAACACTATATATGTCCAGCATCAAATATCAGATTGGGTCATTGAAACTGCATAAAACTGTACAGAAGAAAATAGACGTTGAGAAGCGTACGTACCTTAGGAGAGGAGAAAATGGAGTACTTGAAGATTGCAGAGGAGAAGTCTTTCGCAGAGAAGAGAAATCAGATTCTCGAGACCGGGAAGAAATCAGAAAGCAGTTGCGAGCAATTTTCTGGAGGCAATAGCACAGTTCAGCGGCGGAGAAATGGCGGCGGCTGATGGTGGACGGATGAAGATTTTGGTGAAGAAGGAAGATCTGAAGCAAGTGCTGGAGGCGATTAGCGATGGCCGCAGCTGGGGGCGGCGAGCTTCGGCATCGCCGCCGGCTGTATCGTTGGAGCAGCGGCTGAATTTGATGCGCAGAAGGCAGATATTGAGAGCAGCGAACCAAGTGAAAGGTAGAAGCCGGGGTTCTTGGAGGCCTGCTCTACAGAGCATACCTGAGGAACTATAATTTCATTATTTTACTGATGAGGAGTTTATTTTATTCTTCAATATGTTAATGTAGGCATATTTGATTTGTAAATTTTAGAAAATACCGTATAGAATTAACAGCTATGGTATTTCAGTTGGTAAAAAAATCTACTTTTCGATAGTTTAAATGTTTATTGATACTAGCATTTTCATTATATATATTGAATTGTAATTCTTTCCCTCTTTATTTTCTAATGAGGTCTTGTAAATTAAATAATTAATACTTATTAAGAATGGTGGTACCTATCTTTTTCGAATCCTGTCCCTCTCCTCAAATTTTTTTGAGGGTTTGAATTTTATTAAAAAGAATAATAATAATTAAATATTCCCTATTTTTCTATATTTTAAGTTTGAATTTTATAAAGAAAATAATAATAATAATTAAATAGATATCAATATACATCCGTATCTGATGGGCCTCAGACAATACTGATAAGTTCAATTTGGTTTACAATCTTTGGAAGAAACAACTAGCAAGAATATAACAATTATTTGTTGGGCCCAAGAAATTTTGAAAATAAAAAATAGAAATAACGAAAAATTATTTGTTGGGCCCAAACAGTAGCAAGCAATCTTCCATGCTTCTATTCCCACTGGGCCTGGCCCATAAAACCTTCACATTGCACGTGGCTTCGATTTTTGACAGAATAAATATTCATTAATTCGGTTTCAGACATTTAGTTCATGCTTCATAATAAAAAAATGGCGGCAGAAATCCAAGAATGCCAATAACTGAATTAAAGGCCACTCCTCAAATTCCAAAGGAAACTTGTCTGATTAGCGGTTCCGGAAAAAATGGCCAAAGCATTACTAAGTTTCCACCTCGATGTCGTACCTATTATTTCAGAATATCAAATGTTTCCTGCAAAAACCCAAGCTTCAATAAAACCCCAAAACCATGAATCCAGAATCAAACACCAAAGTTCACTGTCAAGCACCACCTCCGTAAATAGAAGAAAACTTAAGAGAGTCGAAAGTTCAATTTCATCTATTAGAAGACTGCTGTCTTGCGTCAACTCGGGTTGTTTGGAAACTGCACTCCAAATGTTTGAGACAATGAATAAATCAAGCACTTTCGTTTGGAATGTGATGATCAGGGGACTAGTTGATTCTGGATTTTTTGAAGAAGCCATTGAATTTTACTATCGGATGCAATTTGAAGGGATCAAAGCCGATAATTTTACTTTTCCTTTTGTGATCAAAGCATGCGCAGGGGTTTTTGGTATGAAGGAAGGTCATAATGTTCACTCGACCATTTTTAAGCTTGGGTTTGATGTAGATATTTATATATGTAATGCACTTATCGTGATGTATGCTAAGGTTGGGTGTGTTGAGGATTCAGAGAAAATTTTTGAGTGTATGCCTGTTAGGGATTTGGTTTCTTGGAATTCGATGATCAGTGGGTATGTTTCGGCTGGGGATGGTTGGAGCTCCTTGATGTGTTTCCAAAAAATGCAGAAATTTGGATTGAAACTTGACAGGTTCACTTATATCAGTGCTTTGGGTGCTTGTGCGCTTGAGCATTGTTTGTTAAGAGGAAAGGAGATTTTTTGCCAAGTGCTTAGAAATGGGCTTGAACTGGATTCGATGATTCAAAGCTCACTCATTGACATGTTTGGAAAATGCGGTGAGGTGGATTATGCTGAGAGGTTCTGTAACGGAATTGCACAAAAAAATGTGGTTGTTTGGAATGCAATGATTGGTGCATATGCACTAAATGATAAATCCTTCAAATCATTTGCTTGTCTGGAGAAAATGCAAGATAATGACAATGTGACACCAGATACTATCACGTTGATTAACTTGCTCCCCTCCTGCTCAAAACTTGGAGCTCTGTTACCAGGCAAAGCCATTCACGGATATGCAATTAAAAAGGGATATCTGTCTCATTTAGTATTGGAGACTGCTCTGGTTGACATGTATGGTAAGTGCGGGAGCGTAAAGTTTGCTGAATGTGTATTTTTTCACATGAAGGAAAGAAACTTAGTATCGTGGAATGCCATGATTGCTGCATATGTGCAGAATTCGAACAACAGAGAAGCCATAGAAACATTTCAAAATTTGCAACATGAGCCTTGTGTACCTGATGAGATGACATTTGCGAGCGTCCTAGCCGCCTATGCTGAAATAGCCTTACCAAGAGAAGGGAAACAGATACACTGTCATATCTCTAAATTGGGAATTTCTTTAGGTACATGTATCTCTAATGCCATGATTCATATGTATGCAAAATGTGGGGATCTTAAGGCTGCACGAAAAATCTTTGATAGTATGTTGTTTAAGGATCTTATCTCATGGAACACAATCATTATGGCTTATGCTATTCATGGGTTTGGAGCATATTGCTTCAGGATGTTCTCTGACATGATGAATGAGGGCAATGAACCAAATGGAAGCACGTTTGTTTCCCTTTTGTCAGCATGTAGCATTGCTGGCATTTTAGATGAAGGTTGGAAGTATTTTGATTTAATGAAGAGGGATTATGGACTTGATCCTGGAATAGAACATTATGGATGCATGCTTGATTTGTTAGGTCGTGCTGGTAAACTTGACCGTGCTAAAAGCTTCGTGGAGGAAATGCCATTGACACCAACTCCCCGGATATGGGGATCTATATTGGCTGCAAGTCGACATCATAGAAACATCGAACTGGCTGAGATGGCTGCGAACCACATTTTCTCTTTAGAAAATGATAATACTGGATGCTATGTCTTGCTCTCTAACATGTATGCTGAAGTTGGAAGATGGGAAGATGTGGAGCGTGTTAAATGTTTGATGAAGAAACAAGGATTGGATAGGATCACTGGATGCAGCATAGTTGAGTGCAATGGTAAAACTTACAAGTTCAGCAATCACGATAAATCACAAACTGAGAGTAACATTACGTATGATGTTCTTAATATTCTTTTAAGAAAGATAGGTGAAGACCTGTGTTTTTGCAGTGTCTCGAAATTCAAGCCACAAAATTTACTAAAAACAAGAGCCAATTCTCCCATGTGCCACAGCGTGAGATTGGCTATTTGCTTTGGGTTGATTGGCACATCAGTTGGGGACCCTGTGCTTATTAGAAAGAACGTAAGAATATGTGAAGATTGCCATAGTGCTACTAAAAAGATCTCACAGATTACAAACAGAGAGATAGTTGTAGGAGATTCAAAAATATATCATCATTTCAAGGATGGGCGCTGTTCCTGTGGAGATTACTGGTGATTGTTATCATTCGAAGCAGAAGAATTGTTAGTAACCTTATGAGCCCAATGTTCCTGGATTGGCATACGTTATTTCCTCAGGGGAGTAGCATTGATCTCTGCAAACCACAGTAAGTATTTTCCTTAAAATTGTTCAGGATGCCAAGCTGATATGTAATTTCATCTAATGCCTACTGCTTTTCTAGGAATCTTTTAAACAGAAAGTAATCTGCGCTTTGGCCAACACTAGACTGTTACTTTGTTAACTTTATTACCAGAGTTCAGTCTTGAATCTGCCACAGTGAGCTTCAACTGAAAAGGACAAAAATCACGTTGCAGTGAGCCAGATTTTGTTAAAAGTCGGTCAGACTAACCAATAAAATGGAAAAAAGAATGTATTGTGGTGACTGGTTAGCTGCCTTGTTAATACAAGGGATATTGCTATTAGAGGTGTGAAATTCAGATTTTTGACAATACAAAGGATCAGTTTGAGCATCTGACCCAAAACCAAGAGGGATGGTCGCAGCCAACTGAATTCTATTACTGGAAACACCAGGTACTGTAATGCCATAGTGGTAGAACTAGGTAAATAGTAATATTCACTAAATACGCTTGTATCATAATTATCGGAATGTAAGTTTATTAAACTTCAAATATTGCTGACTTGTTTATAAATTTCCACATATATGTTTTCCACAATTATGAAAGTGACAAATTGAAGTGTAGTATTGATGTATGTGGGAGAGAGACAAATGGTCCAAGGTATTAGCACTCTAGAGACCAGGCTGGCCATTTGTAGGCATTAATAGACATGAATGCTGTATGTATGTTCACATCTGTCAAACTAAATGTGTTGGAGAAGGTGGGCAGACTAACAGAGTGGTTTTCTCACATGGAAGTTCTGGTGCACACATTATGGGCTTGGGGAGGGACAATTAACATCTAAAGATTGCCATTTGTAAGAGATGATATGGTCATGTTTGATGCAATAAATGATCGTTTTGATGCACAGAATGAGATTTTACGTGACATTATCTTTTTCAAATTCAAATTGAGAAGCATGGTTGTGAGATAACTTCGACTAAAATTCTACCTTATTTCAAAATTTGCCATCAATAAATATTAACATTCTTCAATTATTGAATTAAAAACCCCTAAATTTCTAATTAAATGAAAATAAGATACTTGATAATGTGCCACGTACTTCTATTTTTGTAACATCAAAATCAATGAAAATCTAAGTCAGCCTTAAAAGCGTGAAATATTGACCATTGACAAAACTTGATTATGAGTACTATTAATAATACTTATACCCATACTAATCAAAGAACTTGAAAAAAAAAAAAAAAAAAGGTCCAGGAGATTTTGAGAGAAGGTCATCAATTTCTTTTTTTTTAAATTCTCTTGAGGGATAAGGGTGCTATTAATCACTTAGCCTAAATTTGGATTTAAAACTAGAAAGAGGAAAAAAGAGTTTAGTATCATGAAAATAAGCAAGAAAACAAAATAAATGTGCAAATTGGTAAATGCATATCATAATTATTTTACATTAATATTTTTTCACATTTTTCTTTGAAATAAAAAAGAAATCATACTTTCTTCTCCAAAATCTAAAATTGAAGATAACTTAAAATCGCACGTGAAATGTGTATGAGATAGATTACCTACTTTAATTATAGCTAAAACATAATGAATCACTTTTTACTCTTATAATTATCTTGTCCCCTTTCGCTTGTACGTAGGAAAACTTCAAACATCAATATATTAAATTGATTTGCACGCAATGAAGAATTAACATTAATTACACATTATAAACTTCGTCGTATATCAATTCCGTCTTTGTTAACCTAATTTGACTACCTTAAACTAATAAATAGCCGACGATAATCAGAAATCTAGAAACCACGTGTACAGTATAGAACTCTTGTACAAATTACAGAAAATCCAAGAAAAAGTGACGTGACAATGACCTGCCTTGGCTAAAAACTGCCACGAGACCTTGCGATTATGAGGTACTTTGAGCTCCAAAATATGCCATGTTTATTTAAATTTATTTTTTCTTTTGATGTAATGGAGTATTTTATTTAAATAATTGTTATATATTTTAATATAGCGATGTACATCCAATTTCTAAAAATAACTGAAAAATGAGAACAAATTTTTTGTATTCAAATTATCCCAAGAGAAAAAAAGAAGCAACATTATTTAACAAGAAATTTAAGATTATATTTTTAATATTCTTATGTTTTTTATCTTATAATTTAATGAAAAGGAAAAAAGAAAAGTTGTCAACAAGTACAACACAAAGTACCATCATTCGAAATAAGAAAAATATTTCTTTTGTTTTCCTTTCTACTAAATGTGTGAATCAGTCTGTATAAGAATTTTTTTTTCATGCAATTCCAATTTTCTCAAACAGAGAAAAGAGCGAATGGAATTTCAAGAAGGATATTTTATTCTGCACTAAAACAAGTCATTAAGGCTAATGTAATTCAAAAATATTTAATTGTTCTCTCAATAATACTATTCATATTTTATATACAAGAATCTCAAATTCCTGAAAAAATCAAGCAAAAGATATATCCTATGAATGAAAAATTTATATGCACGAAAATTAAAACACAAAAAAAATAAAATCTAAAATCACTAAAAAGAGAATTTAGTAAAAACAGTAAAAAAAAACTGTCCACCGGTCAAAACAAAGCTTCGAAAAAAGTCCGCTTTGTTTTCTGTACTCTCCCTCTCTGCTCAGTCAACTTTATCGTCACCATCACTCCCTTGCTCGGCAAACAAACCCTTGAACACGACCAACACCACGTCGTTGAAGCAGCGAAACATCCCGCAGCACTTCTCCTCCAACCTTCTCCACCACCGGTTGTCCTCATCACGCGCCTCCGCCATCGGCTGCAGGTACGCCCACGCTGCGTGCTGCAACAAAGGATCCTTGATCGGAATCTCCCTCCAGCTGCTGCTCGTCGGCGACATCGTCGATTGAGGAGGCGAAGCCGGCAGAAGGTCCTTCAAGCTGGTGTAGCTCATGCTCTGTAAAGCAAACATCTCTATATCGTCGGCGGAATTAAGGCTGCTAATGCCGTTTGCTAATGGTAAGGTGTGAGGCTTTAAGGTGAAATCGATCAAATTGTGAGGGTTAATTAAGGGGTTCTCCATAATAGAATACGAGTTGGATTAGGATTAATTATCCTAATTAGGATTGATATTTCATTGGCTAAGTTCTAATAGAATTCTACTACTATTACAGAGCAGAGAACACCGGTGTGTTGTGTTTTTGGAGAGAGAGGGGAGTCTGTGAGGGTAGTGGTTTAGGTGAGTGAGAGTGAAGGGAGGAGGTGGGGTCCACGCGCAGGGGGGAAAGGGCAATATTCGGACACGTGTGGGCATTGTGGTTGGACAGCGGTCCCAGGAGCGTGGGGTTTATGTATTTTTTTGTCTCATGTATTTTTGGTCCCACAATTTAACAATATTTTGGAGATCACCATTGGACTGTATAATTTCAGAAAATGTATAATTTTAATTGATGGTGAAATATTTGACAAAAAAGGCCACCTAACAGTTAAATCTGTCATTTTTTCCCCTTTTTTTCCTTTTTTTTTTCTTTTTATTTTATTTTCATTTGTTTTTCTTTCTGTTTCACTGTTTCATCAAAGCAATATAAATAATTGTTAGATTAAATTCCAATAGTCCTAATTTTTATTTGGAGCACAAAATGTAATTTAGAGGGATAACACTAAATAAATATAACCATTTAGAGAGGCAAAATATTTTTTTTATTAATTCATAAATTTAAAATAAATAAAGTATATGTAAATTATTAACCAACAAAAAATTAAATTTAAATTTCATTTAACAAAACATATGTAAAATTTAATTTGAAATTTAGTTTTATTTAAAAAACATATGTTGATCATTATTATAGTTTTCATCAGAATGTTTATCCAACACTCAAATTATCACAACTGAAACTTAATCTAACAATGCTTCATTCAACTCAAAAATAATTAAAAAATGCACGAGAAATGGAAAAATAAAAATTAAAAATGACAGGTTTAATGGGTGGCCATTTCCTTAAATATTTAACGGCTGGATCAAAATTTCATATTTTTTTTAAGTTTTGGAATGCAGTGTGATGAATTCAATAATATAGGGGTCAAAATCACACACGACTTAAGTTATGGAACCAAAAATATATTTTTTCCCATATATTTCTCTTTAGGAAGCAACTGAAATATTGTTGCCAAGATCATGCTTGGTAATTAAAAATAAATAAATTAGGTATTAATTACATAATATTTTTCAATTGATTTTTTTTACTTTTTCTAATATTTTCTCTGATATAGAACCCAAAATTACAATAAAGACGTAGTTAATTAAATTTCAAAAATTTGATATAATTAATTTGTTAGATTGTTTATTTATGATCCTTAAAATATATTAAGATGCAAACAATGCAATTTTACAGTAATTTTAAAAAATTCAAAAAATCGTGACTATATATAGTTTTGACATGTGTAAAATCCAAATAGAAATCTTCAATGCTAATACAACTACTTCAAAACCGTGTAGTATTCGTGTGGATCAGTGTGAAACTTCTTGATTTTTATGTAAAAACTATATAATTTAATGTCTATTATTTTAAATGTAATAGTGTAGTTCTTGGACACGAAAAGATAATATAAAAATAATATTTATGGTGTCTTATCTGATATGACGGAAATAAATGTTGAGAAATTTCAACACGTAGCTAGGACTAGGAACCTGCCTATAGGAATAATGCATCAACATCTAACACTGTGATGATATTGATAGCATAATCCCAACATGGGAAACAAAGGTCTATTATATTGGAAAACCTATTGAATTGACTTGTTAACTGTCAGTCAGGTAAACAACACTCACTTGGTTTGGCTCAATCAACTACAGGCTTTTCCTAATTCAACTGTATTTATCGATTCTATTGAAAATCATAATCGATTCAATTCGATTGAATATAAAAAAATAAAAAATTATGTTAAATCAGTTAAATTGGTCAAATGGGCCAAGAATCAGTTAAAAAATCTTTTTTTTTTCTTTTTGAAAAAAATTAAATTTGAATTTGATTATATGTATATAATTATTAAAATTTTAAATTTTATTTGATGTGTTTTTAGTTAATTATTTATCTATTTTTATATTTTTAAAATATTGTACATAATTAATCTATTATATTATTATTTTATATAATAAAAAAATACAATTAATTTTTATTAGATCGATCCCACATATAGTAGCAAAATCAATCGTCGATTCAATTATTAAGAATATCCTACGACTTTTTTTCTTTTAATTATCTTAAGGTATGATGTCCCTTCATAAATAATTAAAACAGTAAAACCCATAAGTCTAATATACCATGAAAGAATTAAATTGTAACTCAATTAAACATTTGGCCGAGTCACATTAACAATTTCAAAAGAAAAAAAAAAAGAAAAATCTTCACTTAAGATTTTGGTACGAGCAGAAGTCGTGAGTTTGTAAGTTTCAAGAGGTAGGTGGGAGAATCTAAAAACTCATTTCTTTAAAAAGTTTGTAATATATTAGAATTATGGCAGATAGTAGTTGGTGAGATTAATTATGTTTTGGTTTGAGAAAATGACTGAATAATCAAGAATTTTACATTTCCTATATTTTAAAAAAAAAATTGAAATGTAGAATTTTTGTCTCAATTGATTATTCATTCATGGGGATTAATCAAATCTTGATTTTTGTGGAACGAAAGTGACATAGGATTTGCGCAACCCTCCTAATAATGTTACCATTTGTTTTCGAAATAAATATTTTTTTAACCTCTTCTTTAAACTTCAAAGCGCAATTCCATGATATTACGGAGATGTACAAGAATATTTTTATTTTTATTTTGCAGAAATATTTTTTTAGAAGAATTTGTAATGCATAAAATAAAAATATGTTTGGATCAATTTTAGGCTTATAATTAAAAATTTCATGTTTGATTTACTTCTTTTTAAATATAAAATAAGGAATATTTTTTCTAAAATGAAACATTACGTATTACAAATGTTGTAAAAATATATATATATTTTTTAAAATATGTTAAAAAATAAATAAAATAAACACACTTTTAAACTAAAACAACAATTTCAGAAAATAAAATCAAACATAGTTAATTTTGCAGCCCATGACTTTGCTTTTAGGGCTGGTAACTCAAACTGGGAGGGGCCTGTTCCCCTTCACAAAGTTTTTGGTCAAATAACAAAATAAATACGTGGAAAGTTTCCTTGTTAAAAAGCAAGAAAAAACCCGACTTTTCAGCGTCACCCACCTTTTAAGAAGAGCGCTTTAACTTTCGACCGACAATGCTATTACAGAACGGTTCTTCTGATGCGATTTTAGTCTCCACGCTCAGGAGCTGAACTCCCAAGTGTCGTCGTCCCAATTCTGCATTTCGCATGGAATTGAAACGTGGCGACCTCTGATGATGGCACCGGATGACTCTTCTCTGCCACTGCAGCTCCGCCAGTTTTTCTCTCTGCTTTCATGGTTGCTATTAACTCTCCATTGATCTTTACCTTTTTAAGTATTTTCTGTATTCACAATTTTTTTTAATTTACCCATTAGATCACAATTGTTTCCTGTAAGCGTAACATCAAGCTGGTGTATAATACGGTATACACTCGTCATTATCTCAAACGTTTGGCCTCAAATTTCCTTTTTAAATCACATTGCATGCATATACTCTTTTTTTGATCAATCATTGCATGTATATACTCATCTTTTGTATGTGGAAAATGAGATTTTTTCTATAAAAAAAATCATATTTCAGTTTTTTTTAGTGATGTTTGTTGTGAATTGTGGGATTATGGTGATCGCTGAGTTTTTTTTTATTCTTGTTCTTCCGCGTTTGGCTAGAAATTCATCAATTGTAAGCAAAGGACAAAGGACAAAAGAAAAATAAAAAGAAAGGGAAAGGGAAGATAATAATTGTGATCTTTGGTCCTGTTTCTTTAAAGAAATCTTCTTTGTTTATATTATGCTCAATCACTCTCTTGAATACATTTCAATTTAATTTTATGATTTTCTGAATTGCGAATAGAAACAACGGGTTTTAGCAGCTAAGGTGACAACAATCAAGATGCGGGAAGCCAATGATGCTGAATATGTAGGTTTGGAAGATGGAGTCACTCCCAAGTTGGAAAATTTTTCTAAGGTTTCAGTCGTACCTCTTGTTTTTCTTATTTTTTATGAGGTATCAGGGGGACCATTTGGTGTTGAAGATAGTGTCCAGGCGGCTGGTCCTCTTTTGGCGTTGCTTGGATTTGTGCTTTTTCCTTTTATATGGAGCGTGCCAGAAGCCTTAATAACAGCTGAATTGGGTACCATGTTTCCTGAGAATGGAGGATATGTGGTTTGGGTTTCTTCAGCCTTGGGTCCTTATTGGGGATTTCAGCAAGGATGGATGAAGTGGCTTAGTGGAGTTATTGATAATGCACTGTATCCAGTTTTGTTTTTGGACTATCTAAAATCAGCGATGCCAATTCTAGCAGATGGTTTTCCCCGGATGATTGCGGTGCTGGTGCTTACTCTTGCATTGACTTACATGAACTACAGGGGTTTAACCATAGTTGGATGGGTTGCTATATTACTAGGAGTGTTTTCTCTGCTCCCTTTCTTGTTTATGGGACTTGTAGCAATTCCTGAATTGAAGCCTTCAAGATGGTTTGTGCTTGATTTGGACAATGTGGACTGGGCGTTATACTTGAATACTCTATTCTGGAATCTGAACTATTGGGATTCAATTAGTACTCTAGCTGGAGAAGTAGAAAATCCTGGTAGAACACTCCCCAAGGCTCTATTTTATGCCCTTATTTTGGTTGTCCTAGCGTACTTTTTTCCGCTTCTGATTGGCACTGGGGCTGTTCCACTTAATCGCGAGCTGTGGAGTGATGGATACTTCTCGGATATTGCCAAAATTCTTGGAGGGGTATGGTTGAGATTTTGGATCCAAGGGGCTTCTGCTCTATCAAATATGGGGATGTTTGTGGCTGAGATGAGCAGCGACTCTTTTCAACTTCTTGGAATGGCTGAACGTGGGATGCTTCCTGAGTGTTTCGCCAAGAGGTCTCGCCATGGAACGCCCCTTGTTGGAATTTTGTTCTCTGCGTCAGGTGTAATATTGCTTTCATGGCTCAGTTTTCAAGAGATTGTTGCTGCAGAAAACTTTTTGTACTGTTTTGGAATGATCATGGAATTTGTAGCTTTTGTCAAGCTAAGGATTGAACATCCAGCAGCATCTCGACCATATAAAGTTCCTCTGGGTACCACGGGAGCAATTTTATTGTGTATTCCTCCGACCTTACTAATATTGGTTGTTCTGGCACTGGCTTCTTTCAAAGTCATGGTTCTTAGCCTCCTAGCCGTCTTAATAGGGCTTATCCTACAGCCTTGCTTAAAGTATAGTGAGAAAAAACGATGGCTCAGATTTTCGAACCTTTCAGATTTCCATTCCACTGATCAAAGGCTTATCGAGCCATAAACTGAAGATGTGGATAATGAAGCTATTTCTACATTATATAAGTGGCACCTTCTTTTGTTTGTGCTGTGATTGTTTGTCTTAACAACATATTAACTATAGACTCTAAAACGATCAGAAATATTGGGTTCTTTGGCCTACCAATTTTAGATGTAGTTTGGATGAGTTCCAGGAAGTGTTGAAGAAGGGGAAGGTGCGCAATGAGCCATGAATTTTGTGGTTCTGGAACCGCAATTTCTGCTGTTTGCCATACTGGCATGAAGATTGTCAGGTTGCACTTTAAGGCATATCATATTGTATTAAAAATATGCACAGGCTGAATAGGTGACCTTTGAGAGTTCAAAAAAAGAGGATTTCCTCACAATTGTTACGCTATCGTCATTCGGCACGACCCGGTAGCTTATTACCTTGGAACGGAATTATGCAAGTCGCGTGTTTCTGAGGCATTAGTGCAGCATATCGTTGGAATTCTTCTTGCTTCAATTTTGTCATTAGGCATGGATGGTTTTGAATGTCGATGTGACTACTAGAACTCTTCAACCATGCTTTGCGTTTGCTTTTCTTTTGGGATCATCTTCCTATGAATGATGCCATTAAATAATGTCGAATTTATTTGAAAATTTCAGCATTGAACTTACCGACATTCCTAGTTGAGCTTATCCAAAGAGTTCAAATTGGGTTTCCAAATTCCCTAGTTGGATGCATCGAAGTATTTGGCCATCTGACAGTTTATTTTCAGCCGTGGATAACATGGTTTACCAAAAACAGCTCCAAATATTGTTGATGTGACTTGTACCAACCATTGGTCCAAAACTCACAGAATCCACAAATTTGTGTTATACCCTTGTCCCATATCACAACGCAACTTCATCAATCTTGAACCGGGTTTGGTCTGGCACTGCTGGCATAGTTTTCATAAGTTATGGAAAAAGATAAAGAGTGAAAAAACAGAGCTCTGCACAAATTAATGGTATTAGTCTCTTTAGAAATGAAGCGATTTCAAAAGGTGAAGATCTAGATAGTCACACGTTCAAATTAAGCTAAAAATACTGGACCATATTGCATAGATTGAGGAAGTCTAACATGAACTAACTATGTGGTGAACATAAACAAAGCTTGCTTTTGTGGGTGCACAGCAATGTCCAGGGTTGATGCTAGGTGATTGCACATGCACGAGGCTCTGAATAGGTCCACGACAGTTTGTCGTCTTCTCCTAATATTCTCCAATCATTTGCACAATGTGTTAAAAATTGATGCTATCCATGCAGGCTTTGACTCAAACAATAACAGAAGAAAAGACAAGCCTCATCAGAAAGAAAGACTCATCTTACCTGTGCTAGCTCAACAGGACATTAAAATTTTCGGATTCTCCAAAAATGTGAACATATGTAATATCGGTATTTCTGTCCTTATCCTTCAAAGAACTGCAAGAAGTGTATTATAACGCAGATAAAACATCAAACGTTCTTTTCTCTCTGCACGAATTGAAGGCAGACACAGGAAGGCAGGAGAATGGGTGCTCACAGAAACAGCCCGAAACTTTCTCCGAAGCAAAATTCGACTACTCTCAAATTTCTTCTTGATCTTGACTCCAGGTACAATTCCAGCAGGCAATCACATAGCAACTCAGAATATGACGAGATTCTTTCTCTGATTTCTTACTGCTCTTACACCTATACATTCACTGATCCTTCGGAATCTCCTTTACAACAAAATCTCAAGCGCGATAAACTCACAAAGCTTCTTTCCATCGTAAAGCCACCGAAAAAGGCAGTTCCGGATGAAATCTTATCACCCCTTTTCGCCATGATATCAGCCAATCTCTTCCGGCCCCTCCCTCCGCCCAACACCTCCATCGTCAGTATCTTGCCTGATGATGACGACCTTGTCGCCACGCCCACAGCCGCCTGGCCCCATCTCCACCTAGTTTATGACATCCTCCTCCGGTTGGTCATCAACCTGGAAGCCAAGACGCTTCGTGAGTACATCAATGATTCCTTCATTCTCAGTTTGCTCGCCCTTTTCCAGTCTGAAGACCCGAGGGAACGAGATAGCTTGAAGAATGTGTACCACAAGATATACTCCAGGTTCCATTCCTCAAGATCATTCATGAGGAAAGCAATGAATGATGTTTTCTTGCATTATATTTTCGAGACTGATCAAAAACACTGTGGGATTGGAGATCTACTGGAGATCTGTGGAACAATAATCAATGGTTTTAGCACTCCATTGAAAGAAGAGCACAAGGTTTTCTTGATGAGAGTTCTCATTCCCTTGCACAGGCCAAAAGGTATGCAGGCATACCACAAGCAGTTGGCTTACTGTGTTTACCAATTTGTGGAGAAGGAACCCATGCTTGGGGTAGGGGTGGTTAGAGGTATTTTGAGATATTGGCCAATGACCAATTGTCAGAAAGAAGTTTTGCTCATAGGGGAGCTGGAAGAATTAGTAGAGAGTATGGGAACTGAGCAGTACAAGATTCTAGCTCTGCCTTTGTGTAGACAAATAACAAAGTGTCTGAACAGTTGGAATTCACAGGTACTCTTCTACGATAAATGCAACAAAATCATTTCCAGAAGTTTATAGAAGCCCATTAAATCTGTCTTAACCTATGAACAGTTTGACTTACAATTATTGCATTTCCCATCACTTGTCCAAAACCTGAAACTTCATTGCTTGATTTTTATCAAACAGCATCTCACTCCACAAGCATGCAGCTGTATTGAGCTTTTAGTAAATTGATTTGTGCTTCATGTCCTTTATCTTTCTCAACTCAGGTTGCAGAGCGCGCTCTCTACGTTTGGAACAATGAGCGATTTGTGAAGATGGCATCAGAAGCAATAGATGAGGTGTTTCCTGTTATAGTCCAAGGAATGGAGAAAAATCTGAAAGGGCATTGGAGCAGAAGCGTGTGCCAACTGACGGAGAATGTGAAAGAAATGTTGGAAGAAATGGAACCAATTCAGTACTCCGTGTGCCTATCACAGCTCGATCATCATGATTCTACAACTAATGAAGAGGAGATGAGACGGCGAGAGAGGTGGGAAAGAATAGAAATGGCAGCAAAAAATAATCAATTCATTCAAGAATCGCAATGGTAATGTCCTTCCAACTAAAAGGCAAAATGATAAAGAGGTGCGGGCAATTTATAGTTAGTAGAGTACCTGCAGCGAATAGGGATATATACTTTCTTTTTCGCTCATCTAATGCTGTTAAAAAATTGGAGGAGAGCCTAGATCACAAAGTCATCATTATCAGGACCTGTTTATGGTTTTTCAGAAGGAAGAATGTATAACAACTGTTGTTTCTTGCATCTCAGGAGTCAGAACAGGTACTTTGAGAAAAGAACATCAAAATTAGAAGAGAAAAGCTAGACAGAAAATCAAGTAAATAAGTCCAAAAGGAGCTTAAAATTGAGGGAGTGGGAACATGTGTTAGATTGTATTTCTGATATAAAGTTGGAAGGAGCATGAGAAATTGTTGCACAATATTTGAGGCAGAAAACGGAGCCAATACCGCACATATGAAGAGACTAGGAGAACTATCATCTTATAATTGTATCAAACCCAAAATAACACCTATGCCTCTCATGGTGGCAGTTCATATAATCACCACACTTTGAATCGACTACTGTAATCTCATTACCATACATTATAAATGTTTCTAGGAACCTTATAAAAGTCATTATACCATTGTTAACAGATCTGTCCCCTTTCTAAGCAGGAATCATAACCAACATGCTTCGACCACCAAGCACACACACACATACACTACATGAACTCGTTGTTGGATTGCTCTGGATAAAAACCTACTATTACATTTTCACAAAGAGCTTGGTTGCCTGAAGGAGTGAACAATCATATTTTTCAACTAATTAACAACACTGGAATTTTTTTTCTACGTACCTATGATCTAAACGCAAATCAATAGATTATTACTTCAGACTTTTTTGCTGGTGCTAAAAAGAATGTATTTCAGAGTGGACCTTAAATCTATGTTGCTAATAAAACTAGAATCAGATTTCGATTATGTTGTCCCTGTTATCAGCAATTGCAATCCAAGCAAAGCTGTATAAAGCTGACAAATGAAGTGAATTTAGTGTAGCTGAAAAACTGACCCAGGTCAAAATTCAACCCTACACCATACTTGCAATCTATTGCCAAAAACTACAACAAGTAGAGAGAACGGCCAGGTTGGTTGATAAGGTGTCAAGAAAATTACAGTAGATTTTGTAAAAATTTAGATTTTTCCCACTTTAACATGATATAAACTTACAGCTATTAGCGGACTAGAAGAAAGCTTCTAAATAGAATGAGGCCATCTACACATGCAAGAACAATAAAGGCATGCTAGCCATATAATTGGTGCGTGTGCAGAGAGGTATAATGTTCAAAGTTGTGTTTTGAGTAGCCATCTCCTCTTCAAAACAGATAACAAGGCAAGTTTGCCGTGGTTGATGAAGCAATGCCCTTTTCTTCTTAAGCCTCCTCCATCATGTTTTAGCAAGTCACTTTTGCCTCTGAGCAGCCTGTCCCAATAAACAAAAATCTAAAAATTAACTAAAAGTAGTCAATACAAAATGGGGCTGAAAAAAAGAAAATCTCTTATGAAGCAAAAGTATCAAGTTGAAAAAGAACTACATAAGGGCAAATAATGCATCATTCCTAACTTAAGAATTTATCATTCTATAGCCAAAAAGTGCAAAAAGAAAAAACTCAATTATTTACATCCAATTTTTACACAAACTGAAAATCCACATAAGTGAATTATACTCTATCTGCGCAACCTTTAAAGACATCTGAAAATATAAAAAATCGCTAGAGTAAACAGACAACAATTGAAGCAGTTTCCAACCTTTGTCAGTTTGTCCAGCACTGATTCTTCAAATGCGTGATATCCACCACCAACAAGATTGCTCAATTTTGGACCATCAGAATCGCTTCTCTCAGCACTGAGCACGGCTGGCGACGAACTGGTTGATGAGGCAAAACTAGGAGAGGATTTGACATATCACCTAACACATTCCTAGTCAAATTGAATTTATAAACAAACTCACAGCTGCCTTCTTGGACTCCATACGACAGAAGCTGATCCCTCCTTTGAACTCTTGATGACTACATCTTCAACCACACCAAACTTTTTAAAGATTTCTCTAAGCCTGTGCACAGCACAGTCATCACCAATCTTCTCCCATGAAATCCATTACCTCCACCATCCATGCTATATTTTCCCTTTGCTGCGCTATCTTTCTTGATAGGTGTTGTTGCAGCTGAATCTTCATTGGTGTGCGTTGCACGAATTCTAGCAATCTCCTCCTTCAGTTTCTGAGAAATTCCCTCTTCCTCTTCTCAAGCTTTCAAACTTGGTTCAACGGCAAAAGCAGATTGCTCTCTTTCTTCAAGATCTGACATCATTGTCCCGCGCTTGGAATCTTGTTGTCTGTGGCACTGAAGCTTCTATCACTTCACTCGCAGTAGATCATCAAACAACTTCCTAGCCTTTCATCCTTGAGAACCTCATAGGAAGTTCGAAGTTTAGAAAATCACCATGCGCATTAGGGTCATAACGCCATTATCCAGGTGCAACTTTGTCAATCTCTTGCTCTGAGAGCCTGGCACCTTCCTCACCAGATGGCAGGCCCAAAACAGCATAATGGTTGATATCAACATCCATATGACCCAGTATTTTTCAAATGCAAAAACATAATATTGTGATTGAATATACAAGAAAGAGAAAAGAAAATGCATAAAATTCACAAGAAAAGGCTTCTCTGAATGGGAATAAAAATTGTTCTAGTAGACAACTTTCTACATGCAACAAATCAACACCACGCATACATAAAATAACATAATAAGACAGCGACAGTCCTAAAACACTTGTAGTTGCTCTTACAATAGCATGAAATTATATGTCTTGCTAGACGTCAGAAATTACACAAAATACAGGGAACGTGTAGCTTTTGCCCACTTGAAGCTAATTTATCCCGAAACTCCACAACCAAAAAACTTCTCAAAATGAAAATATTCCTTTTTCATTACTAAAATACAAAGTAATCAGAACCCATATTGGAATGCAATGTTCAATTATTTCAAATTAGAAAAACGAAAGATTTAAGTCGGCAGACAAATTCTTAAGTACACAACAGTTTACCAGCTACACTCTACGTGGATGGAGAGAGAGACAGAGACGGTAGCGAACGGATAGCCGCGCACTGGATGTTGATGGATGGTAGCTAGCCGCGGGGAAGGAAGGAAAAACAGATGCTTGGACGTAGAGACAAAACAGAAGGAGACGGAGGAGGCCGCAGCCAGCGGCAGCGATCGCGTGTGGATCAACAGTAGAGCGTTGGCGGGTGTCATTAAAGAGCTAAACTGAGACCACTGTTAACGGCTCAGTTAGAATGCGTATGGGTAATAGACCCGACCCAGCCTCATAAACCAACAATTGGGTCTTGACTCTTGACTTGGACCAAAGTAATGGGCCATGGAACGGCGACGTATTCCTTTAGCAAGGAAAAAACAAAGTTTTAGCAAAAAAAAAAGGAGTATAATAAATGTCATCTACTCATCTTTCTCTTCCCACCTGAACAGAGTTCACACAAACAACACACACAGTTACTTCTCGCATACATAGAGTATCCATTGTTCCAAACTGTAAAACTTTCTGAAATAAACTCTAAGATTCGTCCTTTTTATTCGTCTAATTTCTTCACATTTTTAACAGATCTAGATGTTCTACTTTTATTTGGTTCTTTTCTTGATTTCAAGAAACACTGAAAACTTTGCCCAAGATTAGATCTTTGCTATTCCATTCATTACTCACCGTTGTTTAATCATTTAATCATTAATATTTCATTGTTGCTATGAAAAATAAGCACAACCCATTTATTGTGAGTCGTTAATCATTGGATATTGATTTGCAGCGGTCCGTTTCTATGCGGGCTGCCCGGAGAAGTCACAACCAACATACAAAAGGTATATATCTTTCCTTCCATTTCATATTGTATTGTGGAGGGTTTTACGTTTTAATGGGTTAAAAGAAATTGTGAATGCAGATACTGGAGGAGGCATTTCATATGGTGGGAACTTATCGCAGGAGTATACAATGAAGATTATTTGGAAAAGGGGTTTTACTCGGTTAATTCTTACGGCGGGGGTTATTTGGATGCTATTAATTCTCACTTTTTTGTTGTTTCATATTTGGTCTTGCCAATCTTCTATTGCGTTTTTTGCAGGTGATGCATTCTTCTTTACCATTTTCTGATGAAATTTTAATGCATTGATCAGTTTCGAAGAAAATATCGGTCATCTTGTTCTAGGAGTTTTCTATACCTGTGACTGAAATGAATTTTTTGAACTCTTTGTTTGTCCTGAGCTGATGAAATAGTAGAAGGTTTATCTTTTTTTGTAAGTTGCGTTTATTTCTCTTTGTGAATTTACTTCAGAAAAGGGTGGCAAGGAAGGTTTAATTAGCTGTTTTACTTGGATCTCAATATCTTATTCGTCTAGAAGTTTAAAAAAAATTGTGTTTTCATTGTAGTCTTGAATCATTATTCTGTTGCTGATTGATAAGTTGTCACATATTTTTTACTTATATGTTTAATTGCGAAATACTCAAAAGAATGAACTAGTGAAGAATGATTTAAGGTGAAGCTAGTATCTACATTTAAAAAACGAGTGTCACTTGACGAGATAGAATGAAACTGCTGTGGTTATACTCCTACAATAGTTGTTCTAATGTCACAATTCAAATGATGTAAGTTTTTTGGGGAAACTATTAACAGAAAAACTGTTGCAATAAATTGAGGAACTTGTTTTGAAACTTTAAAGAGGATGGAGTTAAGATATGCTGCAAGGTTGAGGTTCTGCATGTGTTCAATAAGAAATATGCGGCTGCTTTATATCTTGGGTAATGGAATTTTAATGAGGTTAAACTGGTATGTGGTTCCAATGGTTTGCTAGCTTTGAAATGAAAACTGTCATTTGCTCCAGTAATCCAGCTATTTCTACTTCTCTATAAAGACCAATGATTATTTACTCTTTTTTTTTGAATCAATTGATTTGCAGCACTTTGTAACAAAGATAGCAAGGTATTTGCCGTGTTAAACAATATAGGACTTGTGACACCACCACATCGTAAGACAATTTTTTTCTTCTTATTGCTTTCTTTTATTTTCTATGGAGCGATGTGTTGAAACTGCTTCTTCTCATTCACTATTAGGTTGTCCTATCCCTGTTGCCAATGATCCTAATAAAGTAGCTATTCCGAAGAAAAGAACACCTGAAAAAGTAGTCAAAAGACTCTTCTACATCATGGAAGACAATATCGCAACCAATGGATCTCAGTCTTATCCTCTCTTTGGTGGGCATCAGAACTGGCAGCAAAGAGAGGAAAGTTTCAAAATCAAACCAACCATGAAGGTGCTGAGAGAACTTTTTTGTGGATGTAGTCTATGGGTCTGTCTAGGTTGTTAGCCTACAACATTAGTTTCAGGATCTTTTTTGTGCATGTAGTCTATGGGTCTGTCTAGGTCGTTACCCCACTACAATAGTTTCAGGACCAATTTCTGCACTATGCCTTTGGTATAGCTGTTACTGAAGCTTTTAAAGAGCTGGATAAATTTATGTTATAAAGCATCATTTTATGGAGATTTCGACATAAACATAACTGGAATTTCAAGACTTCGCCATAGTCTTGTTAACTGGTTTTTAGCATTAGTTTGTCCAGAAAAAACTGAATTCAATGACATGGCAATTGCTTTTTCCAGAAAAGGTAATAATTGCTGAACGAATTAATTTGAGATTTTAGAATGAGTAATTACTAACTGATTCTTTTAAATAAATTGAAGTCCTTATCCCCTTTTCTTGGTATTATGAAATATTTTTTCTCCCTAGGCTGATGAATTACGAAAGACCTATACCATTTTTTTTCCCTTTTTTTTTCTTTCTTCTTTTAGTTTTAGTGCTAATGATGCTTGATTAAAAGAGTTGAAAGTTAATCGAATGAAGCAGCAAACAGTATTTAATAGGATTTATTGATTTCACTGATAGCCTTCTATCATGGGCACCAATTATAGATTGATGAATCAATCCCTAACTGTGCCCTTCGCATATATCTGATATTAACTCCTAGAGATGTATCATACCTTCAGGTGCATTGTGGTTTTATGCAAGGTGGTGGTGAAGAAATGGCCCCAAAAGACATCGAATATGTGAAAAAATGTAGATTTGTTGTTGCAACTGGCATCTTTGATGCTTATGATTCACCTCACCAGCCATCCAATATTAGTAAGCGTTCAGAGAGTCTATTTTGTTTTCTAATGGTGGTTGATGAAGTGTCTCTTCTCTTCATCAAAAATAATGTTACAGTCAGAGAGGATAATGATGGAGGGCAATGGGTGGGTATCTGGCGTCTGATTCTGCTTAAGCATCAGCCATATGATGAACCTAGAAGAAATGGGAAGGTTCCAAAAATATTGACCCATAGGTTATTTCCTCAAACCCAGTACAGCATCTGGATTGATGGCAAAATGGAGCTTATAGTTGACCCGTTACTTCTACTGGAGAGGTATGATAGTGCTCTATCACAAAAATTGGAGCCAAACATTTATTTTATTTGTGGGATTGTGTAAATTCTTATACTTAGAGTGTCCGTGGTAAATATTGAAGTTGATTTGAAACTGCTGCAGAGATTGTCAGTTATTGGGTTAGTTGTATACTTTATTCATTAATTTCTGAGTAGGAAGATTAGTGATGAAGCATGTTAAATTCTTGGACATCTATTTAATACGTACTTTTTATTTCTATTGGAAGCAACAATTTTGCATGATTATCTGGTTAGTGGAGTCCTCTTCATGATACCTCAACAAAATAGAATTTCATGAAGTCATTTCTTGTATCTTCTATGTGGAGTATGTGTGCAGAAGATCTTGTGAGAATGAGCTAACTGTTTGTTCATTCAGCATTTACAAGGGAACTCAGTCAAATGATTTGCTGCTTAACTTGCAGATATTTATGGCGTGGGAAGCACACCTTTGCTATTGCTCAGCATAAACATCATCGAAGTATATATGAAGAGGCTGATGCAAACAAAAGGAGGAAGCGATATGCTCGTCCTCTAATTGATCTGCACATGAAAATATATCATTATGAGGGAATGGAGCCTTGGAGTCAGCACAAAAGCACCTTAAGTGGTAAGACAACATAACTATCTTTTTTGTTCGTCTCTTGATGAGACAGATGAAGGACATATCCTTTCCTACTGATGGAACTAGAAGATATAACGTAATGCATGATTCTAGTAATTTCTTTTGTCCAGTGATAACATTTTTTTTTCTTCAAATGCAGATGTGCCTGAAGGAGCCATCATCATACGTGAACATACTGCACTGAATAATCTGTTTAGTTGCATGTGGTTCAATGAGGTTAACCTCTTTTCCCCAAGAGATCAGCTAAGCTTCGGATATGTAGTTTATAGGTTAGGAGGTCTGTTCAAATTTTTCATGTTTCCTAATTGTGAATACAACTCAATCTTTATACTGCACCCGCACAATCGTGAACATTCATCTAAAGTAGAATGGGCAAAAACAATGGATGAGTTAAAGAAACACCCTGAGTTGATAGAGAGTAGGGGAGGATTAGGGTTGTGGTTTCCTTATCCTGGGAACCTTGATTTGGTTGTATTACCACCGGTAGCCAGAACTTCAAAAGCGGGCTGATATAATAGAATAGCATATGTACGTATTGACACTTCCCAACTCGTTCCACTAAATCTCAAGTTCACCTCATTCTTGATTACGTATGAAGGATCTATGAGATCATGCATCATTTTACATGACCACAGAGAAAGTCCTGAGGTTTATTTGAAAAATACTGTTTATCTGCTGCTTACCAGCGTGCATCCTTCAATAATTAATATGGTAAAAGACATGTTGTCTCAGCAGCCGCATGGATATAAGATGAAAGTCATTTGCTTCTATGGTGAGTTTAAGACTACTTAGAAGAGTGAAGTTGCCATTATGCAGCCCATGCCGCATTTAGCTATTATTTGATGCTAATAAGTCATACACTGGCTTATGTGAAGCATCACGTCCCAAACCAGCTAATGTGATAACTCTAGACTCAGTGGATTTACCGACATCAGGTTTGTAAAAGCACGGCCCATCCTCTGGCTGCAACCATATATGGTAGGATTAGTGCTACAATTTGGAATTATGTATTTCGACCCCAAAGCATAACTGCTCACTCACACAAGAGAGAAACATTTGGTGGAACTGGTGAATTACACTTGCTTTTGGATGGATGTGTGGATGGGCCACTTAGTGACTTTGAAATTCCCAGAAATAAGTGGAAGAGGATGTTCTGCTGTAATAAATCCTAATCTTAATGCTCATGAGTTCAAGGAAAATGTTCGTCGGCATTTATTGGGGGCTATGCTGGTTAATGATACTCCGAACCAACTTCTCTTGGGCAGCACTGTATGAGAATGAGTAATAATAAACACTATAGTGATATAATATTAAGCTTGCATATGAATCCAGATGATTAGAGTCAAGTAAAGTGCTGTTTTTTCCTTTTTTTCAGATGCGTTTACATTGCAAGATATCCGCGAGCTGTTAAATTGCCCACCTTTTTTTAAAAAACCAGATATTGAGGTTTATTTTCCATGGTACTCCAGTCCTGGCCTTCATCGCGCCAGAGAAGCGGGGAAGAAGTTCAGGGATTGAAAGACGTGAAACAGAGCTTAGAAGGCTTCTCCGAATCCCGTGGCATTAGTGCATTCAAAAGCATATTGAGTGCAATTGATTGACAGTAACACATTCAGAAACATAATGATTGCAATTGTATCAAGAAAGCTCATAAATTGTCAATTCCACGTACTCAGAAATCATTCCAAAACAAGCCAGAAACAACTCTTATTTATTTATTTATTAAATAAATAATGATACAGAACACAAAATTGTCCAGCAACATACAATTCCAAAGAAAACATGCCACAACCTCTTAACTTGAGAAAATAATGCAAATTTATAACGGTGACTGTATAGGTCGTCTAAGCCACAAAATGTTTCTAGACTTTTAATTTAAGAAGCCAAATGCTCAACTTCTCTAGAGTGACGCAATAACATAAATGAATTACAGGATCTAACTGGTCCTCTTTCGAAAGAATATCAATGTCTTTCACTGCCGGAGAGCCTTGGCTTCCGTGGGCTCGTCAAAGATCTCAACACTTATTTTAAACCAGATAGGGGAGATAAACCACCCAATGAAATGCACATCAAACAATATATCACAAAGCACATGCCAAAACAAAGATTCCAATGCAAGGGCTTGCCTCTGCTCATTAGTTAGATGCATCCCTGCTGTAGTATTGATCAAGTGTCTTTGCTGGAATACGATGAAGAAGTTCCCTAGGAAAGATCCGGAGCAGTGTCCACGCCAAATCAAGTGACTGGAAGATGTTGCGGGTGTCATAGGCCCCTTGTGCGACAAACTTCCTCTCGAATTTATCAAGGAACTCAAGATATAGCTGTAAATCCATGCACATTTCAATTAGTAATCTCAATTATTTTGTCACTGGAAATTGATACAATCAAGCAGTTATGCACAAATAACAGACCAGATCTTCTGAGGAAAGCGCTTCTTCTCCGACCACAGCTTTCATTGCCTGAACATCCTTCCCAATGGCATAGTTTGCATATAGCTAGGTATATTAAAATCAAGTAAAGATATCAGTCTAATAGATATACTGAAAATGAAATTGCTTGAGCCTGTCAGTGGTAATAGGAATCAATTCTGTATAATGAAATTAGATAATCTACCTGGTTAGACACATCAGAGTGATCCCTACGAGTCATGCCCTCTCCAATGGCACTCTGCAAAACATGGCACCCACATTATCCTATCATTCCTCCTGCCTGGGTCAAACCAAACAAATTGCATATCTTTCTACTTACCTTCATTAGTCGAGACAATGATGGCAACACATTAATTGGAGGGTATATCTGTAAATTCAGGCAGACAGCATTTATTCAGCCAAATTTCGAAACACAACCCAAGGGACAAAATGCATTTATATATCAAGAAGAAAGAACACACCAAAGACATGCAATGTTAACATTTAATCCACCATTTTTAAGCATCACAATTGGTCATTTGAAATGATAAGAACCCACCATTTCACTAGATTATCTGAAGCAACTTTATATAGGCAAATCGTCATATAACTGTCTAAGATTTTGAAGACGTGCCCCAAAGTTCAAAGCTGGTGCAATGGTTTGTATATAGCCTATCAAAAAGTAACTGGAGAGCATCAATCTCTGTTTACCTGCCTATTATGAAGTTGTCTGTCAATATATATCTGCCCCTCGGTAATATAACCTGTAAGATCTGGAGTTGGATGTGTAATATCTGACCAATTGAAAGGGGAAAAAATAGAATAAGATTGATTCACAAAAACACTAAAGAGGAAAAAATTAATTGCCAGATGGCTAATGTGGAATGTTAACATATATGTTACCATCATTAGGCATGGTTAAAATAGGAATTTGTGTGATGGATCCCTTTCGTCCTTCAATACGTCCAGCTCGTTCATAGATGGTCGCCAGATCAGTGTACATGTAACCAGGATATCCACGTCTTCCAGGAACTTCCTCTCGAGCCGCAGACACCTAAGAAGGAAATAAGTACTCTTGTTCACACCCATAATTTTTGCAAGTACTTGAAGAAAGAATCATTAGAACTTGACAGAGATATTAAATCAGAGCCAGGATAAGATAGTATTGAGAGAAAAAAATACACATAGAGCCACTTCATACTTATTAAGAACTTTTAAAATAGAAGGTAGAGGCACTGTATACTTCAAATAAACTGTTAAAGGAAAACCGTCAGTCGGCATAGCTGAGAAAGATAGATGTTTTTGCAGATGTTACCTCACGAAGAGCATCAGCATAAGAACTCATATCTGTCAATATGACAAGGACATGCTTCCCGCATTCATATGCTAAATATTCTGCAGTTGTCAGAGCAATGCGAGGAGTAATGATGCGTTCTATTGTTGGGTCATTGGCCTGCAGAAAAACTGATATTAGAAAAAGACAAATATGAAGACATCTTCACCCAAGATTTATGCAAAAAATTAACCAGTCTCAAACAAGGTGATAAGCATAATTACCAAGTTCAGGAAAAGGGTCACTCTCTCCATGGATCCATTTTCCTCAAAATCACGTTTGAAGAACTGAGCTGTCTCCATGTTGACTCCCATAGCTGCAAAGACAATGGCAAAATTGTCCTCTTCACCATCCTGCAGCATAGAGTAGACAATAAGAACCATGCTAATACAGAAACAATCACCTCAAGATATCAAAAGATAACAAAAGTACAAAGTACTGTCATGAAGTAAGTTCAAAGGCAGTCTAAAACTCTAACAATGATTATTTTCCAAAAAAGGTCAGGTGGCTACTGAAGTTAAGTCCATATCCTCAGCCCTGAATTAAGGCTCTCTTAACAAGAAGAGAAATATTTCCTCGGATGGTGCATCTCCATGTATGATGCAATCAGACTAAGACTTCAATAAGTGATATGACTAAAATCAAATAGCAGTGCACATTCTACCATATCAAGCAATAGCATACCGAAAGCATAGAGTAACAAAGCAATTATTATTGTGGATATTAAGAAGGAATGGAAAAAGCTTCCACTTGAGGAATCTAATTTTTTCTTTCTAGAAAAACTTCTGTCATGGTGATCATATACCTCAAGAAGATTATCAGATTTCTCCAATCGTTTCACCAAACCAGCCTGACGACAGATCTGAGCAGCTATTTCATTGTGGGGAAGACCAGCAGCGGAAAAAAGAGGAATTTTCTGTCCTCGGGCAATTGAGTTCATGACATCAATAGTTGAAATTCCTGTCTGTATCATTTCTTCAGGATAGGTTCTCTCACTGGGATTGATTGAACTCCCTGAAGCAAACCGGTTAAAGAATACATCAAACTTGGCCGTCTGAAATATATACACAAAGTCAATACTTCATACTCCATTGACACTTGCCAGATATATCCAAGTAAGCCTCAGGAAGAATAGGAGGGCCATTGTCAATGGGTTTTCCAGAACCATTAAAAATACGACCAAGCATGTCCAATGAGACAGGTGTTTTTAAAACCTGTAAAGAAGAAGTAGCACAATTGTTATGAAAGCAGAGTCTAAAACAACAAAGTAAAAGATTTTAAGAAATGAAAATTGCACCAGGGATCAATCTCAATCAACAAAAATGGCAATACACTAACAATTTGAGAAAAAAGATAGAGCAAAATCAAATCCTAAACACCACAGTAGTCAAGAATTCATGATCTGATGCCTTCTTTCTAGAGTGCTTTTCTAGACCATAACCATTAAATTAGCACTGCTCAAGTTAATACCCATTGTCAGCCCAATTTAAAAGAATCACTCATCTAATATACTACGCTGGCCCAAAATTGGCATGAACAGGTTGATGATCAGTGATCGATCCCATACATTGCACTCTTTTGCAAAGGATTAGTCCAAATAACAATGTAAAGCAGGAAGTCCCAGACAGAGAAAATAGACAAAACGTGTTCATCTAATTAACTAACATGAGACTGGATAAATGATGATACACAGATAAGCATGAAAAAAATGTATAGATGGCCATTAGATTCAATTTTTTATTTTTTTTCTGTTCTGTAAGTCCATCCAAGAATACTAATCATGGAACATTGAGTTCACATTGCATCAGTAACAGAAATAACAGCAAGATTCTGAGAGAAAAATAAGTGCAAGTGAGAACGACTATACCTCCCCTGTAAACTGGACAGTTGTATATTTGTTGTCAATTCCAGAAGTTCCTTCAAAAACCTGGTCAAAAGAACAAAGGATGAAAAAAAGTTCTTGGAATGGGTCCCCCTTCAAAGTTCAAGAACTACACTGAAAGATTTGAAGCCACTGAAAATAAAATAATAAAGTTAATGCAAACATGTATAAGTCTTAACAATTCAAGGAAAAGGATCTCTTAAGCAGGAAGCTCAAATCGTCATTAAAACTGTAAAGGGACTGAAGAAGCCCCCCCACCAAAAAAAAAAAAAAAAAAGATGCATTTACTTGTCATATAGATTAGTGATACTAGAATCCTGAAGTTTATGATACAAAGGAAGCAGAAAATTCGAAGAAAGCACAATCTCACAATATATTGACAGGGAATAGCATGATGAACCCATTCAAAAAATAAAAGACAAGAACTTTTGATGGTGGTCACCTGCACAACAGCTTTCTCTCCATCAACTTCCAAGACTTGTCCACGTCGGGTTGTTCCATCTCCTAGGCGAATGTTAACAATTTCCTGGTACTTGGGTCCCTGGCATAGTTTCAGAAAGACATCTAAATGATCCTGTTCCAGATCTACATTCACACAGACCTAGAGAAGCATGCGGATATGCTGATGCACATTGAAGAAATGATAACAGTGAATACAACATTCACCTTGACTTTGTCAAGGATAACCAGAGGTCCAGCAACTCCAGAGACAGTTCTATATTCTGCAAACATATTAAGAACATAAAAAAGTGTACTATACTACTCAATAAGGTGGGCAATATTTAAAGAAAGAGCAATATTAGATTATATATAAGCTTCTGAATTATTTGTACTTGAAAAAAATAAAATAACTCCTATCATCAATATTTCTTTACATTAACAGCTCAAGGCAATCATAGTGCCTAACAATTGGAATAAAAGTACATCCCATATTAATAGCTAGATGGTATTAATGACAAATATCAAAGGCAGTTTTATTGGATAATGTTCGTATTAAGCAATTTCTAGAGAACTCAAGATCTCTCTTCCGGCCCAGACAAAATAAAAGACACTTGAAGTTCGATAAAAATAGAGATCACATATTTTCTATTGTTTCATCCTTTCAGCATAGATACAGTTACGGGGCTACTTGAACACAAGAAGAATTGGAGAAAAAAAAGTTCAAAATTCAAGTTACTTGCTAGTCCTCCAAAATAGCAGGGCGCAAGTCTACTGTGAAACAGCTAATAAATTAGAAAAGAAGAAATGCCAAAAAAAAATCAAAATTTTAACGTTTAATTTAAAATTGAGATTCTAACAATTATCAGAGCGATGTCAGACAAGATTAGTGCATGCTTAGAGAGCTTCTTGCACATTCAACCATTTAAGACAATCCAGCTTCATGTTAATAAGAAAATTACCATATTCTACTTTTAGCCTTCCAAAATGGAGCAAATGCTAGTCCTATCTAGTTCCTAAAACTTGAATCATCTACAGCAAAGACAAGCGAATATAGGGTGGCAAACTAAAAATAATTAATGATATATGGATGTTACAGATGTGTAGATGTACATAAGCATCTACATATCTATGTGAACTGAGAGAAGATAAGTTACATGAGAACATACCCATTCCAATCTCCAGAGTTCCCTCCTCCATGTCAATGTTGTTTTCTGCACCCATATTTAACCTACAAAAACCACAATATTCCAGACCAAACAGGGAATTGAAAAAGAGTCAACCAAATGCTACTTGAAGCAACCAAATTCAGTTGCAGTAAGTTTTAGATACTAAACTACAATTCCTATTATGCACCAAATTCAGTTGCAGTAAGTTTTAGATACTAAACTACAATTCCTATTACGCACTTCAACCAGCTTCCTCATATCTCAAAGTCACCTCTCACAAATATAAGGAGAGACATTACATATGTTATCTTTGCCAAGTATGAACTGCAGAAGAGCCGCTAGTGATTCAATTCTTTCTTACTATACTTCTGGGTCAATGCCACCCAGTTGAGAAGAAGAGGATCTTCCAAACTGAAGTCCACTTCATATGTTCGCTGACTAGTAAATTGCTCCCACTGTTCAGTCATTTGATAACGAGAGTTACTTTTTTTATTTATTAAAAAAAAAAAAAACACCAAGAGTCTGTCCCCAAAGTGTTGGATCAAACCTTTTTTGTTCAGTCAACAAGACCTAGAATCGGAAATATCTTTGCAGGAAGGTGTTCAACTAGAGGCTCCAGCGACAACATTTTCCCGTAACTCAGCATGGTATCTCCATGCTTGTGCAACTAACTTAATCGAAACTGACATCAGCCACTAACTATTAAGCATTCGAGCTTTCAGATTGGATTACCAGAAAGAAAATGAATCAATTCAGTAGCAAATAGAGAGGCGATTGCGGAAAGTAATACAATATATATTTCATTCACAATTTTTCGCCTAAACAACACCGCTAGCTGGACCCCAAAACAATCACACTATATACGGCAACTGTGACAAAAAGGTCAATCAATATTTCATTCAACTCCATCAATTAGTCCAACGGCTAGCAAATGAATAGCCTAAACGGGAGTAAATTCAAGCAGATGTTATACGCATATATAAAAAAAAATGTTGAGCCAAAAATTAAAATCAAACAAGTCTAAATTATTGAAAATGTTCTGGAATTGGATCTGGAAGTCACATACCTTTTTTTCTGGTTTTTCCAATCCGAGAGAGCGAGAGAGGGAGAGAGAGGGCAGTTGGAGAAAGAGATGAGATGGATGGACAGAACAAAAACGAAACTGAGATCTGATGGTTGAGATAAAATAATTATATTATTGTGTTTTTGCATATAAACAATGATTTGTATGTTTTTTTAATCTAGTCATGATGTGATGACTTTTTTTATGTACAGTTAAAAGTAAAATTTAAATTGAGTATGCTATAGTTACAGCATAATTTAAGATGCGTTTGGTCTAGAAGTTGGCTTCCACTACCATAAATTGTTAATATATTTAATGTAAATTATTTATTTTAAATTTATTGATAAATATTAATATTGTGAATCGTTAAAGATATAAATAATGATATGATAAAATAAATTATGATCTCATTTTATTATCTCATGAGCCCATAAATTATTAATATTAACTTTTAAATTGTTGAGATATATTTATCCATATTTGCAAAGTCTTTGAACAATATTTTTTTTTTAGATGGACAATCAAAAATGATTTATTTAATATGTCAGTGTATCAAATATAACTAATAGCTTTGCTCAAGCACGCACACAGGAAACAAAAATTAACCCACAGTTTAATAATACTTGATTAAAAAAAATAACTGCCGAATGTTAGAGACTTAATTATTGAAGTTTGACCATGCTTCATTGGTGTGAATTGGTAGATTTTGGCTAACTGCAATTTCATAAAACATTTTAAACCAAAAATTAACTATTCTTGAAATCAATTATGGTCAAAACTAACCTTGTATAGTATTTAATTTTTAAAAAAATAAAAGAAAAAAGAAAAAAAAAAAAAATCGTTTGAGCTTTTTACTGGTGAGAGTACAATCGGGTGATGATCGGCGTTGTAGAATTGGCAAAGAAAATGTGTTGAGCATTAAGGGGTGTATTGGTCCATATTAAATAATGTCGGAGAAGTGGGACACGTATCATTTGCTTTGCTGGGTGGGACCCCTGTTTGACAGGACAGCCACATCGCATATTCTTTTTCGGGAAGGGGTTTATTATCTTATTTTTCTTAAAATATTTTTTTTTTCAACTGACTCTAATCATTTTACGATAAAGATATTTATTTTAAAAAAATTATATATCTAAATTTTCGTTACAAATCAAATTAAGTCAATAATTTTGGGAGTTGATAGGAAGAGGACAAGGACGAGCATTTCTTCTAAACGGAACTATAAAGAGTCCACTGAATTGGAGAATACGTCCAAAAAATAGCTTAGGCCCATAACTTTTCAAATTTACTTTTGAGACCACAGAATTCGAATAACTTTCTCAGCAACTCCGGAGCTGCTCTTCTTCTTTTTTTTTTTTCTTTTTTTTTTTTCTATATGGGGTGGGGGAAATAAAATTTCACATATTCATCAAAGGAAATGTTTGTCAAATCAGTACATGCGTCAAAACTGAGGATCCCAAATCACAAAGACAGTCCCAGAGGGATTAAAGCTCGCGAGCGGGCTTCAACCCGAATACCAAAATGGAAAAAGAAAGATGGGATTACTGCAGAAAATAGTTGGACCATGGAAGCTGTGCTCTTATGTCATAGAGGTTTCTATTCAAGTTCCTCAGTGATTGAATGTGTGGTTCGTCTTCCTGAACAGGTACTATTCTAGCAAAAGTTCCTTCCTCTAGATAGTCCACAACTCTATTGGCAGCCTCAAGTCCACTGACATAAGATTTCTCCTGTTGCAAATGAGTATAAAAAGCATTCACTTGCAGAAACTGATCATTCTCATGAAAATAGTATAAGACCCTTTACCTGTGACCACGAACCGTGACGGTTTACTATCCAATCTCCAGCCATGTACAAATTAGGAAAAGATGTAGATCCTCGCATCATATACTTATACGACCCTTGAATGAATGAATATGAGTAGATTTGTTAAAAGCAAAAAATACAGAGTGGTTGAATAAAGAAACTTTGAGAGAGTCAAGATTCATGGCCCAAATGAACCATAAAAGGGAATTTGCGGAAGCTTATTAGCAGCTGAAAGTTTACCTGGAAAAAAATGTGTGTGGAATTTTGGAAATCTTCCGATTTCTTTATCAACCACAGTTGCATTTTCAAAGTCCTTGATACATCTTGAAAGCCAAGACATCACTTTTTCGACAATTTTCTCATCCTTCAGAGGCAACAAGTCATTGGCATGACACTGCGCTTAATTATCAAACCATTGATGTTAGAGCTATGAGACACTGAACTCCAGTCAATCTTTTACTAAAGACATAGAAGAAGTCAATTACTAAATGCAAGATAAAAGGGGGAAAAATAAGGAAGATGTTATTCTTACTAAATCAGCTTGGACGATTGTTGATGTACTGTCTTTGTGCTCATCATATATCGTGTTCAAGTCAAAAAAGGTCCAAGCACAAGCATTGTCGAATCCAGAGGAGACGTTGCTTGCATAAGGAATGTTAACCTGTCCGTTGGTAACATTTAAAAAATAAAGTTACTAAAAGAAGACACCCCATGTTTGAGTTCATGTACAAAAGACGATAAATTTCAAGAGATCATCTTATGCTCAAAGAAATTTTTAGAGTCAGAACAAGTTTCTAATATGGATAAGCTACATCTACTGGACGAAGAGCAGAAATGAACAAAGTTCCACAATGCTTGTTGAAAGTTGAAAAATAATTAATATGACATACCTTCCTATCAAGCCAAAGCTTAACAGTAAGCAAGTCTGTGCTGTTCAGTTTCATAATTTTCAGAAATTCTTCTCTGGCACATAATGCTGCACTAAAAAACATAACTGCCAGTTACAACTAAAGGATAAAATATGACAAAAGTACAATCAAAGTCCTAAACTTTCTTTCTGGTAATGGTAAATAACATCCCTCTAGGAGGGGTAGAAGAACTTAGTATCATGATATGAAAGTCCTAGAGAATATACCTGCTCTGGATAATTTCCTGCAGGGTGGAGATTCCAACAGCCAATATCAAGGCATCCGCCTTAAAACTCTCTTTCTCACATATAACTTCAGAAATGCTTTCCTCATTAAGCACTATATCTGTTACTTTTCTACCCTCCAGAAATCTGCAACCTTGGGCTTTTAGGGATTCTATCCATGGCAGAAAAAATTTCTCTCTAACAGTTCCACGACACCATACCAAATCGAAATGTTTCTGTAACAATCCACGAAATGTGTAATCAATGGATTCATATGCATAAAATAAATGAGTAACATCGAACTGAAAAGGAGGAACCTAGTTCCTGCTGACCTATCTGTTTACAATATATCTTGAACTGCTTTGAGAGAACAATTAGAAGAGGATTTTTCCGAACTCCTAGTCTACTTTTCCCTTTATAATTAAATAAAAGCACATAAGCATCACTAAACTCCTATTCCCTAAGGCCAAGGCCTCATGCTTATCACCAATAGGCTTCTGAAAAATGAAAACATAAGTATCCTGGCTAGTAGGTGATGACCTACAAGGCACACTTCTTCCACATTGCTGCAGCCGGAACCTAATTCTCTGCTATTAAGTGGTATCCCTATGTGTTATTCACAGGGGCTTCATAAGGCGATTTAAGTGTTTTAAATATTATAGTATGGTATGGACCACCCAACTACATGCACATCTTTGCCATTGCTAGCATAATTAATCACATATTTGCTAGCAGAAACACTTAAGTCCAGAAAACCCTCAATTAACCACACCTGGTTTGCTAGAACGAAATAATATAGCATCCCTAGAGTTGCAGCAGCACTACACTGCTCTGCTGGAGCAAACAATCCCACTTGAATCAATGGATCAAAAACGTCCCGATAGAGCCTCTCTGAGCATCCAAATTGTTTCAACATCTCCCTTGCAGTGACTAAACATTTCAAGCACTTGAACAAATTACCCAAATTTATCCATTTGGCGTATATACAATATGTGCAGAAAGTTCACGATAATGTAGAACTTTTCTTACTTGGATCATATTTTCTCCATGCAGTGTCAGTATTATCAAAATCAATCACTGCAAACAGAAGTAGTTAAAGGCTGAAGGATTGATAAGTTATTGTATCTCATTAACATCAAGTATCTTTTAGGAATTCAGACAAGACTATGGATGAGCATACCTGCAGCCATCAGAGGAAGTGATGTCAACCGATCAATGAAGGGTAGTCGAACAAACTATGATGGTGAGGTAATTTAATTAGGTTTATCAAAAACTTGCAGCTTAGTCTTAAATAAGCTACAGTCCATGAGAGACGTGCCTGGGTGTTGAATAATGTCCCAAATGGAGTTGGCAGTTGTGGCGAGTTTTGGAATATTGGATACTCAACCTGAAAAAACAAGCCCATATGGAAATCATAATTCTTTAAACACTTAGAACCTTTTAGGCTTTAGCTGTATCAAATTCCTGAAAGCAACAGAGAAAATGAAGCGGCAGAAAGAAATTCTGGAAATCATGACTAAAACCCTATCCGCATTCCATGATGTGTTTGGATTTGGAAAGACTGAAGCATATCAGTCTAGCTTACCTCCAGACCCTCTTCTGAATATTGTGCAGATTTTGTCCAACTTGTAAAGGGTTTAACACCAAGCTCATCAACCAAGTTAAATATATTTCGGTAGGGATACCAGAAACCTAAAGCCATGATGAAGTGCACAACATAGTTAGCAGACCAAATTTTTATTGAAACACAGTGTAAGAAGTACAGTCCTACTGCACATTCTTTTGTTGCTAATGGTCACTATTTCTTGACCAAAACAAATACAATAATCGGAACCACAGCAACAACATAGTATAATCTTATAAACCCTTGTAAAATCAAGAGAAACTAAAACTCAAAATCATGACTAATTACCACGAATACCGGCATCATCAGGACTAAGAGACTTAGTTTTTGGGCCAAGTTCATAACCACCTTCAAGAACCGTAACATCAAACCCCTGAAACCAAACTCCATAACAATATTCACATCAGACAGGGCACAACATCAACTTTTAAAACCCCCATTAATACAGAAAACAGATCATATTCCATCCCACACAGAAAAAATTTAAGAATACCTGTTTGCAAAGGTGGTGAGCGGCACCAAGTCCGGCCCAGCCCGAACCCACAATAACAACTTTCTTCTTGTTCTGCCGTTCATTAAGAGACACTGTTTGATCCTCTGCTCTGGAACAAAAACCACGTCTGAAATTACTATTACCATTTGAAAAAACGGGCAGGGCCCTCCAACAGGCCAACATGTTTCTTCTGCTTTGCTCTCGGCAAAGGCTCTCTTTTTCCTTTTTCTAATTTTTGGCAAAAAAATTTAAACGGCTATTTAACGACCATTTAAGTGCTCCCGGGCTTTTTTAACGGGATTTGTGCTGAGGCCCGCGGCCACAATTCTGATAAAGCTTTTGCGTATAAAATTAGCCAATTTCATGTGCACCACTGGGCAATCATAAGAGGTGTATATTCTTGTGTGCTTTAATTCCACTTGTTTGTATGAAAGGGGAAAAAAACAAGATAGTGACTGACCAACCTACCTCCAGCCACAAAAAATTAGGAAAAAATCAAGATACTGCTATAAACAATACTAGCAGTGCTTGATTTTTCAAGAATAATATAAACCAATGCAGAAATTACTAATTTTAATCTATTATACTTTTTTTTCCCTAAAAAAGAGAACTACAAACTATATATAGGGTGTATACTTTTGATAGATGTGACACCAATAAATTTTAATTAATAGAGTCCTTAAAAATTAAATTAAAAAATGTCCTCACCTTTGACAATCGACATTCATTAACAAATAAACTGATCTGAGTTTAGGATCTACCTTTGTAAAATAAATCCATTATAAACAAAAGAAACAAGAATGTTTACCTGAAATGAAAATAATAATACTTGCCTAAAACTAGAAATACATAAAAATAACAAATGATATTTTCCCTTCTTTCCAGTCCAAAATTCCAAATCCCCCACACTAAGAAAAATATATACTTCCAAGGAAGGCCACGTCATCTCCTTCCCTTCCACTCTACCTACACTCATAATAATGAAAACACCCCCACAAGAAATTCTTTATTGCCTCTACAGTTAAATACTTTCCTTCTTTACACTCACATCACACGCTAGCATATGGCCACAGCTCTTTCCGTCCGGCCCAACCGCGCCATCGTCGGTTTGGACCGGCCCAGGTCAACCTATTTCCGCCGGCCCGGCCCAGAACCGATAGTTAAGGTGCTCGACTCGTGCCGCCGCCGTCCATGGAGCGTACTGTTCACCCGCCGCATATTAGCCGCACCGCTGCAAGCAGGCTCGCGTGCCGACGACTCTGCGCCGTTCGAGATGTCGGTGGAGAATGCTCTCAAAGTACTGGGCGTATCTGAGGGTGCATCTTTCGACGATATTCTCCGAGCAAAGAATTCAATTATCGCTACTTGTAAAGATGACCAACAAGCAATTTCTCAGGTCCTTCCTTTTTTCTCTTTTCTCTTTCGTATCTTTTGTTTTCCTAATTAATAGAAATTATTATTTTTAGTCTATGGTGTTTTAGAAGTGCGTTTTTGGCCGATTAATGTCAACAGGATGTTTTAATTTGCATTTCAGTATTTGTTATTAAATGGGTTCTGCTAAAGCCAGTTGCTTTAGCTGATGAGTGTGTGAAAAGCTGGAATTTTTGTGGTCTTGGAATTTTAAATATCATATGTGCAATTGTGCATATAAAGCCTTGAATTAGGGGTGTTCTGGTCTTTGAACTCGGGCGTTGGATTGAGTTTTTCTTGATATTAGCAAGCTTTCTTGTAAAATAGAAATTTACTGCTTATTGGCTGTCTTTAATATAAACTTTAATTTAAATATTAGTATGTCTATAGGGCTTATTTTGTTTCAGAAAACTTGTGAAAGTTGTTAAAATAAAGCTTTAATCTTTCTTATTGTTCTTGAAATTCATGATGCCTCTTGTTAGGTGGTTGTTTATTTAACAAATTTTTGGTAGAACTAACCGTGAATGTGCCGGAATCAGATAACAGTAAGGGACTATTAGGTGACCTGTTTCTGCATTCATATTTCTGTTGCCAAAAGTTAGAAACACCAAAACAAGCATGCTAGATCACATTCCTCTGTTGTCGTTTACCAGAGTTCACCTTGAAATTAGGGCCGAAAACACCAAGCACATAATAGATTTTCATTGGACAATTCTAAAGGTGGTAGGGTACAAGAGTTATAAACACATACCATAATGGCGATGCCATCAAATTCTATTGTGGGTACCACCACAGTGGGTACTTTCTGTTCTGTGGTAAACAAGCAATGGTGGGGTATCACTTTTGACAGTTATACCTGAAGCAACATAGAGTTTTCTGTTTACACTGTTGTGTAACGCACAGAAGGGCCTTCAGCATGGCAGTTTAGTTAGGTAACACTAATTCCAACGATGGCAGAGAGGTACTTGACTACTTGCTATGGTCTTCTGCCACTAACATAAACCATCAACAGCCAGACTATTACTAAATTCACCATCAGTTTGCTCATCTCCACCATTGTCTATCCACTAAAATGGCAGCACCTAACGGTAGACCTCTGCCTCGACTCACAATACCAACTATTATGTATATGAATCCTTAACGTCCCTGGAAGTCTAACTCCTTTGAGGTGAACATTACTTTAGGGCTGTGAACAATGTTTTTGTTATTTTTCTGGACTACAAGGTTAGAGGTGTTGCTGGCTGTTTTATTGCTCTTTAGGTCCCAATAGGGGTGTTTAGTTGGTGCCTTGTGGAAATAGACGTGATTGTGATGAGCGAAACTGTGAAAGAGGAAGGAGATATCTGTTGTTGGTCTGGGAAGATTGGAAAGAATGGGGAAAAATGAAGCACATAAATAAATAAAAATGAGAATAAAATACGGCCCATTCTTCCAAGTTCCAACTAGCAGCGTTTATGAGGATTACCAAAATTTGTTAGTTTTCTCAAGTAATAACCTGAAATTATTTTCCATTTCAACATCAGAGGGCTGAAACAGAAGTCTTTAAGTTGTATATATTTCAGCTTGGCTGTTAAAGAAACTAGTGGGACAATAGATATTATTGCCAAGGAACCTATGCGAAAATGATGATCTCATCCTCTATAAAGAAACACACCATACTCACCCCCCACGCCCAATATCCCCCAATAAATACATAAATAAATAAAAAAAGAAGGAAAAAAAAAAGTGAAGAGTAAATATCCATGCTGCTTGTGTATGTCTGCATGTGGTTATTTGTTAGCAGGCACAAGCTAGAACCTTTAAAGGCCGCCACCATTACATGGAAGAGCTGTATAGGTTCAAGTTAAATATCAGATGAAATATCAAACTGTTTTGCGGATCAATTTTTTTTTTCTGGCTTTTCACTTACCCAGCTGCAACTCTGATCTCAAATGTGTATCTTGTAGATTATAATCAGGGCATTAACAATGCAGCTATTTTCTTTTGCTTTGTCAAAACTTACTTGCATTAATATGGCTTATCATATACAGGTAGAGGCTGCGTATGATATGCTGCTAATGCAGAGCTTATCACAACGGAGAGCAGGGAAAGTTGTAAATAGCAGCATTCGTTATGCTGATGTTAAACCCATAAATGCTCCTAAAATGGGGTCAATGCCTAAATGGCTGCAGACTTCTGTCAAAAACGCACCCCTCTCAGTGGAAGCACCATCTACTAGTGAGTTAGGCGTGCAAGCTGGGGTGTATGGAGCTCTAATGGTCTTAACATATGTAAATGGAGCTTCAGTATCTTCCATGGTACCATATGCTGGGGCTGATGTTCCTGGCCTTATTTTAGCCACTAGCTTTGGGGCATCCTTATACTTCATGACTAAGAAAAATGTCAAATTAGGTAAGAAAATGAGCTTTTTTCTTCTTTAACCAGGAGTTTGATGCACTATTTTTTCGGAACACCCCTTGCAACTATCCGTTGTTGATAATTTCCTGGTTTTGCCTCTTTTGAACCTGAGAAGGAAAATACCTGCAAAACTTATTTTAAGATGATCATCTGTGGCAGCTAAGTTTAGACCTGACAGTCCTGGAGAAGTATGGCTGTGTGATTATTAAGCTAATCCTGTTCATGCCGAAACTAATTACCCTTAAACTTGATACCCTTAGGATTTGAAAAGTAGGATATCTGTGAATCAAGAATAGTTCGATTGTTTTGGTAAAATTAAGAGAGTACTAGAAACTTGGGGGGTGGGGACGCTGTAGTTGCAAAAAAAAAAAAAAATGTACAGCAATCACATCTCACTACTTCTTGCTTTGAACTGCAGAATAATCCAAAACTTTTCCAAGGCTGCTCAATGCTTGCATACTTGCCGAGTTACTTTCTTGATTCATTAGTACTCCTGAAACTTTGCAATGATGGATTGGATTGAATATACAAGTTGTGTGAAATCTCGTCTTTTGATGAGGTTCAAAAGTACACTTAGATTTTGGGCATAAACATGTAAAATGTCACTCTGCTTACTATGCCAAAGTTGGTCTCTGCTCAGTTTCTTGCATTAGTTACTCAATTCAGCATGGAGGTCTACTACCACTTACTCAAAAGTAGATTTTCCACCTAGTCTCTCAAATTTATTAATCCATTTTCATGAAATGTTGGAAAGAAGTGCCAATTATGATTGTGATCTCATCACAAAAGAACATAAACTAAAATTTATTACAATTATGGTTTCTCTGGCTGACTAAAAATGATTTTCAATTCACTTCTGCAGGGAAGGCAACTGTCATAACGATTGGAGGGCTAGTGGCTGGTGCAGTAGTGGGCTCAGCAGTAGAGAGTTGGTTGCAGGTTGACATCGTCCCATTTATGGGAATAAACACTCCAGCCACTGTTGTGAGCGAATTAATACTCTTCTCGCAATTTTTGATCTCCTTATACTTGAGATAGAATAAGGCTAAATTGTAGTACTCAAGTCTGGGAGGTCAACTTTAAGTCATCGCAAAAGTCTAGCAATGCTTATCTAGGATGTGTATTTCTCTATATACATTGTACAAATGGAATGTTTTAGAACCTATGTCAGTAAATACATTTCTTTGCAAATGTTATCCACACGTTCAGTATTTGCTCATTCTTTGAAGTTGTCATCTCTGTTGTCAGTGTTCCATATTTGTTCAGTCTTTGAAGATGTAATTGTCTGTTGATCTTTGTACAGCAACTAATAATTCTTTTGATGCGAAATACATAAACACATGCTGAAGAGATCCTGTTGGTGATGCGGGGATTCATGTAAGGTAACATACAGTTGGATGAGAAATTTTGACCATCTCTTGATTGCAGCGATGGGATTGAGAAACAAGAAATTATGGAGAGAAACAAAGACATCAATACTTTGTATGAGCGCAAGGCCAAAGGGAATGTTCTTGTCAATAACAGCTCACATCATGCTCACCATCATCTTGCTCTCTAACAACTTATTGGGACTCTGTATAGATGTATGATCAGGAAGCCAGTTTGGAAGCAAAGTTGTGGGCAACATGTGTCAAAATATCAAGCAGCTGCTAATAGCCAAAAAAATCATAAACAAACAATGCCTGAACAATGTCTCAGCGAGTTGCTTTGACACAATCTAAAGCACAACATTTAAAAATAAAACCCTACAACACGAAGCATCTAAACAAGCATTTTTTATGTCATCTGCTACCGTTTTCCATTTGCGTACCCTCTATACAAGATGGTTTCCCAACTTTCTCAGCATTCTCAAAGGTGCTTAGGTCATTATACATTTTTAAAGCTGCCCTGGAGAATTCTGTCAGAGACTCGAAAACCCTACAAAACCCAGTCTGAAAACCATTTAGGGTGATCTTCTCAGTTTCTAGCATGCAGTTATGGTGTTTTTCCTTCTCCAAGTCAACCCTTCTTTGGAAATTGTCCAGCATATCCTTGCCCTCTACCAACGATTCAGCCTGATGCTCCATCTCCGGCTCTGTATCTTTGTCTGTCAGCCTGAACTCAAAGATCCTATTCTCAGCCTTCTGGAAAGCCAAAATCTTTTTATCTAGTTCTTTGGAAAGTCTATCAACTTTCCTCTTTTGTTGTTGTTCCTCCCCTTGCTGAAGCCATAAAGCTCTAACATCCTTCGCACAGCTTTTTATAGCGAATGAAACTGCCTTATCTGGTAACTTGTTCATGGAATCCAACCAATCATGACAGAGTCTGAGAAGTGGGGGGCCATTTGATCGACATGGTGGAGCAGAAGTCCTGCCCCTGGAGTAAAATTCAACTTCAGGGGCAACAAACTTCGACAACCATCCATAAAGGGCTTCAATGTACAGCTTTTGGGCTGCAACATACTCTATGAAACATGAACGCCAATTCACAAGCTCAGTTTCCAGCTGAAGTGTTGCAAGCCGGTGAGATTCATTGCAAAATTTTCCATAAGACGGGCAGGTAAATGTTTTCACTTCGAATATAATCTTATTCTGGATTTCGTGCGACTCCAACATAATTTTCCAGGTTCTCGTCATTCTGCATTGAACAGAAATAGAGATAAAAAAAGAAGTCAAATGCAAGATCATATATTCTTTTCTTCTTCTTTCTTTCATTTATGAGTGACTTAATTTTACCCTTGAAGTAATTCCCTTATTTGTGGCTCCAGTTCTTCATCTCTCAGTTTCTCAATTTTGTTTGAAATTGTTTCAGCACTACGAATTGCCACAAGGATCCTGCTATACAGATCTTTGACCGCTGCTCTGCTTTTGTCCACTGTAAGCCCTTCATCTCCTCTAGCATCTTGATTTCTAAGTTGATTGCATTTCCTTTCATAAATTCTTCGGATGCTATCTCCACCCTGGAGGAGGCAAGTAAACAGTCAAGCACTAAAAATAGATAGAGTAAGAACAAATCTATTGTTTTTGTGCTTTAATTTTTGAAATGAGGTGATATTTTTGCTGTATTAAGCATTTTTTTTTATACCAGGAAATCTATTAGCCATATGGTTGCAGAAGTTAAAATCTTGTATTCCACGTGGATAAAACTCATGCCACAGTAAGTTATAAGAGCAGGTAAATTAAGTCTTCAGGTTTGTGGTGCCAAGATCAAACCAATTACAAGTTTCAGCCTGCAACAGCATGGTCATACTTTCAAAAACTAGCTGGAAACAGCAGGGATTCAGAAGTCTAGCATATTTTCTTGATAAAAACAGCTGGATGGAAATTCTTTTGATAGCACTTAAAAAATTTTCAATAACCCAGAGGCTGCTCTGTGACACATACTAAAATCCAGTGGATAATCAAGACAACTTACAGAATGATTTATTTAATTGTTTAGCTTTGCGTGCTCTATTGATTTCAAATGCATCAATTTGCATCAAAAGGGGCCATTGGAGAGAAGTCATGTGGACCAAAGAAAAAAACCAGCAGTTTGGGAAATGACTATTACCTTGACTTCTTCATAGAGTTTTTTCTGCCAGGCATACAGCCTTTCTAACGTCAGTGTATGGCTTCCAGAAGCCATTCCTCCATAATCATCAAAGAGATCATTGCTAAATTCTGTCCATGTTGAAGAACTTTTGGAACCAGACGCTACTAAACTCTTACATGATGATGAACGGGAAGAAGCAGACCGCCATGTGATAGCTTGGATCAATTTTGTTGAGTTTTCTGCATCCACATGGTTGTGTGAATGAAATCAGGAAAGTGACGAGAACAAGAAGGCAATTAGGAATAAAGTTTCCAAGCAAGATAAAGGAGATTTACAATACCAGAAGAAGATGATTGCAATATGTTCATTGGAGAAATTCCTATAATCCCTATAAATGATCATCATTGGAAAACTTGAACGAGCCCGACTACATTTCTATAGAACAGATGGCACAACATCAAGTTTGTTTTTGCCTTCTGGAATGAGAATGATCAAAGAAATGAAGACAACCCCATTGTTTTAAACTCAACTTGTCGCTATGAGAGGATAATCTGCATACTTGTAATTTGGTTACATCAACAGCTAGACTTATTTTGAGATCGAAAAGCAAAGGGACCAGATCATTTTATAGGCTGATTTCACTAGCCATCAGTACAAGTCATTGCCTCCCTGAAATTACTAGTAAAATATTTTCAGAGTTCAAAGAAAGAGGGGAACACAAGGAATGTATGACACTGAATTTTAATTAAGAGAGGAAAGGGAAAAGGGGAAATTTGTTGGAGCATTATAAATTAATGAAGTGCAAGCAGTGGCGAAGATAGGTAATCATGTAATTAGGTATATGAAACTTTCCATTATAATATAGATTGTACAGTCCACCAGAGCATTTTTTTCTAGGAGGCAAGGGGAATAAGAGTTGTGAGAGGTTTGCTGAAATGTGAATTTCTAACTGGAAACAATTAAATGACTCTGACCATTTAATTCGAAATTAAAAAAATAAAGTCAAAAATTTGAACATAAGAGTAACCTTAAAATGATTAGAGCAAAAAGAAAGAAAATAAAAGGAGCATTCACTTAGGAAAAGAACTGGAGCTTCATGAGCAATAATTGGAAAGTGTCCCATATCCTTTATTTCATCAGCCAAGGGCAGATGTCATATCATAGCCTTGAACAATCTAAAAGAATTAAGAAAAAAAAGTTATGCAGAATTCTGTCCACAAAAAATACAGAGTAACCAGATTGAGAGCATAATTACATTAACAGAAAAAAAAGACCCGAAATACAATACATAATGATTGAGAAAATAAACTACGAAGAGTAACGAGATGGAGAGCAAAAAATAGCAAATGGAATATCTCATGTTACATGCCGTCACTTTTTTAATATTAATTGGAATATCTTACAGCCATCACTTTTTTAATATTAATGGGAATATCTTACTATGTTACAGTTCCCTCTACAGGTGGTGAGCAGAGCTAAAAATTTACACTAACTATTCGGGGTAATAAAATAAAAGCTACAAATCTGATTCTGAAAAAAAATGTTCACCTTTTATTTCCTCCAGATTAGACTGCAAATGCACCCTGTTGCACTCTAGCATCCTGGAAACATCCTTGCCAGAATCATAAGCCCTGATGAAATGGTCTTCAATGTCTTTTAAAGCCTCCAACAACTCCCTCCCTCTCACTGGTGTATCAATAACAGTCAGCCCCTTTTGTAGCTGCTCCCCTGGCTCATCTTAGCACTGTCCACTGCCTTCACAACCTCAATTCCTTGCTCCTTCTGCTCTACATTGACTGTTTCTTTTTCCACCACAGCCTTTTTTTCTTCCTCCATTTTTTCACCTTCTTCATCTTCAAGCTCTGGAATTCCTTCTTGTTCTCTCACAACCCTTAAATCCTCCTCAGAAATCCTATTATAAACACTTATTATTTCTGGCCTTGTCACACTATTAAAAGGGTTAAAGAAATCCCACCCAAAATCCCTTTGGGGTGAAGCCATTGTCTGAGGCATATCCATGTAAAAATACCCACAAACTGGTTCTTCTTCTTCTTTCCATTCTTCTCCTGACACTCTTCCTCAGAAGAGACTGAACTTGTAGAAGAACTGCATGACTCACAGGCAATGGCTTCTCTAGTGGGTTCGGATGGTGCTTGCTGAAGAAACAAAGGGTTTGAAACCACATTTTCTATGGGGGAGAGGGTGGAGAAGGTGGTGGAAATGTGATGTAAAATGGTGAAGGGGGTGAAGAATGGCGAGCAACGAAGAGATTTATAGCTGCTGAGACTCCAAATAAGGATTGACAATATCTGTAATGTGCATCTGCCAGAGCATATCTTCTCTCCACAGCTAACTTGAGTTGGTGTTTCCTTCCTCTACATATGGACACTACTTCCTCTTCTTCTTCTAATCTTGAGGCAATACACCCCATGTTTCTTTTTACTCTCCTAAATAAGGAGCTGACTAGAACATAAAGAAAGGTGGTTTCTTGGAGAAATGTGGAGCTGAAAAGTGGTCGGGCTGTGCCAAGATACAAAATTTTCTTTACTTTTACTGGGATTTAAGAGATTTAATGGACAAATGTACAACCTTTTACAGGTGATTTAAGCTATAGACCAGCCCATTTCTCATCTGGACAGTTAAAGAGGATTTTTTCCAATAAAACAAAAATGACTTTAAAGAATTCGACCTATTTAGCCATTTCATTTCCTATGCCCTAATCCTAAATATAAAAGTTGGCATCTGCATAAAAAAGAAAATGGAGCTGTTCACACACACACACACACACAAAAACAGAGTTAAAGTTGGAGTCTTGCTGAAAAAAAGAGGTTTTCCCACACTCAGAGAAGAAGGGAGAAGAAAACCTGTGAAGGGGAAAGGATACTTTGTTTTCTTTTTACCCTTTTCTTCTGCAACAGAATAAAAAAGATGAAAGCTGGTTATTGCTGTCTCTTTTTTTTTTTCACTCTTTTGGCTAAGTAATGTTAACTAAAATAACTGGTTTCTGTATGTATGAAATGAAATGCAGAGGGAGGGAATCCGGGTGAAAAGAGGGGAGGGTGTTAAGGTAGGGGCTCGAGGAAGAGATGTGGCATTTTTTAGTAATGTGAAGTGTGTACGGTTCTTCCCTAGTTAAATTAATTAATTGAATACAACCTGTGAAAAATGAATTCATTTCCTACCATGCATCTGAGCAGTGAGAGAAATAAAAAGTTCCTGCAACTATATCAGAGATTTTTCACAAGGTGACAGATGGTGCTGACTAGTGAGAGAAAAGAGGAGTCAAATTTTTTCTAAATTAGTAAAAAGGTTAGTCAAGACCATTCAGATTGCACTGATAGATTGTGTCCCCGCATGCATGTGTGTATTTGTGTGTGAGAGAGAAAGAAAGAGAGAGTAGATATATGTGTGTGTGTGAGAGAGAGAGAAAGAGAGAAGAAACAGAATTTCTTGACTCAAGTCTTTTTTTGTTTCTTTCTGTTAACAGCCTAACTCGTAATTATGAGAATATAATGGTGGATGTTTGTTGTTGTCAGTTTGTTACTTAAGGGCTTAATGCAGCATTAACAAATTAGAGTATCATCACTCTCACTGGCTTAAAGTTGAAAAGACAATTGTGTCCCCACAGACGAGGGTTTCTTAGAAAAACTGCAAGAAGAGTGTGCTAGAAATTAGAATTTGCTAGGTTCACAAATCACATTATATACTACTCTTATGATAGTTTGCAGCTTCTAGTGGACTAAGCAGATATCGTAGAAGATTAAATAATGGTATCATCAAAATATAACCCAAAAAAAATGTAGAGAATTTAAGAAGATATGTCATATTTTTATCAGTTAGTTTTGACGCCCACGTTTCTATATAATAATTTGCACAACAATTGCTATAACTACTATCCTAAACATCAACCATCTCAAATATAGATAGTGATATAGGTAATTTTAAAAAAAAAAATGGGATTTTAAGTTTTAGATAATCACAATCACCCATTTATATGATTGGTTGGATCAAATAAATTTCATTATATAAATAATTATGATTATTTTAAAACTATTGAAATCTTATCAGTGTTAGCATTATTTCAAGAAGCGATCATTTTGTCTCTCAAAAAAAAAAAAAAAAGATAAAAAGGACTGAACGATGAGTCTCAAGCAATGAACTTTTTGTTGTCCGAGTCAAAAGATTAATTTTAATAACTAATCCAGAATGCAAGAAAATCAATCAATCATTTGTTTGGGAGATAAGAAAATTTAGGGACTCACTATTTTATGTAGTCCTGCAACACATGTATAACAGGAAATTGAGTTAGAAATTTGAAATGGAAATAACTTATTAGTTCTTCCCCCAAACATTGATTTAACCAAAATGGGAACTGAATTTTCCACAATGCCCCTGTTCTTTCTTCAGGTTGACCATTTTTGCATGGGAAACCTACAGATACTAATTTCTCAAACCAATCAGTTATTTGTCCAAGAATAACACTTTTTTCCCTCAAAATAGTTCATTCATGTTAAAATAAAATAGGGTCTCAGCAAATAGTTGTTGCACTCGTCCTCAGTGTGATTTACCCCAAGTATTATTTTAACCTTAAAAAGGTTGAATGCTGAAACACGTGTCCATTGTGAATTTTTGCAGCCGTTGGATGGTTCACTTAAAAGAAATTGTAAGAACCTTGGAGATTGGGCCGTGGGGCATTAATACAGACTGATTTTGAGCCCCAACCAAACTGAATAATTTTCTGAGAAACCCATAATGTCATTGGTAACTGGGCCCTCTGTGTGTGTTTAAGAGTTGTTATGGTACAAATTTAAAAAATTATTTAGATGACGCATAATCTAATGGAAAACACAAAAAGGGTTTTATGGGGTTTCGGGTAAAATGCCTGACACCGTGACACCAATATGATATTTTCACACACACACACACTAAAAAAAAAAAAAGAAAATAGGAAAATAAGACGAGAGTATATTCTATGTTGTATCCAACCCAAGATTGAGTTGGGCTTAAAATTAGGACCAAAATTTATTAGAAATGGACATGTTTCGTTTAGTTTAGTTGTAGCTTAGATTAAACTTTACCAGTTAGAAACAATTGGACAAGACCTGTATTTAAAGGCTTGATCTTGGTTAGTGCAGCTTAGTTTGGAATCTTCTTCTCATCATTTCCAAAATCCAAGATCAAAATCGGACCTTACTTATAGTGTGCATCGAGTCCCAACAGTGTATGATAAAAAAAATTCATATATAGCTGTAAACCATCTTCAAGTGAGAACCAACACAACAACTCTTTGCAAGAAAAATATATAGAGGAACACAGAGCAGTAAATTTATACCATGAAACGCGACTCTTACCTTGTTTCACTAGAAAACCTCATATGATTGCTTTACCAGAAACTTATATCATCATAATTCACACGAAAAATAAAGGAAGTTACTTCATGCCTGCTGAATACTTTCCCAAGCTCATGCATAAAGCTCAGCACATCCCTAAAGAGGAAACTCAAGCCAATCAGTTTGTATATCTACATGGCATTTTTAATCTCCAAAAGCTACAAAAACTGAATTCTTGGAGACTCGAATACCACCATGATAACATAACTCGGCATGAACTATGAAATGAAACCAAAAAGAGGAAAAAATATATTACTTCTATTCATCCACAAGCTGCTTCAGTGATCTTCATGGCTGAAACTTAATAAGAATTAATCAGGTCATTTAGCTTCCAAGTCACAGGATTTACAAAAGTGAATAGATTAAAATAAAGGAAGATAACATGAGAAACAACAAATGTAGAAAGATCTGCCCAGAAAACATAGCTATAATGATTGTCACCTTGAAGTCCACTTTTTCCAGCCTCTCCGGAGTTGGAACTATGCCAAGTATTAGTCTTCAGTTAAAAGTTACAGTGTACATTAAAGAATTCAAGGGCTGCTCTTATCTTTTAAGAAGCTACCTGTATTCACATGAGAATAGTACAACAGGTAATAACATTAGAGACAGCAGCATCAAGTGGTGACAGGTTCTGTCGGTGTCGTGCAAGGTGCAAGGAAATTTGGAGGCAGGCTGATGCCACCTCCTTTAACAGATATGTTAGGACTCCGGACTGAACTAGCCCTGCTCACAAGATGTGAGTCAAGAAACACCACAACAACTGTGATGTCGTCGTGGAAATGGCGGCGCACCCCACGGTCTATTTTCTTCAAGTCTGAGTACCTCATCTCCCTCTTCTTCGCTGCCTCTTGCAATGCTGCTTTAACTAATCTCCTAGCACTCCCCTGCACATTATAAGCATGACCCTATTTATTCGAGTACTAAATCCTTAGTTCAGAGAGAGGATAATCAAAATCAAGAAAACAGGAGTGAAAATGGCTTTTATTTGTTAAAGGGAAAACTAAAGAAAAAATTAGAAAGGTATTTAATAATTCTTCTCCTATTATCAGCAAAATAGACACTTTTCTTATGCCATCAATGTGTTCCATGTTCCTAAATTATCATCTTTCGTCTCATTCGAAACCAACAGAAACTTCTGTACTTTGGACTCTTTCAAAATTGACCTCTATCTGTAGTTATAAAGTGTTGGCTTCAAGCTCTGGCTTGTCTCAACACCAGAAATCAATTTAACCATGCAACTCTTGGCATCAACAGTGACCAGCACATATAACTACAGAAAACTATTGCATTTATATATGCAGAAAACTTGTTATCTATAGGAGAAGCAGTGAACAGCTAATAAAGCAGCAGGAGCCGGTAACTACTTGGTGCTATGGTCAGCAACAACCACAAAATAGAACATAGTACTTTGTTTGGTTCAGTGAAGGCAAGGGGGAAGCAAAGGGGAGTTTAGTTTAACTGGGGAAAGTATAATACCTTTACGTCAAGTTGTTTGGTAATACTTGTTTGGTGCCATACCATGAAAATAACTGATTCACCCATTCCTTTTGTAATTGTAGTATAAAAATAAAATTCAATTTGAGGGTTTTGCTATCTATTGACCCATATACTTCCTCTATCCACCCAAATTGGACAGAAAGAAAATTGGGCTTGGGATGGGAAAAGCCTCTTCAACCAAACTAGCGGATGTATTATATGCTTGCACTTATGCTTTCCTTCCTCCTATACTTCCACTTTTCACCTCAACAAAATAATAATTGATGCTTGTGAGCAACTAGCATTCACAAATTTATGGTAAATACAAATATGCACACAACTCATAAGCCATACCAGTATGCCTGCTCTTCCGTAATCATAATATAAAATCTCGAGCACGTTGCACACCAATATAGTTCAAATTAGACATATGTGAATGGGTTTACGCATTAAATATCTTACATTGCGCGGATGATTTTGGACTAGATCAACTGCTTCTTGGTTGGTAAGGTGCTCCCAAAGGCCATCTGACGCAAATATAATGAATTGATCATGAGGGAGCAACTGGTGCACCATAATCGATGGTTCTGCACTCAAAATAGGTCTTTTGAAAGGTTCACGAAGTCGAAATTTTTGATATAATGGTTCCCTGTTGAATTCAGCCTTTTTCAGATACACATCTCCAATAGATCTTGAGACCTGTAAAATAGCATCCTCATTACATACTGTAACACAGATGAAACTCAAATGCAATAATTTCATAGAGAGAAGAAAGAAAGCCCAAAGGTTGTAGAATCAGAATTTGAACAATCAATAGCTGCACAGCACAAGGTTCAATTTTAACTCAAAGCTTTTGGATATGCATAAGAAAATACTAATGTACGATACTTGTTATTCTTTTTACCTCTTTTGGCATTGCAATTAGTAGAAAAGAAAAAATTGACATGTTTTAGCAATGATTTAGTTCAATAACCTGCAAAGTCGTCAATAGTCCAACTAGGTCAACCTGCAAAGTCATGAAGCTCTTGCCGTCTAAAACAAACACAATTAGGTCAAATACATCCATCATGACAACCATAGTTTTTGAGAAATTATATTTTTAGGCTTTCGAAGACTTAATCCAACTTAGAAAGGGAATATGAAAAAGGAACTTTTATCACAAAGGAAGGAAAATGATTACTCTGTTGTGATATTTTCCAATGTTGTTGAATTCTACAACAAAGAAAACGCGAGCACAATGGAATCAGCTTATACAGTAATCAACAAAGTGGTCTTGAACTAAGATTTCTGATATACAGCTAGTTAAATAGAAATTATGAGTGGAAGATACACTACGGAAAACCCTTAATTTCCATGCTTCAGTCTATTGACATTGAAAATCAATTATTGCACTATGGCATCAACCGTTCATATAGCAAAGAACAGTGTCAAACCGACATCATAACAATGTTGCCAAGGACCTCCATTTACACAATAAAAATGTTGAACTATGCCAAGTTGTGTCCAAACGTAATTAGCACTGATCTTAAATGTCTTTATTAAACTCAATATCGCAATATCGCTTTTTTTTTTAATGGGTCAATATCAAGCAATCATGCAGCAGGACACAAAGGCAACACTCTCAAAGTTTTCAGCTAAAAGAAACCAATCAAATGGTAGCCGGACAAAAGATAAACGAACCTGTATAAGACCTTTCACGCGCCATACATTATGCTTTAGAACTACAATTTGTGAGTCATCGGGGTGTAGAGACTGCAGCTCCTGTCTCACAGACTCAATACTCGCATTATGCTCTGCTGAGAGTTGAATAGCAAGTACTTCCCCAGTAGCCTTGACAAGTCTCCCCAAAACAGCACGGGAATCACCAAGGTTGGCAACATAAAGAGTTCCACCGCAGATGATTCCTACAAGGCAGCAAGAGCCAACTGCTGCAATCTGGGGTTTCATGGGCCATTGTCTGCTGACAACTGAGAAAAAACCATCTTCTGTCGCTTGAAATGCCTTCCGGATGACCTCAACTGACATAGATTGATGCTCAGCAGTGAACCCTGCACGATCAAGAAATAAGTAATCGACCTACGAATTTAACAATTAAAAGAAAATTAACATAAACACCAATTTAAGTAGCACAGGCTCAACATCCACTATCATTTTTCACGCTACCTTTGGCTTCATGTTTCCTATTAAATGTTACAAGGAACATTTGCAAAACAATAATGAAAACTTGCCAGTAATACACTACTTTCTTCGTAAGTGTAATCATTCATATCGAGATAAATATATAGTCCATCACAGAATATCTCAGCGAATCCTTGTTATCTTAGGAAGAATCAAACATAATAAACTTCACGGGACTTACTCTTTAGATGTTGGAAGAGGTGATCATTGATAAACCGAGAGGTCTCCGGACCACCATGTCCATCATAAATTCCCACAAAAGTGCCATACGGTCCTGAATCATTTGAGCTCAGACAACCAGATTCAAGTTGGCTCTGATCCTCTAGTAAATTATTTGCTTGAACTACAGCCATTGAAAACTCCCCATTAAAGTGCTGCCCCGAGTCCTTATACCAGAGAAGCCCATCTTGACGACCACTGGCATCTGAACCCGTGTGAACATATCGCTCTGCCCTTGGCCGAAAACAGGCCTTCAAAAAGTTCATTAACCCAGATAACATCCCTCATCTCATCCAAATCACCCTCCAAATTATCCACATCTAATGAGCTCGCAAGGTAACTTTACCCAAATAGAACTCAATTATATGATTGTATATCTAATCCTCCTCAAGAAATCAGAAAGTATGCACACTAGAAGTCTGGCAACACCACCCAAAACAATCAAAATTAGAGTTTGAACAACAATAATGTTACAAAAAGAAAAGCAAGATTATTAAGAAATAAGGACTTCCAATGTGAAGCAGATCTCTGACCAAGAACAGAAAACGCATGAGCATAACGCCGGAAAAAATCAAGAAAGTTCAACACCAAGGAAAAGGGGATGGGGGGCTTTGAAAACAAGAGTTGTCAAAATTCACTTTTTGTTCAGACAACTGTTTGGTCAGCCAGTTCAAATTCTAGAAGGTCCAAGTCCCGAAAAACAGAAATGAAATTGTAAATCAAATAACCCCAAAAAAAAACCCAATTTCTTAAAATCACAAAACCCTCCAGCAGCATCAGCTATTCAACACTACAAAATTTTTCCAAATAAAAATAACACGTATGAAAAGATGGGGTGGTGCGAAATATGCTAAAGAAGTTACCTTTGGAGTTGATTGTGAGGAACGAAGATCTGAAAGTGAAAGAGGTTTAGATCTGTGGATCCATCAAATCAAAAGGGAAATTTGAAAAAAATGAAATAAAGAACTTTTGATGTGGGTTTTTTGTTCTTAGTCCTCCTATCTATTTTCTTTGTGGGCAATAACAATAAGAACAAGAAGATGATGTTGATGATGAGGTGATGGAAGAACAGAAAAAAAGAAAAAGAAATACACAATAACAATATAGAGAGAGAGAGAAAGCGGAGTGAAAAAAGAATTATCAACGAGAGAACAAAAGAGAACAGTAGAGAGAGATAGTGGTATTACTATTAATATTATGGTGTGTTTGATTGGGGCAACTGAACTCTGGTCTCTCTCATCAGACAAACCCCATTAAAAACCAACAATGGAGAGCTTCAAGCCAGCAAAGCAGAGTACCAGTTTTGGGCTCCACACTCTGTTCCAGATAGAGAAAATCTAGAGAGAGAAACTATAAAAAGTAAAAAGAGAAACCATGTACAAAAAGGAAGAGAGGAGGAGGAAAACAAAATTTAAAAGAAAAAAAATTGTATATAAAATGGAAAGACACACACACAATTGCACAAAATAGTCAATGAAGTGGGATAGAGATAGAGTGGTTTCCAATCGCATGGAATTTTCATGCTATGAGCCTTTATGGTGACACGTGGGAATCAACTGGGTTATTAGTTGATCTGGTTAGAAAATGTATTCATGATTGAAATGGAATTAATAATCTCATCAATTGTTTGCATTTAGAGGAAATGAATGCCACCAAAATTATATATAGTATTAAATTAATGTTAATCTAATAAATAAGAAGAAGAAGTTAGCTTAAAACTGGGCCAAATCATGTCACACAATTTAAATTTTTTATTATAATTTTAGTTACATTTTATATTGTGTATTATATAAATGCATAACACATTTATAATTTTTTTTAAATATATTTAAAAGTAATCATATACGCATAATATACATATATATATATATATATTATGTAATAAAATATACACCATAAATTGTAATAAAAAAATCCAAATTATGTGATATATTGTGTTTGCTGGCGCAAACAAATACAAATTTGGTAATTTAAAAATATTATATATAGTAGAATTATAAAATGGTTTGAAGTATTGAAATTTTAAGGACCCTAAATTCTTATTCCATTCATCCGACACTTTGACGGCAAATGTAGCATTTTGGTTTGGTCCATTTCATGTTGCACATGACAATGTGACAGTCCAATTGCACAGAATTCAGTCATTTCAAGGTAAAATTAACCTTTAACAGCTTAATAAGAACATAATGGCTAGTGTAATAATTTCGACAGGTTTGGCATGGCAAATTTAAGAAAAGTAAAAACGTTGTTAGTAGTTTAAAAATATCACTCCATAAACAATTATTCATCGTGTGTTAATTACATTTATATTCCCGTTGATCAATTATAAATATCACTATTTCTAGCTTGTACTCCAATAATAAAATGGTATCTATATATTTGTTGTCCTTAAGTAGCATTTTATGTAGTAAATTTATTCATAAGATTACAGTAATTATATTTAGTGTATGGTACCAAAATAAATACGTTTGCAAACTTCTGATTCTGTTTGGTTTCATTTTTATTTTTAGTTTTCAATTTTCACATTTTCACGTGTGCTTTGTTTTGTTATTGGTTTATCTGTGAAAATAAAAATATATTTGAATGAGATTGAAAATGAAGTTTTAATAAAAGAGTGATAATTTGGGTGTCTCGATATTTTTGTTATTCAACATCAATCAAATAATATTGAAAAGAAAAATTATTATATAATTTATTGTGAATCTCGTTATTTTCTTTATGTCCATCCAGTCAAATTATATTGGGATAAAAAAATATTATTTAATTTATTATGTATCTTATTACCTTGTCAAAATATAATAGAAAAATAAATTATTATTTTAATTAGTTAGTAAATTTTAATAAAAAAAAATTAAACACAAGCAAGAACCGAATATGAAAATGAAACCAAACACAAGTCCTTAGACATACCAAAAACTATAGTGGTATTATAAAATTTAAAGATAATTTCACTTTATTCTATCTACTTTTATGGAGTATTACTTTATCCTTTTATATTATCAATTGTTTCACTTTACCTTTTATAATCTTATTATATATTATTTTATCCCATTATATTATAAAAAATAATCAAGTTGTCGTTACATATTATTTATTTTAGAATTATTTTAAAATATTCTAAAATTAATATATTTATATTTATATTCTAATAATTTTCTCAACTTAATTAATTAATTTTTAACATTAAATTTATTTAAAAATTTATTATGCTTAAATTTTAATGGCTATTTTTGAATTAGCATAGTTTCTATTAAATTTATATATTATGGGATATTTTTGTATTAGCTAATACATTTTATTTATAAATTATACTCATTATAAATATAAAAAATATATAATAAATTGTTTCCATTATTTTTTTTAAAATTTATTTAATAATGAAAAATTATTACTAGTATTTTTATATATTTAATGAAATATTATTTAAAAATATATCATGTATTTTTTAGATGTATAATGAATAGAAAATTCAAAAGTAAAGTGTATTAAATAAAAAAATATATCCTACCATATAGTAATTTCATAGGTACTATGGTAAATTAATAAATAACTATTAGAATTTAAGTTCAATAAAATTTTAAATAAATTTAATATTAAATATTAATTAACCAATTATTAGAACACAAATACAAATATATTAGTATTGGAACCCTAAAGTTTATTTCACTCACACACACATGATATATATTGATATATTTTCATCTAAATATTTTCATATATATTTAGAAAATCATTAGACAACGTTAAATTGCAAAAGTTAAAGTCAAAAGACTTTATAATTTTAGGACATTGGATTCCAGTTTTACCAAAATGAGTTGTTGTCGACATTTTTGTAGCATTACCTTCTTAATATCTATATCAAAATTTGATACGTAATCATTAATTGTACTTAATTAATTTTTGTTAAACTTACATAAAAAAAGGTAAAAAGCACTTAACTATAAGCAAAGAAAGAATAGTATTTATGGATGTCCAGATGCAAAGTTTGAAATGTATATAAGGTATAATTTTCATTAATAAGGAAATTTTGGGGTGAGTTTTTGAATAGAATGAAGAAAAGTGTTGAAAAATGAAAGAAGGTGTTAAAACCAGGGGTACAGATAAATGGTACGCCACCCCGCCACCCCCCCCCCCCCCCCCCCCGCCACCCCAAGCTCATACTGAGCTCTTGTGTTTGGACATTTTTTAACTCGGCCGACCTTTTAATTTCCTTTGGACGTTTGCACTTCCATCAATAATGCTTTGTGAACTTGCTCTATCACCAATATCCACAAGAGACCTCCCCCCCACCCCCACCCCCACCCCCAACAGTATTCAAGAATAATAACTATCAATTTTAAGACAACTTTGGAATGAAATATATAATATTTTCATTTGGATTTAGGTAAATAGAATATCACATATGCAGTGCATTGTGTTCTGTAACCTCAATGGATCTTAACTCGTGTGAGTACAAATACAGGAATCCACATGATTAATCACATGGATTGAATAGAATCAGGAGATAGGGGTTCCATGCAAATGGTGCGATCAGGAAGGCTGAAAAATAGTCAAAATTAATCACTCATGAATAAAAAAAAAAAAAAACACAAAAATACAGTAGTCTTTTAATCTACATAAACTCCCCAATACAAAATTGAAGTGCTTAGGTATGTTAAAAATAAAATAAAAAAAGGGTCATAATTTGACTTAAAAAAGAAAAAGAAAAAGGGAAAACATTCTCACTTTTTTAAACTAAGAGTGCAAGTTGAATATCTTGTATGAGAAGTGTATGTCTACTTAGCAAATTATGCACGCGCAACATCATTTTTAGGGAAATATAAGCAAAATTTCTCCGTTCTCAACAATTATAAACATGTCAAATTACAATACTTGAGAATAAAACGATAATATACATATATTAAAACACATATAGTATACATAAATAATAAATTACATTACTCTTTTTTTCCAGATATATAATTTAAAATAGAGTTTAATTAGAAAAAAAAATATTTAAATTTGTTGGTATATGTTTCAATATTACTTTGGTTTGCAGAATCTTTTTATTTCCTTCTGTTTTAAACTTCTCTCTTTGTATATCTATTTTCCCTTACATATAGAGCGCATAAATCAAGTTAAACTCCACAAACAAATTTCATAACACAAATTCACCAAAAATAAACTACTTCTTAATCAAGAAGACAGAAGAAAAAGAGAATAGAGGTATGACCAATATTTTGCCGAACAAGACAGCCTAATTATGAATATTTAAGAATATAATAAGGTACTAGAAAAAGCGAGGTAACGGCACATTAAATTGTCAATTTATGCATACAATATCATACAATATGAAAATTAGTAGTCATTTTCATTTTCTGGATAGTACTTTGATAGGATGGCAGGATTTGAGTTATGTAGTGTATATTAATTGCTAGTTCTCTGCGTGGGGGAGATGTTCAGTCAGTTTCAAAGGTTTATTTCTCTTTTATATGCATATAATTGGATGCAGATTTAGGTTGTCCAATTTAATTGAGATGTACATTTGATGCAAAATGTAATCAAGAGAGTTGTCCTTAGTGTTGTTGTATATGGGGCCAGATTTTGGACTTGGTTGAAGCCAATTTTATTACTAGTACAATAATTTGCATGGATGTCATTTCATGGTTTGTCCCATTCTCATTTCAATAAAAAATAAAGAAATTTATAATACCATTTTTCCCTTTTTTCAAGAATGACTTTAGTATAATTTTTTTATAGTTTTATAGTCATGATTTGATCGATTTAGAATCATTGATTGTAATTATTTTATCTTGTTCTATTGACAGAATATTCTATATTTTGATCACTTATTTAATAAAATACCCATGTGTTTTTTTAAAATACAAAAAAAAAAGGTATTTATTCAGCAAAATAAGCAAATTAAACTCCATTTTAAACCAGTGTATAAAGAACAACAACAAATCGAACATAAGCACTGTCTTAACGAATAAGTAATGCAATCAAACTATATTATATGTAATTCGAATTACATTTTCTCTTTTATATTTTGAAATGCAAATCATTATTGGTAATCCATCAGCATCCACTTTTATTCAATCACAGCATTAAAAAGACACTGATTTATGAAGGGACATTTCTCTCATTAATTTCCAAATTATTGACCAAATAATCAAAGAGCACTGTCAGTTTGCTGGTTTTACTATTTAACCCCCATACTCGGAGCATATATCACTAAGAAAATTGCCATAAAGATGTCCATAATAAATTATTAAATAATAATAATAATAAGTTATTTCCTTTTTCTAACTTTGTATATTTTGACTTTCCTCATGTTACATTGCCACGAAGAAAAGAGGAAAACTATGCAATAAGTGTGATTTGTTTTGAACGTTTCAAGGGACATTGTGTTAATTCTATCTAGAGTCCAACAGTTATTTAAAAAGTTTGATACTACAATCATATTGGTCTTGTTCTCGTCCATTGATTTCCAACGTAATATATATCAAATAATTCATATTTAAACTCGTAATTTCCAAAGGATGAGAACCATTTGTGGCATGTGAAAAGGTTAAACAAAATAACAATTTAATTCAGAGATGTTGCTAGTTCACTAGGCCATTTATATATTTGTTAATATTGTCATTATCTACTTGCAAATAAGCATAATTATTTTTTGTTAAAAGTAAAAATAATTATTAAAAATCAAATACATCAGTCGTCTCAAAATCACTGATCCATTTGTTATCATATTGAATATTTGATAATTTTAAAATTACTAAAATTTTGAATACTTAGATTTTCTTATTACCAAAATTAGGTTCAAAAAAATATTAAATTTATTATTTATTGTTGTATTAAATTCCTACTTAATAGTATATCCAACTAAAGTGGAATGGGATTAGTATATCAATTAAACCATCACCCAATAATATAACAGGGAAACTCTAGTAATATATGCATTTTATAATTCTTTGGGAATGAAGTGATAATATTATTTTCATCAATAATTGATGGAAATATTGTTATTCAAATGTGTAAGTGATATATTATATGCTTTTAGTTATTGGGGAGAGAAAGGTGGATAAAAAAGCAAAACAAGATATGTACCCTTACCTAACAAGTGTATTTCAGCAAGTCCCACTAAAGGACAGTGCCCCCCAACCCTTCTGATTGGACTCATTCCAGTTCGGTTCCAATACTTAATTAATTCAGGCCCTTCATTTTATTTTTTTTATTAATTTTGTTTTGGGCAACTAGACAACGAAAGGGACAATTTGGGGGTGCAATTATTTTGAACTGTATTTTCACCCACTTGAGAAGAAATTCAAAATTTATTATTTATTTTTACATATATCAAACTCATATTATCTTTAAAAAAAAAAGATCTTTCTAGATTTTCCAAATCAATTTTTTTTTTAAATTCAGTCAACGATATAACCTAACATTGGTTAACATTAACCAAATAAATGAGTTGGAAAACCAAGTTCTACCACAACATTCTCAAAAATATTTTTTTATGAGCTAATTTCCACATAAATTCACCAGCCAAAATACATATAATAGTTTTCATATTTTTATTTTTTTTTAAATATATAAAATAAATGGAACGGTATGAGGGTTCATTGTACAATGGGTTCGAGGAAAAAAAGAAGGCCCATTATATGCGCATCGAAAATTTCATTGAAAATGATATTTGACAAAACAAAGCGCACGACCGATCATATTTGGTTTTCCTTATCTTAACCACCAGCAAGAATTCGAGTCCCAATTACAGCCTCACACGGATAATGTTTCTGTACCTCAATTTATACATGACAAGTCATTTCTTCAATCAAATTTTATTATGCATTTAGTTAAAGTCATTGTGCATTCAAAAATGTGGAGCCCCCACTTGAAGGCGTAACACACACTTCAAAATAGTGTGATTTGTTGTGCGGACATCTATTTTTGAGACTTATATTTTTAGCATATATATATATATTTTTTTATTTAGAATAAAAAATTTTCAAATATGTTTTATTGAAAGACCAAAGCACTAGCCTAATATATATATATAATATATATATATATATATATATATATGAAAAAAATAATCCATTATTTTTAAAAAGTTAATCGGTAGTCATTTTTTAAATTAATAATTGCAAAAAAATAGAAAACTAAAATTCTAACTTTGAATACCTCTTCAATTATACATAATAAATTTAATACATGGAAGGTGATATCGTATCACTTCGATGGATCGTATTCTTGAATAAATGAACTATTACGTGGAATGCACAAATAAACATTAGATATGTTGGGATTTTTCCCGATGAAAACCCTCCAACGTTCAAATTAGATTTAGAATAGAAAAAATTAAAAAAATTTGAGAGTGGATTAATGATTAATAATTTAGGTACCTTTTTATTTTTTAAAAATTATTATTTTTTAAATGATTAATATCAAGTGAAAGAAAGATCAAAATTAAACTCTACCATTTTCTAATAACAAATAGAAAAAATGCATACTAATGAAAAATACTTAGTTTTTTTTTAAATGCATAAATTTTGAAAAACGAGTTAAGCCATATTTACTAAAATAAAAAAATAATTAAACCAATTTTTTGTGTATAAAACAAGTAGAAAGTTTTAAAAATATTAAATGAAAATATACTCTTTGATGTGGTATCACTCATTTTAGTAGTAATTTTATTGAATTCGAGTTGTTAAGTGGGTCACTACCTGCATCACAAAAGTCGTTAGGGATGCCGGGGTTGATCCGACGAAAATCCTCTGACGCTCAAGTTAGTTCCAAAACAAATAGATGCAAATCATAAACTTTGAGAGCATATAAGTGCTTTATTAATCGCGTATCTTTCAATAATGAAGATTGTGAGTATTTATAGTGTTGATGTGTGTGTTTTCGTGGGAATGAGCCTTATGGCCTAATGAGATTAACGTGAATTTTATAATCCAATTTGTCTTATTATATTGTGGATCCTATGAACCGGGTCTATTGAGTCATGTCTTGTTCTGACCCATAATTTAGAGAGACTTTTTGAACTTAACCTCTTGGGTCTATTTTGGACTCATGACCCATCATAAGCCCCTCACTTTCGATTAAATCTCGCATCGTGAGGGTTGGTCGAGAGTAGAGAATGTTGGAATGTTCATCTTTTGAGATAAATAGCTTGGGGCACCTCTTGGCGTGAGTAGCTTGGGGCAGGTCACCTCTTAAGGTGAGTAATTTCGGGTTGCATTCATTGTTTGTCAAGTTGAGATTTGAGTTGAGTGTGTAGGCTCTTCGTTGTGCTTATGCGTAGCCCATTTTTAAGAATTGCACAGGTTTCAATGTGTGGATAATGGAAATACTTGAATTTTTGTCAATCTCTATTTCTCGCTCTTGCCATGTTGTCTTTTTTTCTTGATATTGTGTTGAACACATTAGCACAATCTCGTGGTGGAGTTTAAAATTAATAGAATCGTAGCCCTAGTGATATCGTAGAGGTTAGGGGTGACGGCACTAGGACACTGCCGCCGGAGTCATGTTCGTCTACCGTCATGTCGAGCTATGTTCGTGCAAAGATGGTGTTGTTCAGGTTAATCAGTGGTGGTGCATGTGCCGGTAGGTCAAATGTTATGTGCAGGTCAAGTGTGTTGCACGCGTATAGGTCGACCATGATGCATGCGTAGGTCTAGCGTGGTGCAAGTGCGCTAGTCGAGCGAGTAGGTCACGCGAGCTTGTCAAGCGCAGGTCGAGCATGACAAGTGCGCAGGTCGAGCGCGCAGGTCAAGTCGAGCATGACAGCTGCACAAGTTAAGAGCATAGGTCATGCGAGCTTGTCGAGCGCAATCCAACGAGCTTGTGTGTTTGAGTGAAGAAACTTGACTTTGCTACACTTTATTCCTGTAAGTTCGGGGAGTCTGGTTCTTCACGCGCTCTTAGCGAAAGGGGCGGACCGCCTACTTTAGGCGAGATAAGTGGTGTTGATAGAGGTGACTCTATAGGAACAGAGGTGGTGGTGTGCATTCTCCCCTTCGAAGGGCGACGATGTTGGTGCTAATGGAGGATCACGCCTTGGGTTGGATGAAGAATCACAACATGGTGAGTCATTACGTTAGTTGCCTTGAGTCGGCATCATATCGTTTTCTTGCAGAGACATTCGTGACCAGGGTGAGTCATCTTTTGTGATTATTGTTTAGCTTGTTTACTTAGCATCTTTTACCTTTTTTTTTTGGTGGCTTGCTAGTGCTTCTTATTTCTTTACATCGTCTCACGCTGGGCTCCATTCAGAGTAAGGCAAGGCATCCATAGAGATCTCTCATAGGGTACCAGTTATGGCGGCAAGAGATGTTATCACTTCATGGGGAGGTTACTTTCTTTGAGTTTGTCATTTTATGTAGAAGTTGCTCTACTTAGTCGTTCCTTATCTCGAGCTCTTCTTGGGGCGTGAGAGCATCTCTTATGGGCGCATTAGTATGCGAGCTATACATGAGGGCACGATGGTATGGACGGCGTATTCTTCTTCTTTTTCTTCTTTCTTTCTCTCACTTTTTTTTTTCAAGTCAAGCGCGTCGAGCTCATTGGGCTCAACCTAGATTTGACTTGGAATGGTCATCCTTCATGTGCGAGCGAGGTTGCTCGCCTTCTCCTAGTCCCAATTCACGTAGTCGTAGCGCTTTGCAATCACATGGTCGTAGCCCCTCAGGGGGCTTAGCCCAGGTGAGTTGTTCATCTTTTTCTTATGCTTACTCCATTTACTTAGTATTTTTGTCACTTTATGCAATGATTATTTGCTTTATACTGCCCTTGATGGATAAAGTCGGTATGGCTTCTCATATTTGTGAGCCGGTAGGGTTTCTTGAGGTTGGAGATCAGTAGGACCTCTCAAGTGTACAAGCTACTAGGACTGCTGTGGAGATGGAAGTCAGTAGAACCTCTCAAGTATTGGAGCCGATAAGGCTCATCAAAGGTAGAGGTCGATAGGATCTCTCACATGTGAGAGTTGGTAGGGCTCCTCGAATGTGGTGGTCGATGAACCTCTTAAGTATATGAGTCAGTAGGTCTTATCAAAGATGGAGGTCGATTGGATCTCTCATGTGTGGGAGTCGATAGGGCTCCTCGAAGGTGGAGGTCGGTAGGACCTTTTAAGTATGGGAGTCGATGGGGCTCCTCAAATGTGGAGGTCAGTAGGACCTCTTAAGTATGGAAACCGATAGGATTCCTCAAAGGTGGAGGTCGATAAGACCTCTCAAGTGTGGGAGCGGGTATGGATCATTGAGTGTGTTGTCTTAAGAGGATTCTTCTTGATTTCCTGGGACTAAACGCATGGTAGCCTCAGTGGACATCCGGATATCACAAAATGCATTTTGCCTTTGACTTTGGGAGAAGCTAAGTTGTGGGACTCGGGGGTTACGGCGTTGCTAGAATTTTGTTAAGTATAAGCATGATGCACAAAAACGGAGATTGTAAGACACAAGAAAATTTATTTTATTTACGTAGAAATAAGTTTGCAAATAAAGCAAGTTGTTGCATAAATCGGGGCGTGACAATGTAAATTTAAACAGCTTCTTAATAAGTTAAGAAATATAAATATTAGCCTAGTTAGGCGTAAAATAAAGGATAAACTAATTTATATTCCTCGTGGGCATAACTTGGTGAAAATAAACTAATTGTTTCAATACTTGCACTACTAGTAGACTCCACCTATGGGGCTTTAGGTGATAATTCCTATCACTCCTACCATTCAAAAGTTATTGTCGTCATACCCCTTCTTATCTTTACCAGGATGCTCCAAAGATGAGTTTTATGGTCTTGGGGCGTTCGGGTTGGGATGACGAAGGTTGTCTTGAGGTTTATCAATGTACTCTATTAGATGACTATTCTGAATGAACTTCTCGACCTTATTCCTCAAATGGTAGCACTCTTTTGTAGTGTGTCTATACTCCTAGTGGAAATGACAACACTTATCAGATCTCATCCGCTTGGAATTCTCTCTCATTGGTTGATGTGGTTGAACTAACCCCTATTGTTCAATAACCACCAATATCTCTGACAAGCATTGAAGAGAGTGAAATGAGTGTAGCCTGGTGGTGGTCCATGTCTTCTCTCTCCGTTCTTCTTTGGCTTAACTCTTTCCCCTTCATTGTGTTTTCTCTTTCCATGAGCACTTATCCCAGTAGTCTTTTCCACTCGGATATACTTCTCTGCTCGAGTTATGAGCTTCTTTAGCGTAGTTGGAGGTCTTCCGTCAATTGATTCCTTAAACCTTCCATGACGAATGTTTTGTTGCATGATACTAGCAAACAACTCGTGGTTTACATAGGAACCTTATGCACCGCTTGCATAAAGTGTTTGTACGAACTTGTGAAAGGGGCTCCTCATCTTTTAGAGTGATTGTGAACAAGTAGGCTTTCATGTTCAGGTACTTACGGTTAATGGAGAACTAGAGCAAAAATCTTTATGCAAGTTGTTCAAGATTGATGATGCTCTTCTGGATAGTTGATTGAACCAAGCTAATGCCCACTTAGACAAGGAAGTCCAATAAATTTTCCAATATGTTTCGTCACTCAGGTCATACAAGTCTACTTTGGCATAGAACTTGTCGAGGTACTCTTGTGGATCACCAATTCTATCAAATTCGGTGAGGTTAACTATCTTGACTCCGGACAATAGGGGGCTTGACCAAGATAGAAGGGGAGAATGTGCTTCGGTTGGTGGGTGCTATTGCCAATGGAGGGCAATTCTCTTTTTGGTTGCGTGAACCTGCTGGGCGAATATGTGCCACGGTATGTGTCGTCTTGGTCTCCTCTCATCGCTTTGTACGGTCTCTAGGTAAGGATGCATGACTGCTTGCGTCCTTGCGAGTATCGACCTCTTTCCGCCTTGTCTCTTCTCGCCTCTGCCTAGTTTTCTCAAGAGTTGGAGCCAGTCGGCTTCCACGGAGTGACTGAGGGGGCTCTTCTCTACGTCGATTAATAGCGCTATGCCCTACCACCTCATGCCTTTGCTTGATTCTCTCAGGAGTTGGAGTGGGCTCTCAGTCTCTATGATGTGGCTGATGGGGCTCCTCACTATGTTGATCAGCAATAAACTGTGCAACTGCTTCAGTTGCTACGCAGGCTGCTGTTTCTTCAATCATGATCTTAATGTTTTCTAGGTCATGTATAATACCGGCTCCTGCTGACCAGGAGGAGGCGAATCTCTTAAGTTAGCTAGAGGTGGACGATGTCGCCTTCTGCACAATGGATGTCTCCAGTAGGGGGATAACCTCTATTGCCACAAGCGCCCATGATAGAGGAGTTGCCTTGGGTGATGGCTGCTCTCATGGCCCTGGATCTTGATCGTATTATCAATGATTTGGCAGTGAATTTTCTATAGACGGTGCCAAAATAATGTGGTAACACTCCTTTTAATAGTACTCTTACTGAACTCGGATTGTTGAGTGGGTCATTGACTGCGTCGCAAAAGTCGTTTAGAGTGCCGGGAGTTGACCTGATGAAAACTCTCTGACGCTCAAATCAGTCCAGAGCAAATAGATATAAGCAAGAAATCTTGAGAGCACCGCGCACCTTTCAATAATGAAAATTTTAGGTATTTATAATATTGATATGAACATATTCGAGGGAATGAACATTTTCGCCTAATGGGCTTAAAATGAGTATTATAATTCAATTTGTCTTATTATCTTGTAGATCCTATGAACTCGATCCATTAAGTCATATCTATATTTTGACCCATAATCTAAAGAGACCTTTTAAGTTTAATCTTTTGGACGTATTTTGGGTTCCCATCACTATTCTTAATAAAATATGGGACTAATAACTAAATTATGAAGTCAATAATATGTAAAAGATATACTATTATTGTTTATGAAAAATAATGCATTTAAAAAGAACTCATTTTAATTTATTTTTTTAAATATAGGATTTATTGTGTTATTAAAGATTCTATAATAAAATTTAAGTCTTTCAATTCATTTTGGAAATTATGCATTTGAAAATTTATGAACCTTTTACAATTATGACAGTTTTTTTTTATGTATAAAACTTAATATGAACTCTTTATCCAATTGAAAAGACCTTATCAATATACTCTATATGTCATTAAAAAGACAATAAGATTTAAAATTTGGGATCACTCATTGTTTTCTTCTTCAAAAATATTATATAGTTTTTAAATAGGGATATATTTATATTCTGATTTTTTAATAAAATTTTGTTAGAATGTTTCACGAAATAATTTTAGAGAAGAAGTTTTTGCCTTAGATCCAAACCTCAAGAGAGTTGAATGTTAATATTCCGAACTTCAAAAGAGGTTAACCCGACAAAGTTTGAAAAATACTTAAAAGTTAATGATCACATTGAAATTTTAAATTTAATTTAGTATAAAAATTGGGCAAATGTTTGGATGAAAATTCTTGGTCCTTTTGTCAATGTTCTTAGTCAAGTTTCTTTTCTAGATTAGTGAGAGCAAATTTAAAAATTTTGTACAAAATTTGATTCACCTAAGAGTCCACCACAAAATAGTCTAAAATATACTACAAAGGGGAATTATTGATTTCTCTAATTTGCTTTTTTGTCTAAAATACAACACAAACACTTAACTAAAATGATAAAGATTATTCTGCTATGTTGTAAACATTTTGGAAGTTTGGAGAACTTTTCGTAAGAATGATTGATACCAAGCAAAATGTTTTAGGTTTAGTTGTTTGTATTAATCTGAACACTACATGTGAAATGATCAGAACCCCACAATACATGCATGCATTGTGTATAAGAATTAATCACCTCACAATAATTTATATTAACCAATGCGATTATTAGATGTGAATGTCAAAGTCCGCAATGTACACTCACGATCAGCCACTGAATATTGCAGCCACAGCAGCCACCGACGAGTCTGTTGGGAACTCGACTGCTGGTAATGAGTTTCAACCCAAAGCCGCTGATGCTCCATATCAGGTCACCCTCTCGTTCCAGGATCAGGTCTTTATTTTTTATGGTGTCCCTCAGGTAAAGGTCCAAGCTGTGCTTTTACTTTTGGGAGGATATACATTTGATCACGACACTGTGGTCACAACGCCTACATCTCAAAGCAAGAGGAACTATACAAAGAGAGAAGAATATCTAAATAGGTATCGTCGTAAGAGAAAGGAACGGTGCTTTGAGAAGATAATAAGATATAATGTCCGTCAAGAAGTTGCACTCAGGATGCAGCGTAAGAAAGGCCAATTTGCTTCCAGAAAGAGTGAGGAACCATCCATAACCAGAGTTTTATCGGATTCATTGAAAGAAGAAAATCCTCTTGAAACTGCATGCACTCACTGTGGAATTGGTTCTAATGACACGCCAATGATGCGGAAAGGGCCAGCTGGTCCGAGAACTCTTTGCAATGCGTGTGGGCTTTTTTGGGCAAACAAGGGGATGATGCGAGATATTTGTAAAAGATTTCGATGCAATAATCCATTCCCTTATTATGAAGATGAATATTATAATAGCAAAACTAAATAATGAGAACTCATCTCGTTTTGCTTCAATTTAGGAAGTTTTGCGGTTACTCATTTACTTTTTTTATGATTTGAGTTAAAAATATTATATTATTTTATGATGATTATTCTTATTAATAATAAAAATATATACATTTTCAGCACCGAATGAGCATACTTGTAGAGTGCAAAACAAAGTAAACATAAAGCTGGTACTCATTCCTTTTTAATTCATTTTCATTTAATAAATAACTTAAAATCTCTAAAATTCTTAAACACAAAATATTATTAACAAATCAGATTCTTAGATAGCATGTTTCATTATTAGTTGTTTACAAAGTAAAAAATTATCATAAATAATTGTTCGTACAACGTAAATTTGTAATGTATGCCTTCTTCTACTGTAAGTAAACAGAGTAACAACTCCAGGTAATGCCTTTATAATGTTAGTGTATCAAGCTGTCACATTTAGCATAAATTATCTACAATCAACAGTCTTTGATATTACATGTAGCGCACTATTACTAATCGAAATTACATATTTCGCTATCATCAAAACTAGTGTAAAATTTGGAGCCTAACATAACTTTAATGGTTTTAAAGCCAACAAGTTATAGTTTAAGTTTCTTTGGGCAGTAAAGTGCTAAATTTGTGAAATTTGAGGAATTATATATTGCCAACACTTCATAAAACAAAAAAAAAAGATGTTAAACTTTTAAAAATTAAAATTAGATTGACTCGCTCCTTGCCTTAGAGTATGAGATGAATGAAAAATAAATAAAAATTAAGAGACAAAAATTGGTGAGGTGAGTACATCAATCAAGAGTTAATTACTAAATTAAACTTAAAAAGTCAACACAATTAATAATTACTTATTACAACTAAACTTAATATTAAATACTAATAAATTTATATATATATATATAGTGTAATTTGGTTTATTGGAACTTCAAATTCAAACCGCACAAGACGGTATTGTTTTGATTGAATTTTTAAATTGAGATTTATATAAAAACTTGACAAAAATAATTTGTAAGTTTTCAAATTTTATAATTAGCCTTAGCTAAAAATTGAAGCGTCAAAACTTTAAAACAAATCATGAGTTTAAGTTTTTTTTTTTTTTTTAAATTGTGACATTAAATTTGGGCTTGGATATGTGGGCGTCAGTGTGCTATATTAGTTATTCATATATGTACAAGACATACTTCATCATTTCATTAAAAAAAAAAAAAGGAAAAAATAATTATTTTCAAATCAAAATTACATCAGAGATTGAATGATTTAGTAGGAGCATCAGTACAACTTCATTGCACCTAAAGGTTAGAGGTTTTAGTTACTTATGAAAGCAAAACACATTAACATAATCTAAAAACGCATAGTTTATTACACCAGCAGGGACAACATGGTATATAGTATTTGAAGTTAAGAATTAACCACATATGAATTGAGAAAGTTGAGGAGAAAACTAAACATTGGTTAAAGCCTTCCCAAGAATGATTTGCGTTCTTAATAATCAAGTCAAAATGTGACATTAAATTAAAAAATATACTTAATTTCCTAATTGTTGCCCAAGTCTAATTTTCTTCCATCTATTACATCATATTGACCACTGATAATGGAAAACTGACCTTTCTGGTCAAATTCCTCAGTGCCCCACTTCTTTGCAACTCAATTGATAACAACTCATAACCAAGCTCCCAAAAAGATGGAAATAAATAAATAAATAAGAATAATACTAATTAAATGTATGCTTATTAGTTATGTGGGGACGGTGAAGGGGGTCGTCAGAGATTTATAAAATTATATTTTTGCACTCCATTAAAATACAAAAATCATCGTGTTTAAGATCAATGAAGAGACATCTCAAAAATTGAAATAGAGATTCTTTTCATTCAAATATGAATATATTTCTTCGGCTTCAACTCAGTTAATTCAATTCTATGAATCCAAACACAAAAATAGGCTTTTTTTTTTTTTTCCTGGATTCAAATTTGTCCAAAAATATATCATTGTCACGTTGGTCCCAGAATCCAAATAATGCATATAAAATTTCAGATTTGAGATGTAAACTAGCCAAAGTACTTGCAGACTTGCAAAGCTTGGAATTACTTTTCTAGGGGAGGATCATACTAGGAATTCCAAGAAATAGTCAAAGTACTTACATTAGAAGGCCTTCAATAATTGAATAATCCCTTTTTCCACTTTGAATTTTATGCCAAAATTGCACAAAAAATCAACGATGAATCTAAATGTGGGTTCTTTGAGAAATTAATAGGTCATTGCTTTTCTAAGCATCTTAATTTTCTTCCTTTTTCCGGATTTGAACCAAAATTTTGATGGAATTTAAATTCATATATATATATATATATATATATATATATATATATATATTGTGTGTGTGTGTGATAAAAAGGCGATAAATTTATTATCTCAAATTGGCATATCAAGATTGCTGTTAAAAAAAATGGAAAAACTCACTAGGAAAATTATCAGCAACTCAAATTTGAAATTAATAATCAGAATAACCATTAACTAACTTAACTTATGTTCCCAAAATTGCAACCCTTTATTTTTTTAATCAAAATATTGTATTATTATTTACAATTAGAATATCTATTATTAGTTTTCAATTATCTAATCTTATACTTATTCCATACATATTATAAAAATATTTTAATGTTTACAACTTTTTTCCTAGGCACAGATCAATTGGTAGAACGATCAACATGTAAATTGCTTTCAACGACAGGGTGGGGGGTTCGAATTCTAGTAGGAACCTGGACTGAATTTCAATATGAAGCAATCACTGTACTGTTAGTGAGACCCTGCGACTGAAAGTTTGGTATGATGGAATCACTTTGAAATCGGCTCATTGTGCGCAGAAGTGTACAGTTCATGAGGGAAATTTGAGAACCAATTGAAACATATTCCGCGATTTATCTACCCCAAAGTTCTAGGATACGGGTCTTGGAGTCCCATAATTTAGTCTGACATAAATTGGGAACCTGAATATAAAAATAAAAATAAAAAAATTACAACTTGGATTGAGCTTCTTATGCGTAAAAGTATAGTTTATTAGGAAAATTTGAAAACTAATTGATGTATATTTCGCCATTTATCTACTCGAAAGTTCTAGGACATGGTTCTTGGAGCCCATAATTTAGTTGACATAAATTAGGAACCTGAGTATAAAAATAAATAAATTATAACTTGGATTGGGCTTAAAGGCAAATAAGTTATATTTCACTCGATTGGGTTAAGTCCAAGAAATTAATATATGTTTTCGGCCCAAAAGGTTTAGAAAATCTATTTACCCCACTTGGGTTTTCTTGGCCCATCAAATAATCGGTTCCTCCGCTCGCTCCAAGCTCACTGCTCTTCTTTTTCCAATTCTCCATCAATGGTTGAGTAGGGTTTTTTCTCGTAAGTGTAGAGTCTACCCAGTTTAACACTGGAACTCGTGTACTAAGCTAAATATGGTGTTCTGGAGTAGATTGAGGCAATCAAAACTTAAATTCCATCTCTTTTCGAACGAATTGAAGAGATGCTATACTCTAAATCACTGTCCAATTGTCGCCAATCAACACATTTCTTCACGCACCTTAATTCCGGTTTTAAATAACCCTAATTTTATTGTCCCGGATAGCCAATTGGAGTTTTACCGTAAAGTCAGATTCTATGCAGCACCTGTTCAGGTAATCTATTACAGATTCGTACGTGCATATTCATGTATGTACAATTAAATTCAGAGAGAAAAAGAGAAATGCGTATTTTTTTTATAATATTTTTTGGCGTTATATATTTCAGTATCAGAAGAAGGAAGAGAGGGACGCAAGCGGGCCCAGATTGAATGAGCAAATCACAGCTACGTCAATTAGGCTTGTTACTGATGAAGGTGAGTGCATAATCAACCCGAATTTTGATCTTGATTTTCGTTTAATTTTTATATATTGAATACCTATGTGATTCGGGTGTTATACTTTATGTGGGATTATGGATGCTGGTTGCAGAATTTAGTTTGAATATATAAACTCTTTTCTTGTGATGATTTAACTGAACCCTGAAGGCTGCATTTTGGTATGAGAATGTGGCACTTGAACTTGAATTAATTTTACTAATTACTGATTGAGGGCCCAGATGATGGCTTAGATATTGATGAAAGTTCTAGTTCAATTACAAAGTGTTCACAAGCTTAAGATAAGCTTCACCAGTGGCAATTTATTGCATTTGAAATCATCGAGTGAGCCTTATGTTCAACTGACAGGAGAAGAGTTCGCATTTTTGTTTAAGTTTGGGGAAACTAATAAAATATGTAAAGACACTTGCATGAATTTGAATCACACGTTTTGCGCTAGTGTTTTTTAATTGAAAATGTTTGTTTGTGTGTATTTACAGGTCATTACGTAATATCGAGGTACGAAGCAATGACCCGTGCAAAAAGCCTTAAGATGGATTTGGTTGAGGTAATGTTTGTATTTTATTTGTTTTTTGTGAAAACAAAATTCTTGAAGCAAGCTTCTGGCTGAGAATTTTTACTGTTACAGTGGTGAATGATATTCTCTCAGGGGAACAGTGCATTATAAACGTAATAAAATCCTGATCTTAGGTGGTCTTACTCTGTTCCAAATTTGTTATTTCCATCATCGTTTTCCTTTTGAAGGGCGCACTCAACATGTGAGAATATCTAAGAACATGCACATGATTTGCGAAAAGCTGTCATAGGATGGAGCAAAAAATAGAAGAGGGAGATACACGGAGCACACAACTGGATAGGGCATCTCTATCTCTCTGTGTGTGGGTGGGGTTGGGTGGGGGTTGTTTGAATCTAAACATGCTGAAAGAAGGAGAAGATGGTAAAAAGTGAAAGTGAGGAAATAGTTGGAGCTTTTGGGGGTGCAAATTTGTGTAATTCATGTAATGTCATTTTCTCATTCAACTTCCTTCTTTCTCTTCCAAAAGGGAACATAGTTCTAAAATTCGTATATCTGATGTACTATGCCTCATTTTATTAATGTTGTCATTGAAGGATTTTGCTCCTCAATTAGTCATCCTTTTGCCACACTTGCAAGTGTGAAAAGGTGAAATGGCATTTGCTGGGGAAACATGAAGAATAGTTCTTCATTGTTGCTTCATTAACTGTATGTCCATGTTACCTGACTTGTAACTTTGCATAACTGGAACTTGTAGGATTCAATTGTTCTTAGCTCTTTTATATTTTTATATCACTTGTGTATCGGCATAGAGAAATTTGATCTTGCTTTTCTCTCCATATATATATTATGCTTACATTCTGCAGGTTGATAGACATGCCAAGCCACCTGTTTGCAAAATTTTTGACTTCCACAGAGAAAAGTACCTTCAACAAGCGAAGGAAAAGGAACGCGCTAAAAGCAAGGTCAATTACTTCTTATTGATATAGTATATTTTAATGACACACTAGCGTACATATTCTGTTTGAGTATTTTACCATAATATGGAACCTTCTGTTTGAGTAGTTCAATGACACGTTACGTTGTGCTCCTTTTGCAACGTACCTTGGTGGGACTTTCACAGATTTCTCAATTCCCCCATCATTGAACTCTTTGTTAAAGTAAGATTCATGCTAAAGTTTTAAACTACATAGAAGATATCAAGCTTTATTTCTCTCTCGGTCACTATAGTTATTCATATGCATCATAATTGTTCATGTTGATTTCACTGTTTGGTGAGACAAACTCCAAGCCTGTGATAGGGATGAATCCACCATGTTGTTTGGGAATTTTGTTTTAACATATTGATTTCATAAGGGGTTAGGAATCTCTAGTGTTTAACAATGAGGTTCACCTGGATCAATAAAAGGAAGAAACTGTTAGAGTTGAATGTTGAGTGCCTATAATTGTGTTTTTTTCTTTTCTATCTTATTAATTCACCTCTTTTTATTTTCTGCAGTCCACACTCAAGAAAGGAGCATTTAAAGAAGTTCGATTTGCTGCTAAAATTGTAAGTTTGTAGGCTTTTTCCTTTCCAAGTACTTCCCCTCCTGGTTTTGAGAGTCAAAAAAGAATGTGGATTTGTTAAGAAGTCTTACAGAACTAAAATCCCTTCGTAAATACGGGAGATAAGAAAAATTACTTCCTTAGTGATAACTCATCCATATATTGTGTTTAGATCGATGCTCTATTTTACTTACTGTTTGGTAGTACTTACATGTTGATAGTTACTTTAGGTTTGTTCTCCAGTTTTAGTAAAAGGGTGTGATGCAAGCGTGAAAGGGGTTTAATGAAGCTATGAGTGGCTTTTGATCAACTATAATATATTCTTGAATTTTTTTACTATAGCTCATTCATGTGTACCCTTTCTGACCGTCAATTGCCTTGCTGGTTCTAGAAACAAAAAGACCTGCAAATGAAAGCTGATATGGTTAAGAGACTCATGAAAAGTGGCCATCGAGTCAAGGTACTCTCTTTCTGGTTCTCCTTATATGAAAACATTTCCTCTCAAAATCTTTTTCTTTCTGAATATTTCGTAGAATAATATTGGATGCTCCAAGATAACATTGTTGCATATGTAATTTGCAAGAAACGTGACTCATGACGTTGCCTTACCAAGTTCTAGCCAATATATCAAATATACAATTGATAAGCTAAGTGTCATAAACTGCTGCTACGTTACATATTAATTTCATGATGCTGCCACTTGTTTGTTTGAAATTTTCTCCCTTTGATTAAAAATTTAGGTTGAGATCACACATTTTGCTTATTAAAAGCAAAGATTGCCTCAAAAAATTTTATAGTACACAGTTCCCCCTTCTCTTGTCTGATAACTGGAAGCAAATTATGAAATCTGATACATGTCTACAGCTGCTGAGCCTTCAGTAACTAATCTCTGTATTTTTCTGTTTCTTAATCTCTCTATTTTCTGTTTCTTTGATAGTGTACTGCCATTGAGCCTACAAACGATTTGGACTTGGAAACACTGTTATCTCATTTTTCTGCTTTGGTAAGAGTTTACTTTCATTCTTTCTTGTAGTTCCCCATGCCGACTCTTGTTAATTCATCGGGTTTTCCCTTCTGCTCACTGCATGATTTTACAATTGTTATTTTGCATCAGATTGAAGATGTTGCTGTTGAGGAAAGTGGACCAAAGGTCGAAAAAAAGCAGGCGTATATTGTTGTCAGGCACGTCAAGTTTGGTCCCTCTAAAAAGGGCACAGGAAAGAAAGCTTCTAATGCTGTTGTTTCTTCACAGACTGGCAGCCAGTCCAGTAAAAATCAACCATTGGAGGAAAACAGGGAATCAGTAGAAGCTGGCTCGGAAACTGAGCATGTGGATTCTGAAGAATTGTCGGATGAAGAAGTTCAGACCAACAAATCTGAATGGGCTGTGTTTGATGGAGATGATGATATCCACACTGTTTTTGACATCAATGATGAAGAGAATGGGCAGCCCAAAAGTTCAAAACACGAACAATCAGCAGTTGTCACAGGACCGTCACCCTATTCTCTGGATAGAAACCCAAGGCACGTAGTTGAGTCTGCGCCAACCAATACAGTTTCATCCATTCCATTGGGGGTTCCGAAGCATGTGATGGAAAACAGATATGCAAGAGATCCTAGGTCTGCAAAACCATCAAGGATTCCCACAGATATGGATGGTCACGGTGCAAGGAACACGATGAATAGTGTGCCTCAGATTCCAAACCAAAGAAAGCAACCGCAGTTTAATATGAATACATCTCCTCAAATGAGACCAACTAGGCAAGTTGAGGTTCCTGCTTACGAAGTTTTTAAGCAAGATTCTTCTTGCTCAAGTATTCCCAATTCGCCACCCAAAAGTTTTGGTATTTTTAGTGCGCAACGGGCGAATGCTACATCCCATGAACAAAATCAACCGGCAGATACTAACAGATACAAGAAAAATGATTCTTCTGATTCTGCAAGAAGTCCAAGAACAACAGGGGTCTCACCTCACAGAAACCCACCCAGTACAGATTCGAGGATGAACAGAGGGCCTGGTGTTGATAATCCCAGGCAAGGGAGATGGGGAATATTTAATACAGATAACTCAAATGTGATTCCCAACAAGAGCGAAAACCAAGCAGAAATTCAAAGATGATGATTTGTGGTTCACTGTATTGTTTAACTTATTGACTTGATTTTGAAAGTTATTCATTTTGTAACTTAGTTGCCCGATTTTCTTCTAAAGTATTAATTTTAGCACGCCTTGTAATAATTGAGGGGGCAGAAAATGCCACTGTTTTTTCCTTTAATGTTTTTCACTCAGAAAACGATTCTTCAGCCGACAGCTTGAGCCTGACAAATCTTAAAAGTGAATTCCATGCAACATTCGTTTGCTGTTTTTATTTTCCTAGATAAATTGGGGTTAATTTTGCTTGTGAAATATTTGTTGAATATAGGACCTCAAGGCTAAATGTATATGTCCTTGCCTCTTCACTATATTATAGAAGGATGTACTTAGTCCCGTTGTGGTTTTAGTTAAAACATCATAAAAAAAATCAATCCTTTTTATTTTTCTGGAAATTAACCTCAAAACTTATGGACTATGGTCGTTATACTGTTTTACTATTCGGAATACTATTAGACTTCAAGCTTCCCATCAATACAAAAGGACAACAAAATCAATCTTTTAAACTTTGATTTTTGCTTAAATTAAACACAAAACTTGGACTACTTTAAAAATTAAAATAAAATGTTTTCATGCGTATAGGAAACTAATAAGAGCCTGATGTTTCTCATTTTAAGTCCATTAAAAAACTTCACATGGTAAACTAAAAAGTACTATTGCCAATGAAATTACACAAATGTTTGATAAAGTAAAATTAATATTTGGGCTCAGAGCCTGGAAAAGACCCATTTGAACTAGGGTCTTCAGGAGCCCATTGTCAAGCCCAGCTGTGAACATCCAGATCCAGCCTCCTTTTGTCCAACTCCTTAAAGTCGTTCCCTTCCCATAAACCGCTTTTTGTTTAATTATTTAATCTGCCGACTTTCCGACCTTTTGCATTACTGAACCAAAAAATTGGCTACAAACCTCTCAAACTCGGGTTTCGGAACTCTTCTTGGTAAGTGTATACCTGAATGTTAAAACCCTAATTTCCATATTTTTTTGTTTTTCTCATTAAGCAACTGATATCTGTTTCTGGATTAATGGTACCTGTAAGACTTAGGGTTTCGAAATATGTTTGTTTGTTCATTCAATGATCTTTTCATACGCGGATGCAATGCCGTAGAGCTATAAATTTGGTTCGTATTAAAAAGGCTCACAGTGTCCAAAATTTGTCGAGAAAGAGTTTACGTATAGCTATAATAATTGAGCGGACAAGTTATAGTTAATTCAATAGAAAACTGTTTTTGATATTCTGATATCTGGAGGTTTGCTTCTTTGCTGCAGACATTTCCAAAGTTTTATGTGAGTTACTTGGTTCTAAGTTTTTATAAAATGGATTTTGATGAGTATGAATATCTAGAAAATACAGTGGAGAATCCAGAACTTAAGAAGTTGGAGGATAAGGTGAATGGGGGTGATGGGATAGTTGAGTATGAAGAGAAAGATCGGAGTCGGAGTTCAAAGCATAGAAGTGATGATGATGGTGATGATTTGGATCGCCTGTCAAAGCGCTCAAGGTCAAGGAAAGAGTCTAATGACCATGAGAAAGATAGGAGCTCGCGCTATGGCTCGTCTTCAAGAGATAGGGAGAAAGGTGAGAAAGACAGACACACGAGTAGCCGGGAGCATAGAATCAGGGACAAGGAGGAGGGCAGTGGAAAGGAGAGAAGTAGGGACATAGATCGAGATCGAGATACAGACAGAGAGAGGGATAGTGACAAGAAAAGGGACGGTAACAGAGAGAGGAGAGAACGTGAATATGAAAGAGAGAGAAACAGGGAAGAAGAACAAGAGAGGTCTAAGCGAAGCAGAAATCACTCAGAGAGGCATCACGATGAACGGGGAAGAGAAAAAAGTAAGGACATGGAGAGCATAGATAAAGATAATAAAGAAAGACGAAGAGGGAGGGAGTTTAGAGATCGGGACCATGAAAGCAGGTAACCTTGTGCAGTTTTTTTTCATGAAAAAAGTATATATATGGACAATAAATTGGTGTGCTTATCAAATGTATAGTTTCCTTTGTTTGAAAAATTTGTTGGCTATTCTGTTATATAATCAGAATTACTTTGGCAATCATGCTCTACTTGTAGATGGTGAAAGAGGGGCTACGATATTGCTAGAAGATATTTTCATGAATGCATTCAGATAATAAAAATGAATAGGTTTCTAAAACAGTAGTAGAGGGTGTTTGACTAAGCTTATTTAAAAGATCTTATAAGCTCCTATAAGATGTTTTTGGAGCTTATAAGTTGATAAATCTTATTTTAAAAATAAGTTGTTGAAGTGTTTGGATAAAATAAAATAATGAAGTTTAAGATGCTAGTAATGAGAACAATTTTGTAATAAAAATTAGAGGAGTTTTTTAAAATAAGATGTTATTTTGAAAATAAGTTAGAATCTCCTGTTTTTTTTTAAAAAAAAAAAAAACAGCTTAGAAATCTGATTTTGGGAGTTTATAAGTTCTTTTTCTAAAAAATTTGTCAAACACTTTAAGAGAGCTTATAAGCTCTCAAACATTATATAAGATGTTTTAAAAACCTTATAAGGTTAACCAAACACCCTCTTAGTGGCCACGAGGAATGATTTTAGATAATTTGTGCGTTAAATTATCCGGTCTAGAGATTAAAGGTACATATAATGGAATTTGAGAGTTTCCTAGAAAACTTAGTAGCCATTCCGTATAGGAAATATGATAGTCTATTTGTGCTCCTAACTTTCAGATTTATAGGATTTTGGGCTTTTCTGTGTTTTAGAGATGAAATTTCTGATGCTTTATGTGGTCATTATTCACAGCAATTGGGCAAGGAATTTCATTATGTTACCTGTCTGAGAGTGGCCATAGAATCTACTAATAAAGTGGTTTGCTGAGTATGCATTTTCTCACAGCAAGTAAATACAATGATTGCGTGTGTGTGGGTACTTGGATGGGCTTGCAGCATAAAAATCCAGTTTGTATGCAGATTTGTCAAGAAATGTTTCGGATAATTTTCTGCCTTTGGTGATGGTGCTCTCTGTATCTTGCTTGTACTTTGTTAGTTTTCTCCTCAGTGGTTGGTCTTTCCGTATTCTTGTGTTATACAAACCTGGTTTTTATATTACTGCCAGGCGACAGTGGAAAAAGATATGATTAGTGTGCATGATTCATTCTTCCAGCTTAGTCGATGCAAAAGCCCTTGCATTTCCAGTGTATTGATGTAAAAATTACAATACTAATTCGAAACTGTTTTTCTATTTCTTGGTAACCTTTTCTCAATCCATATGCATTACTTCCTGCTGTATATCGGTCCCTAGATGGGCTTTTTAAAGTTAAGTTTCTATTGTTACTTTCGCTCTTCTGTTCTATATGAGGTCCTACATATAGAACATTTTTTAGTAGGACCTCAGAGATGCTCAAATATTTAGTTATTTTTGCAAGGAATTGTAACATCATCCAATTAATCATCTCGTCCTAGACAAAATAGAATATATCTGCAGTCTTGCATCACTTAATTTAGGTTTTCCAGTTAGAGGTTTTTAGTGGTGTGAATTTGACTTGTCATAACTTTTTTTATCATCCTTCTATAGAACTGAATTGCCCATTAAGATTTATTTGTCTGTCTTGCTGGAGTGGAAGTAGCTCCTTTCACAAATTATGTTCGTGGGAAAATCAATATTTAGTTTATCTCAAGATTCCCCCATTTTTGTGTTAGGATCAATATACTTTTGTTTTTACCTGTCAAAAGTTTGTGGACTTTAGGGAATGATCACACTCGAAATTTCTAACATGAAGTTTCAATGTGTCCCTCCTTGCAACACTTGCTGAGCCCCACAATGTTGTTTATGTAGGTACATCTTGGTTTGCTAATTTTATTTTCCAGATATTTTATGGTTTCTCCTTTTGTAGGGTTCTTGTATACTCTCTCCAACGTCCTCCTCCACCCCCCCACCCCAAACAAAATAAAGTCCCACTGAAGATCATTCCCAGTTTCAGTGAAGTCTAAGAGTTGGCACATTATGGTTAACTTGACTATACATATTAAGATGTCGCACAGATGCAAATTCACGTGTATGATATATTACTGTGACAAATTAATTTTGTACCAGGCATACATGTCCTCGTCTCTGTGTTAGTTTAACATATTCCTTTAAGGTTGTTTAGCTGAATAAATTTTACGTTGTGCTGTCCTAGAAAAGTTTATTATGTTTTGAGAAATGATAATGTACGTGCTTCATCATCTCATTTTTGAAATAGATACTTGTTTTGCCTGTGTGTTCGAAAATGAGGTTGGTTACTGTTGACATGGTTCTTCTGTTAGTTAAGCTGGGTTGTTTGGGAACATTGATATATTTTCCATTCTATGATAATGAAGTTGTTCTTTAATATGGTGGTGCAAAATGTAACATTAGGTTTGCCATAGAGGGACCAGCCCGTTGTTAGTTCAATGCCTGAAGTTTTTCAGTGTTCACATTTCTCTTATTTGCCACTTTTTTCCCCAGGTTGGTCTCATTTCTTCAATATCAAATGTTTCTTGTTTTGACCAAATGTTAGTTAGTACTGCATATTGACTCAGTGGAGTTGCCTGCAGGGTTGTGATCTTGGGTTTGGCTCTTTTAAGCATACTGGAGAAATTTTTGCTTCCTTGTGGAACTATTGTCTTTTATGAATGTGGAACTTTCCATGTTGTTGATTTATTTTCAAGGAGCAAAGCATTTTACTCAGACTTTACTATGCAGATGGTCAAGGCTGCTGCTCATGTCTTAGTTAGCAAGATCATTTTGTAATTGTTGTTGAGGTACTGTAGTATGTTAGTGTTTATATTTTTTCTTTTTCTGCAGAAAACACAAAGAGAAAAAGGAAGAAGCAGTGGAGCCGGAAGCTGATCCTGAACGAGATCAGAGGACAGTTTTTGCTTATCAGGTATTTGAACTGCAAAAGAAAAATAGTTTCTTCTTATTTTGTTTGATGCATCTGAAGGTCTCCTGACATTTCTGTGTTACAATTTCCATAGATTACCTTGAAGGCGGGTGAACGAGATGTCTATGAATTCTTCTCTAGGGCCGGCAAGGTTGAACCACATATTCTTTCAAGTTATCTTGCATGTTCTTTTTGATTAATAGGTTGAGTTTCTGTAGATTTCTTGCCTCCATGAAATGTATATTGTATGATTACAACCTTATTAAGATAAGAAAAATAAATCACTAGACAAGTTGGTTAAACTGATCCGTGTTGTCAGCGTTATCTTTAAGATATACTTCCTTTCCCCCTTTTCCAGCAACTGAAAGAAAAAACAAAAAAAAAGATGTAAATATGAAATTAATTTATATTTCTTTAACATTACGCCCTTCTTGTTTATTGCTTGTCAGTTTTGATGCAGTTTTATCTTTAAGCACTATTTTCATCAAATTGTAAGAAAACACTTGCACCACACCCTCATTATAGCTGCTGCACCTTTTGCCTTTGTCCATGATATATGCCATTAAGGATTCTTTTTAAATACCTCAAGAATTAGTTTATGAGGTTGATGATGCTTTGTTTGATAATTTTTAGGTCAGAGATGTACAGCTCATAATGGATCGCAATACCAGACGCTCCAAAGGAGTTGGGTAATTGTTACTTTTTAGACAGAAGCTGGATATAGTTATCCTTCATTCCTTATTTATTTGCTTGGAATGCAAGTATATTTTCCCTCATATATGTGATGCTACTGTGGCTTCTTCATATTTCTCATCTTTTTGAAGTTCTATTGTCTGGCAACAATTTCTTCATTTGTTTACTCTGAAATTCCAGGAGAGGGGGGAGGGTAGGGTGACTAGAAATTTGCCAACAATGAGTGTGAAATTATCTATTCAGTAATTTTGGCCTGTTTTAAGACCTAATGTCGATAAATTGTTCTGATGTGGTGACTGGGTTTCGCACAAAGTTGAAAGGCACAGGGGTGAGTTAGAAGATTTAACGATATTAGTTGGGACACCAATATTTTGTGGGGGGTTGGTTCTGAATTTACCCTGGAATATGGTTCGTTGTCTCTATGGACTTAAGATTAAACTTGTAAGATCGGAGAGTGAATTGTATCTTATTTAGGCTTTCCAAGTTATTTGAAATACACTACAAACAATCCAGGTGACATTTTTCTTTTGAGTTGAGAGTTTTTCCTTGTATGATTAATAATTCTTGTGTCTGTAAGTGTGAATAATTTCACCTACATTTGCACGAAACGTGTCTTGTAAATTTTGGTGTAATATTGGTATATTGCTGTCATCCTCTTTAATTGCTGATGTTTTAACTTCTAGTATGTTTCTTCAGATACATTGAATTCTATGACGTAATGTCAGTTCCTATGGCAATAGCTCTCTCTGGTCAGCCTCTTCTTGGTCAGCCAGTCATGGTTAAGCCATCAGAAGCTGAAAAGAATCTTGTTCAGTCGACGTCTGTGGTCACTGGGGGAGGTGGGCTTCTTGGCCCATACTCAGGGGGAGCTAGAAGGCTGTATGTTGGCAATCTGCCAGTCACTATCAAAGAAGATCAGCTTCGCCAGGTGGGACATCCCTATGCTTGTGATTTGATGGTATCATGTTGATACAACTCAGGGATCAAGAGATGCTAATTGCCTTAATTTTTGTTTTTCCATTTATGGTTTTGAGTTCTCTCAAGACCTGTCTTGTTGTCTGACAAATAATAGATTCACACATTCCACATCCTGTCTAGGTATTTGAATCTTTTGGCACTGTCGAGCTGGTGCAGATGCCCAGTGACCCGGGGAGTGGGAACTGCAAAGGTTATGCCTTTATACAGGTGACTTTGAGTTTGGTAATATGACTTTAAATAAGATAGTGAGGAGAGTTTTTGCTTGTACAGCTGGTTAATCTAGCTGCAAAAAAAACCTTATTGGAAAGAACAATGCTCTATGGCATAGGGCAGTTATACATTTTTGTACTTATGAAGACTTTTGTGACTTTTGGATTGTAAATGCATACCTGACTTTGGATTCCCGGCAGTTTGCACGTCTTGAAGATGCAAAGGCTGCTCAAAATTTAAATGGGCAACTAGAGATTGCAGGTCGAGTAATCAAGGTAATGAGACTTTCCTGTTGTTTTTTCCTCATCGCTTGCTGTAGTCACATTTTTTACGAACAGTTTGATTGGGAGATGCATAAAAGTTGTGTCTGCTGTTTCTGTTCTGTCATGAGAAAAAGAGCACTTGTGAAGTCGTGCTACCCCTTTTTAGGTAGCATACACATTGTAGATGGTTCATTGTTATCAGGAAATTCAGTTACTCGTCCCATGACATTTTGTGGAGTCTGTCTTTGAACTGTAAATTTGGGTATTATTGTTCTCACTTTCCATCTATCAGTTTATGCGACTGTTGACTTTCTTCTACACTAGGGGAATGACAAGTTGAAAGCATTCTCGATAATAAAACTCATGTCAGAATAGGAAACTCTGACTCATTCGTTTGTGTTCCATCAATCCATTTGCATCTGCCTGTCTGTCTAAAAAAGATGGCCTATGCTGAATAATTACAATTTTCTGGTGTCTTTCTTCCCTTTTTAATTGTTTCACAAAGTCTGGAATTGGTAACTATCTGATTACTGATGTTTGCTGATGGGGATGGGTAATTGAATTTTGCAATAGGTTCTTTGCATTATAGAACTAGTAGGACACTTTCTGAATGCTTGTATGCCAGCGGTGACGTGACTGAGTAAAGAATAGAACCTTCTTTTGAAAAGTTACAGTTAGCTTAATAATGTCTAGCTATTTTTGTTTTCAGCTAAATTGGTGTTCAAGGTATAAAAGATGTTACCTTAATAACATCTAGTTGATTTCTGCTAATTTATGTTCTGGATGATTAATAAGTTTCTTTAGCATAGCATGTTGATTTATCATTGGAGCATCCATTGTTGTAGTATGAAAGTTTGGTCTCCCATGGATCATGCTAGGTACTTTGGTTTAGAATCCTTTATCTAAATATCTTTTTTATTTTAATACACTTTGGGATATTATGGGCCGTGCAATGCCAAACTTGCATGAACTTTCTTTTTTTTAATCAGTTTTTGATTTTTTAGTAACTTGTCTTTAATTTTGCTTCTGCTGAGAAGTGTCTTGCATCTTTAATTGATATTAATGGATTTTGCATCTCAAAGAAACTTAGACAAAACCATCAGGTCACATTGCAATTTATGCATTCTTGCAATAGTGAAGCAAGCAAAGCTTTAACATCTTAAGTTTGAACATTTTCACATACCACCATGTCTTGTTTAGTATTACAACATGAAAGTCTATCACAAATATTTCAAATTCATTTTTTGCTTGTTATTTTGTTGCATGCTTTCTATCTTCTGCTATCTTGATAGGTGTATGGATGGACAGTTATCTGATTGTACAGAAATGCTTGTAGTAAAGTTGCTTATGTCAGGATTCCTTCTCATTTGCTTTTATTAATTTATAGGTATCTGTTGTCACTGATCAAGCTGGAATGCTAGATATTGGGGCAAATATTGCTGATTTTGATGATGATGAGGGCAGTGGCTTGGTTAGTCATGCTTAGCATCCATGTTTCATGTGTTCTTTTTGTTTGTGATGCTTTATTTCTGCACCTTATTCTATATTAGATTGCTGTTTTAGCTGTCACTAAGACATTCGGATGCGGAGTCTATTTTCATTGTTTTTTTGTCATTCCTACCCCATCGATCCAGATTTGAACTTTGGAACTGCTATCAGTTAAGCAATGTTTTTAGATTGCTGCATGTTTTGCTACGGATTTCTACGTTTCTTCTGGTTCTTTCCATAAAATTCTATCTTGTGATATGTGCATAGTCGCATTTGTACATATTTTTAGTTGTTTCTTTCTTTTATATTCCTCCTCTTTAGATTAACTTTAATTCTTGGGCATATACTTTTTGCATTTATATTTCACTCAAAAATGCTGATCTTCATTCTCACCGGTGGGCAGTCCTTGAATGCACACTCTCGGGCACTTCTTATGCAGAAATTGGATCGCAGTGGGACTGCGTCAAGGTTAATTTCTTTCTGTTTGTGATTATTTTTGCTGATATATTATCTTATATTATTTGTCACCTTGTGCAGCATCACTGGTTCATCGGCAGCACCAGTTCCTGGACAAACTTCTGTTCCAGTGCTTCCTGGGTTGGCAGCTGCAGGTCTTTCTATACCTGCTCTTAGTGGTCCGTCCATAGATACTGTTGGTGTTCCCAGTGAATGTTTATTGCTGAAGAACATGTTTGATCCAAACTCAGAGGTTAGTAGAGCAAATCTTGCTTTGTAGTGCCTTTTGTTACTGCTATTTGGGTTCAAGTTGCATTTCTATTGTAGGCTGAGCCAGATTTTGATCTGGATATAAAGGAAGATGTCCAGGATGAATGTTCAAAATTTGGGAGGTTAAAGCATATCTATGTAGAAAAGTAAGTTCATATTGAGGTTACCGTTACACCTGTTTTGTAGAGTATGCTATGAATTTGATGCCATGAGATTATTGAACTTATCATTTTGCACCCCTCCCATTTGTTTTCAGAAAGCGACGACAAAGTTTGGTTTTGTAGTTACCTTTTATGTGCTCCTTTCTTGCAATTTGTCATTTGCGTTTTATGTCATATGACTTGCGCTTTCAGTAATGATGCACTTAGCAATAATTTGTTATGTAAGTAGATTCAATAGGCATTCCACTTTTGGAAATCTCTTGTTTCTGGTGACACTTTTTTCAGCAATCTGTAGCTTACCAAAGTCATTTGGTTTTCATTTTCCCCAACTTGGAGGAAAAATGGCCTTTCTTCTTTGGTTGTTTTTTTCCTTTGTTGTACCGATCAATGACTGGCATTTTCTCGAGAACGACAAAGCTCACTTTAGCATTCAACCTTCACTAAATTACGTGCTTGATAGTCCATTGACTAATGACACGTATGATCATTTATTGGAGATGGGTTGAATGGGAAACGTAGATGTTCTGACTACTGGGGGCATTTAGGTGTGCTGGCTGTCTGTCTGGACAGGGGAAAGGAGGCTATATCTTCTCATATAGAATTGTGAAGCCAAATGAACCAAATGTTAGTCATTTCTGTTTGTGAGCTTTATTTATTTTTATTTATTTTTTTTGCTTTTATGATTCGTTTTACCCTGCACACCATCTTCCCAATTAGTTGTTTGGTGTTGCTGAAGAACCTTGGCTTATATTTATCTTTTCTACATATAGCGATAACTTCTTTTCGCCCCCCTTCATATTTACCCCCTTTCTGTCAAATGGAAGCACGGCTTTTTGTTGGGATATAGGTATTGAACTGTCGAGAGCAGAAATTGATTATGAATCTAGACACTCTCTTTGTGGAAATTTTCAGCGCGTCATCCTTTCGCATACATGTGAATTACTTGTCGTAGTTTTGAATTCTTGTTTCTTTCATATCAATGTTTTTAAGTGTTATGACACTCAACCTCTGGCCAGAGTTGTGCATTCGGCTAACAGCTTTATTGACAAGTAGGAATTCTGCTGGGTTTGTATACCTGCGGTTTGAAAACACTCAATCTGCAATTGCTGCACAGCACGCACTCCATGGCAGGTGGTTTGCTGGGAAGATGATCACTGCAACCTTCATGGTAACAGCTTTCTGTTTCTTTTAACTCGTGCTAAACCTTTGTAAAGTATTCTTTTGGAATTCAGGTAAACGAGATATTACGACAAACTTTTTGTTGTTTTCATGCAGCTCCACCATAATTATGAGGCTAAATTTCCGGATAGCAGCTAGAAAGTTTGTGGATTGTGGCTAAAAAACTCCCCTTCTGCCTTCTGCAATTTTGTTTTAATGGGATGGGGAAGAATTTGCGTACCATATATGATGAGGACGTGGTTATTGGGTGTAATTTGAGTTTGGGTGGTCATTGTAAGCTAAAAAATTCAACTTGATGGTGGCGCAGAAATCTACTGTAGATGGCTATAACTCACAGCAGCGTCTCTTCTGGCTTAGGTTAATGATTTCCAAAGTATGCATCAGGATTACAGGAATCGTGAAATAGTGATTTTGAAACGTTTAGGATTAATGATTTCCAAACTTTAGAGAACGTTTTTGTAACCATCCTTTCATGTACTTCCGAAAAGTCAAGTGTAACATTAGCCTGTGATAAGGACTGGAAATTTGATTTTAGATTTTTCATTTTTCATTTTATTTTGAACTTTGATAAGTAACTCGTTTGTAATTTTTGGAAAGTATGCATATTTTTAACTTTTGTATAAGCACTAGAGGTGATAAGTTCTTATTGTTAATCTTATCTAAATTTTTGATCGAATAATAATTAAAAATGATATCTTTCCAATATATGAATTTTAGGATAGGTACTTCAGAAGACCAAAGCCACAAGAAAGGACCTTGAACATTTCCCCGTGACATTTTTGGAGACACCTTAGAAATTGGAATTCCTTGTTGATTAGATGTTTGGTTGATGGTCATAAATAGCACCCAATCCCAATTAATTTGGAAGGAATAGGGGTAATGAGAAAACAGAACAAATTTGTTTTCCGTGAGAGGGACCAAAGTTCCGTTCTTGAAATCATGTTTAGACATTCACTGATTCGAAAAGTGTTTAGCATGTTAAATAAAAATTACTTTGGCTAATCCAAAGTTCAACAATAATAAGTATGATAATTTTTGCAAAATTAACTTTTTCATTGAAAACACAAAACCAATAATCCATCTGCTATGATTTCCAGTTGACAAAATACATATGACACTGCATTTTGTACAAATATCAAAGCAGTAAACGATGTCAAAAAGCTGAGGGGGCCATGGAATCCATCAAGAAATGAACCGAAATAACCTAGAAATTATATGATCTCCACTGAAGTTTGAATTCCTTAGTGCTTTTGTTATTGCACAAGAAACGGCACGTTAAATAGCCATTTTTCATGTAGCTGTCTGACAATTAGATCAATAATAAGCTGATGACATCTAAGCAAATTGAAAGCATAATTTACGCACATTATATGTTTTGCTAATAGGTATGCAAATCGACTGACAACATAACGTTCCTACAGTAGTATTCTTATTCTTAATTTGTTTTAAAATTAAGTCGATTTTATTACTATGGTAGTACTTCATAATTTCATAATATAGGTCAAGGCTACAGGCGGAAAAAATCATCATGGAAAATATGGAAGAGTTAAATCATTGTTGGAGCTGGAATTGCACTATATGGCACTGCAATTTTTAAGCCACTTTAAAATACGTCTAGACACAAAGGGACTTCTATATTAATATCTGTCTAATTATCTAATGAATCACATATTATTACGTGCAACACAAGTACTATTTGTTAGTTGTCTAACGCTTCATTTAAAATTAGAAAAAAGAAATAAAATTGTCCAAAACGAAATTAATGAGAACTTTTAAAACTTCAGAACAAACAAGTGATATTAATCAACTTTAAGAAAAAAAATAAAAATAAAATTGTTACCAATGCCTACTCAGACAAAATTGTGCAACTTGTAGTTCAAAATTCGTACTATATCCTTGAACTATTAAATCTCACATTCATTTTCTATATAAGTATGTCTGAATGAAGTTATTTATTTAATTTGCATTAACTATTATACATTATCATAACTTTTTGTGACCTTTTAGAATCAAGAATTAGTTGAGGTACAATTTTCTTGATAACCAATTAACCTGCAAAAAAATGAAAAAAGAAAAGAAAAGAAAACACTTTTCTCTTCTCTTTCTTTCCCTATAATCTCATTTTGACCACAAGATTTTCGCAACTGCTAAAATGAAGACGCTTGGCAGGTTCCCATGAAGACACATCAGGGGCAGCAATAATCACACGATGAATTGAGAGAGAGAGAGAGAGGGAAGGTGATGACTGCTAGAAGTTTTGAGGAAGGGAGGAGATATCAGGAATGAAAATGGAGTCATATTTTTGGGTATTAACGACTCCATAACCATATAAAGAAAGAGAAAAAGTGGTCATTTGGCAAAGGAGGGAAATATAAACGGCAAAAGGTATGTTTATTTCTTGAACCATTTTTAGCAGTAAGGATAGGGACATGTCCAGCACTATACAGTAAAATTATGTCAAATGAATACTTAATTCAGGATGATCAAATAAATTGTGAATATCTTTGGATTTGAAAACGTGGGTCTAGTAATCTGAATCTGAGAAAAATAAAATCTTGATTTGGAGGTAGCTGAGAATTAGCCAAAGGTAACTTTGGTGATTATCAAATTATGTGAGAGGTAGCAAGTTGTAGAAGTTGGAGGCACACCAAAAGCTGGTGCCCAGAAATAATAATCCCACATGAAAAGAAGAACACAGGGTGTGCAAGTACAAGAATGTCGAAATTGGAGATAGCATGGGGAAAGAATAGAAACTAAGGAAAATGTCAAATTCTAGAAGAGATAAGGTACTATCCTTGCATTGTTTTGAAAATGCGTGGTATAGACTGTTACCAATTTCATTTTCCAATGGGAATGCACATACTGATTTATGAGGACGATGTTTCTATAAAGTTGCGGTAAGGAATGACATGCTAAAACTTCCAAGTGAAAAGTAGTGAGACATAAACTCACAGTATACAATGTTAATTTAAAGTTTCTAGCTTCTTTTAGTATGAGCTTGCCTTCCCCACTATGCTCAAATATGAATAGTAAAGCCAAGGTGAATACCATCGTCATTATCTCATGTCTCATCCTACTTTAGTGGTACTACTTGGAATTGTAACAAATTCTGTCACCGCAAACTTTTTGTTTACTTTTCTTTTCTGTTTGCATAAGTTGACTTGATATTTATTCATATTCCATTCCAAGGCATCTTAGAACAGTGATGGAAGTTGTAGAAGACATAGTGATTGTTGGTGCTGGTATTGCTGGCCTCACTACATCCGTAGGACTTCACAGGTACTATACTGATTGATGATTCTCTCATCTCTGCATTTTTTGTTTCCTGTTCCTTTATCAACTATTAATTTGTCTCATTAATGTTCCAAAAGCACACAGATTAAATTCTTCTAGATAGATTTAATTTATTCTACATCATACTTTATTTGGTTTTAGTAGAATAAGTTTTCACAAAGAGGTGATAAGTATAAATTATTAACTAACATAAATGTTTTGCTGATTATTAATATCTGCATAATTTATTTTTTTACTTCTCTCTCTCTCCCTCTGCTCTCTTGCTAGATATATAAACAAGTTTACATACACTTGATGTAAAAAGAAAATAAATTTGGGTTCCGATTTCATAGATTGGGAATTCGGAGCTTGGTATTGGAGTCAGCAGATACCTTGAGGACTTATGGATATGCTTTGGCATTGTGGACTAATGCTTGGAAGGCATTAGATGCCATTGGAATTGGAGAACTTCTTCGTCAAAAACATAACCAACTAAGTAGGTAGGTACAATACTATTTGTTTCATTTTTCTGCATCAATGCGGCTTCTGCTTGGTAATAAAATTTTGAGGTAATTTTTCCTAGAGTTAATCTGAAGCAGCTCTCACAGTTACCTATTTGTTTGTGCAGATTAGTGAGTGCATCAGTGATTTCAGGGCTACCGACTGCAGAGCTGTCTTTTGAGTGAGTTTCAGACGGACAGATTCTCTACAAAGATTTCATCTCTGATGATAAAAGTATTTGTAATGTTGGCATTGGGAGCTTAGTCTGAAGTGCTATATGCGGCTGTTAACTTGTCACATGGCATATGCAGGGGTGATCATGAAGTCCGACGTATCAATAGGAGGGTTCTGATTGAAACCTTAAGGAATGAACTTCCTGAAGGAACCATCAGATATTCATCCAAAGTGGTGTATATTCAGGATTCTGGATTCTTGAAGTTAATTCATCTTGCAGATGGGACTATTCTTAAAACTAAGGTAATAAATCAACCAGAAGCAATAGGAATCAAGTTAATGCTACTACCTTCTGGACCTTCCAAGTTGATTTAGGTGGTGCAAATATAAAATTCCATCAAGGGATTTCTATATATTCTATCTATATTCTAACCTACTAGTTTTTGTGTATAAGGTGTTGATTGGATGTGATGGAGTAAACTCAGTGGTGGCCAAATTTCTAGGCTTCAGTAAGCCATCATTCACAGGGCGAGCGTCTATAAGGGGCTATGTAGATTGTAAGGATGGCCATGGTTTTGAGCCCAACTTCCTGCAGTTCTTTGGAAATGGTGTCAGATATGGTGTCACTCCATGTGATGATCATGGTGTCTACTGGTTTTTCACGTACATACCCTCTCTCCAAGGTGCTTATAGTTTCTCCTCAGTAACCAGGCCTTCTCCAACCAGGAGTTAGTTTACAAAATTATAAATTTCTCTCTGTTTCAAGATTTACTTTCTAATGCAATCTGAAATGGCATGAGGTAGCTTGAAAGAGGAATCAACTCATAATTTTTACATCCCCTTGTTGGTCATGATGAACTCGGTCTTGTTGTATACCTAAAATAAAATCATAAAAGGCCACATCGCACATGTGCGTTGATCTGGAATTATGATTTTACTTTTCTGTTAACTTGTCAGCTGTTATCCATGAACTAATGAAGTTTACACATGTTTTTTTACTGAATTTGATAATGTTGTAAATAGTTGGTGCAGACACAGGCATAGAAAAAGATCCAGTTCAGATGAAACATTTCGTGTTGAGCAAGCTCGGAAACGTCTCCAGTAAAGTCAGGTCTATATTTGAAAATACTGATTTGAACAGTATGATATGGTCCCAATTAAAATACAGACACCCGTGGGAGTTGCTTTGGGTAAATATCAGTAAAGACGTCGTCTGTGTAGCAGGCGACGCACTACACCCTATGACACCAGACATCGGCCAAGGCGGTTGTTCGGCACTAGAGGATGGTGTTGTTTTAGCCAGGGTTTTAGCTGAAGCCTTGACAGGAAAATCTAGCGTTGCGATGCAAGAAAATACTGAAGAACTTGAGCACCGGAAGATCATGGTGGGGTTGAAAAAGTTTGCAAAAGAGAGGAGATGGAGAAGTATCAAGCTTGTTACTACAGCATATGTGGTAGGATTTATACAGCAGAGTAATGTGATTGTGATCAGCTTCTTAAGAGACAAGATAGTGGCCAGATTCTTGGCTGGCATATTGTTGAAGATGTCTAATTTTGATTGTGGCAGCCTTACTGATTCTTGAAAGTTGATGATGCAATGTACAACGTTTTCTGTGATGCAGTTATAGTGTTGGTACTGTAGATTTGTAGATTTGCAACAGAAGACCTGTCCGAAAAATAAAATTTTAAGCCATCCGACATGCTGTGCAAATTCTTTTGAATAATTACTAGTTAAAAAGTTGCTATTTATTTTGGAGCTAAGTAGAATTTCCTCAGATGAGGCAACACCAATCTGGGAATCTAGGATTTTTCAGGAAATTGATAATGAAGTATAAGGACATTCAAGTTTGATTTAAATTGAAATTATATTATAAGTTGGTTTGATTTTTCAAAAAATTGATTTTGCCAAATTCAAGTAATTTTTCATATTTTAATACTTTTAGTCATTGGGTTATGTTCCCATTAAGTTTGTGAATTTCAAGAATAATAATTGAAAAAATAAATTTAAATTTATTTGATAAGTTAATAATTCGGAAACAAGTTTTTAAAAATTATTATTTTTTAATGATTTGATTATTCCCAGATATGAATATATTAAAGAGAATAACTAAAACGTGAAATAAATTATAAAAGGCATAGAGTACTGACTAAGAAACGTACTTCAATGACCAAAGTGCCCCCACATCGCTCCATCGTGAGATTGGAATTTTTGGGGTAGTCAGTCACTCTTCTTCTCTTTTTTACAGCTTAGTTGGAGAAAAAGACCCCCAAAAGCAAACAAGCCCTTCAATTCTAGGGTTTTTCTTCAACATTGTTATACTAAATCATCGAATCTCAGGTTCCGATTCTTCTTCCCTTTTCCTTCTTCGCAAACAATTTTCCACACACACCACCTTCTTTCTTCTTCTTCTTCTTTATTTCTTTGAATATTTGGGAAATATTCAATTTTGTCTTCTGACTTGCAGCCAAAGGAAGTAATCGAAAACCTAGCTTTTCTATCGGTCCAGATCAAATATTATTTCAAGAATCAAATTTTCACTCGATTTCAGGTAAAAATGAATCAGGGTTCGTAAATCTAAAAGAAGAGAAAGGAAATGGAGTTTCCAGCTTTTATTTCTGTATTTTATGTGTCGATTATACTGGCGTTTATTTCTCAGATTTTGACGAAAATGACTCAAGACGTTGAGATGAAGGAGCAGCAGCCCGCCCCCTCGAATTCCCTCTCATCCACTTCTCCATCCACTTTTCAGCGTAAGTGTTTAATTTATATGCGTACTAAATTTTGTGTTAATTATTGTTTTCTTAAGAGAATTATGATTGACTGTAGATTTAGTGAAAAAAACCGAGGCAAAGGTCTTTTAATTCGTTTGACTTTGAAGGAAAACACAGTAGGAAATGCTAGCATTATGCATATTTGTTATTATGATAGTTATTTACTAAATTATGCATCTTTTTTCTGTAATACTCGGTTACATTTGAAAAGCTTGCACAATTGATGCTTAATAGTATTAAAGAATTTTATAAAAGTTGACTTTAAATAATGCTGCTTTTTCTGTGTCACTTTCCTCTGTTGAATCCTAGATCTGACCTGAGTGTAGCACATTGGGGTGTCAATTTTGTCTTTTTGGTTGCTTATATTAGATTTGAAGGACATAGCTGCATTGATTGAGACGGGGGCTTACACACGAGAGGTTCGAAGGATTGTGAGGGCTATTCGGTGGACAATACAGCTGAGAAAGAAGCTAAAGGCTTCCGTGCTTTCTACATTTCTCAGTTTTGTGCTTGTTCCTGGATCTGAGGTGCATTCTCGCTTATCTTCATATGTGCCTAAGGTAAGCAAGTCGGACATTTGAGCGTATTGTTGAATTAATTGTGGAAAATGTGGTTTCAGATTGTAGGTGAATGATTATGTAATATGTGTCTATGGGTTAAATAACCTACCAGGATTTTCTGTATGATCTCCTGTTAATTGCTTATTTTGTGGGTAAAAGAAGTTTATTGTTAATCAAGTGGAAGAAATTATGGCTCAAACTCATAGTATTTGAGTTATTTCCATTTTCGTATGGCCACGATTTGGTTCACTTCATGTTCTGCTAGCCTATTTTGTTATTTTGATGCACGTCGAGTTTAGGACGTGTTACTGTACATATCTTTTTGTGGTGTTATATTCTTTATTGATAAATGCGATGAATCCACTTGTTTGGGAAATGGTATGGTGTCTGGAAAATTCACTTAATGGTTTCGTAGTTGACATTACATGCTGAGGCTGTCTTGTTTCCTCAAATAAGATGATGTAGAACTTGACGGGGATTGTATGTACAGATGAACCACTATTTTACGAGATGTAATGATGCTTGTAGGAGGATGAGCATGACATGGAAGTTGATAGCGCAACATCTGGTACGCTAGCCCCTGCAAAGCACTTCTTGCCAGAGCTTGAGATCTACTGCTATTTGCTTGTTCTAATATTTTTGATTGATCAGAAGAGATACAGTGAGGTATGGTTGTATGATTAAATTACCAGAGGCTTGCTATCTTAATGATGTCTGAACATTTGTAATCTACTGATGATTCTTCTTTACTTTCAGGCTAAGGCTTGCTCTTCAGCTGGCATTGCTCGTTTAAGGAACCTCAACAGAAGAACTGTTGATATCCTAGCATCCAGGCTCTACTTTTACTACTCTTTAAGCTACGAACTTACTGGTGATCTTGCTGAAATACGAGGGTATGCATATATCTATGCTAGTATGAATTCTCGCAACACCGATGCCTCAACCCTTCTTTGATGCATGGATTTAGAAATTTCTTAATCAACTTATATTTAAGGGAACAAATAAACCGGAATGGTGCATCTCATTTTTCCTGGTTACAGTGTCTTTTGTTAACTTATGGTGTCACTTCTAATAGAAATTAGCATTTCTTAACAGTAATCTTCTAGCTTTGCACCGGACTGCTACTTTGCGCCACGACGAGTTGGGGCAGGTTTGTTTGTTATCAACGAGCAATTAGTTTATCATCTTGGTAGTGGTTTTCGTGATTGATGGTGTGCTGAGATAATGCAGGAAACTCTTCTGAATCTGTTGCTGAGGAATTACCTCCATTACAACTTATTTGATCAAGCAGAGAAACTGAGATCAAAGGCTCCTCGTTTTGAAGCTCACTCAAATCAGCAGGCAAATTTCAAGACACTGCTGTTATTTTATGTTTGTCAATGTCAGAACAGGGCATTGGCTGCTTGCATGTTTTATTAGAGATATTTCTTGTCATTTAATAAAATCACTAGTTGGACATGAATATTAAATGGATTTTGATATAAAGAGGAAGCAATAATTACCCAGAGGACCTTGACCAAGCATGATATATGTGTAATTAGAGTTAAGAAATGGAAAAGGATTGTGCAAATGGTGGTTTCGAGACACTTTAAGCATATGCAGTAGAGCTAATATCAAATTTTAAAGAAGTTGAACTACAAACTGAGTATACTGTATACAATTATTAACTACTCTAATATCAACAGGATGATATGGTTCTGCAAATGCTTTGATGTTTTATTTTTCATGCTGTCTAAGCATAAACATTGATTTTCTTTAACGAAGGAAATGGAAACAAGTATCAGGTTTTCTTCAAGCATGGATCAATTATTATTATCTTCTTTTTTTTTTCTTTTTTTTTTTACTATATTATTATTATTATTATATTTATTTTTTTGTTTTGGTTTGGGGGGGCGTTGGTTCTTGAAATAATTTATGTCTAACTATAACTTTAGTTTATTAAAGGTTATGTCTCTAGAATCTAATTGTTCCGATCCTGGCTGTATCCTCTGCAGTTCTGTCGGTACCTGTTTTACCTTGGAAAGATCAGGACAATTCAGTTAGAGTACACTGATGCTAAAGAGTCCCTACTCCAAGCTGCCAGGAAAGCACCTGTTTCTGCTCTTGGTTTCCGAGTTCAATGCAACAAATGGGCTGTGATTGTCCGCTTACTGCTCGGAGAGATCCCAGAAAGAACTGTTTTTATGCAGAAAGGGATGAAAAAAGCGCTGCGGCCATACTTTGAGCTTACAAATGTGAGTATAAGACTGTAAAAGTTTATTAATATCCACGGACCATCTGACAATTATCTCACCTATAACCGCGCGTTTTATGTAAATCTAGGGCTTATGTTTCTAGTTTTTGTTTTGGTCAACCTATCATAAACCAGACAGTGGTGGTAGCAGGATAGTGAGATAAAGGCAATGACCAGGTCACATTATTCTACTCTATTCTGGATAAGTTATGAAGTGTAAAAATATTTGGGGCTCTTTGGCTTGGGACATACTGATCTTGTAAGCTAATTACTACACTGTTACTTATCTAGATTGGAGAAATCCTATTATCTAATTCTAGACAAATTCCTGAAATTTCGCCTGGGGCCTTTGCTGGTTTTTCCTAGAAGAAGCAATTTAGTATGCCGCAATCATTTGGTATTGACTTATTTTACGTGTGGGTTTCAGGCTGTTCGAATTGGAGATTTGGAGCTTTTTAAAGCCGTGGCTGAGAAGTTCGCCAGCACCTTCAGTTCTGATCGAACTAACAATTTAATTGTTAGGCTACGGCACAATGTTATTAGAACAGGCTTACGCAACATTAGCATCTCATACTCCAGGATCTCACTCACTGATGTTGCTAAGAAGTTGAGATTGGATTCTGCAAATCCTGTTGCTGATGCTGAAAGTATTGTATCCAAAGCAATTCGAGATGGTGCAATTGATGCCACATTAGATCATGCTAATGGGTGGATGGTATCAAAGGAGACGGGGGATATTTACTCTACAAATGAGCCTCAGATTGCTTTTAACTCAAGGATTGCCTTCTGCCTAAACATGCACAATGAAGCGGTGCGTGCCCTTCGTTTTCCACCTAATTCCCACAAGGAAAAGGAAAGTGCAGAGAAGAGAAGAGAGAGACAACAGCAAGAGCAAGAGCTTGCCAAACATATAGCCGAGGAGGATGATGATGAATTTTGATAAGGGGCATATGGTTGCCCATAGGATTCTCTCTTGAATGTTGCATCAGAATTATCAAATTTCTCACAAGGATGTTTCATTTTCACAGATTGATGGGGCTACTAGTCCTCTGTAGCTTTCTGCATTCACTGCTCGTTATATGAGGTTTTGTTTAACTCAAACTGTTTGTTGGTCATGCTTCTTTTATTGAGCTGCAGAATGTTGTTATATGAGATCGTTAATTAGCTTGATTCTTGCAGTGGACAAGAAAAGCCAAATTATATCCCTTGTTTGCATATTCAACAGGATGTTCTTTTTCCTGTCCTTATTGCATCAGATAGGTGATGAGTTCTTGGATGCTATGCTTTTATTAGGATTTATATGTTTGCTTTGAATATTTTATACTTTAAAGAGGAACTCGGATAATAATAATAATTAAAGAAAATAGAAAAAAACCAAACATTGTGATATACAATATGCGGTGGCACTAATAGCTTCTTAGTATTCTGATAGACTGCATGAAGTGCTCATCTAAGTGAACAAGATTTGCACATCATTCTCCTTTTGCAGTTATTTAGGTACACAGACTCGAAGTGGAGGCCTTGTGTCTCTAAATGCGATGGTAAGCTTAAGTTATAAACATGTGCAAAACAGTTGGCGGATTGGTGCAATTTAAAGCACACCGGCTTGGCACAATTTAAAGTACACCCACAATTTAAAGCACAGCCACATTTTACTTTATGGCATCTTTATGTATATATCCATCGGTTCAAAGACCCACTTGCCTATAATATGAAATTTTCCCCTATTAGCTATCTTGCATTTATGATTTCCCTTCTTTCTTCAACTGGAGCCTTGACTGTGCTAAACTTAACAATTTATAAGACTAGCAGACGATAACTTTTATTTCCTCAGGCATTCTCCAAGACTAGCATTTCCAAACTTCCATATAAATAAAGCAGCGAACATTCTTGTCAAATAGCTCGGTCGTAGGACGAGATAACACCTCTTAATTCATTTTGCGACTCGTGGGGCATAAACTTTTCACATCCACATACCAATGTGTCTGCCAAAAATCATAGCTTATTTATGTTTCTAGGGAAAAATTGGTATTACTTTTATATCATTAGAACAATATACATATATATATTGGCACTTCAAATATTAATACTACAATACCAAAGACTTTCACGTGAGACACAAAGGAATGTGCTATGTGCAGATGGTCATGTAGTGCGTGCCATAAATTGAACAATCTTTATAAGGAAAATGCAAATATATACACGCACCATTGTTAAGTTCTACATTTTGTGGTCATCTTGAGAATCTAATATCAAAATAAAGCTACATTTGTTCCAAAATTTGAGATGTAATTCCAAGGTAAACTGTAAATGGAAGTGGAAGCAAAGGAAACAGAATGCTTCAGGATATGAGAAAATGATTACAGTTTTTTAGCATTCAGCTAGCTGAACTTAACCCAAAGGACTTCACAATTGTGCTGACTCTTTCAGCAAAATTTTTGGAAGTTATCTTTTTACCCGGGATGTGAAATGGATTTGAAACTGCATCAACATAGGCAGCATGGAAGCTCCTGAAAAACTGTGGCAATTTTACAAAAACAAAAAGGAAGTTAGCTGCCATGTTATGGATACCGAACATCCATGGGTCTATAAAGCAGCAATCCAAAAGACAATCACAATTAGAGATGTTAGGAATCTGAATCAACAAAATAGGAAGTGTTAAAAACTCATAAAGAGCAAATTGTTCTCAACTTAAACTGACTTCACTGCCCGCGGTCAAATGATTCTAATTTATAATTTTCAAAATCAGTGCAAGGTTGAGAAGAAACTAAAATGCGACAAGGATACAACGAGAAGTGTTTTAGAGCTACTGTTTTTTTCTATCAAACACAAGAAACAAATTTTTTAGTTCTGGTTGGCGTAAGTGAATCAAGTATTACAAGAAATAAGTTCAGTGATTGATATGAAATTCAGTTCTAAATTAGATGTAGAGAACATGTTTTCAGGCCAAAATTCAAAAAAAAAAAAGGCGAGAGAAATGCTTAGAATTAACAAGTGAGCAAAATGGGTATACTTTAGCAAAGTAATTGTTAGGACCCAAAAGCAGCCAGAAAGAGAAGAGATCTGTCTGAAAAACATAATTGCAGATACTTCTGCCCAAAACTTTATAAGAGTCTCTACCGAGTCGGAGAGTTCACAATGGTAGGCAACAAGTAAAATATGAGAGTACCAATCCAATGTGTAAAACTTGGAGCGAATTTTTTTAACAAAAGACATCTCTGAATTGTGACACTTACATTTCTCACATCTGCATCTCGGACATTAAGATCTGTTGTCACAAATATGAACTTCACCTTGGTATTGGTCAAGTAACCATACCTGAAAGCATTAGATCATGAGCGCCAGAGAGCACTTGCTAGAGAAAAATGAAGCAAAACCATGTTCTGTTTTCACCCACAATTGCAAAAAAGAAGATTCTTTGTGCTTACACTTTGTAGTTTTCAGTTGGATATAGCAAACCAAGAAATGTCTCATTTAGTGTTGGGCCAGACTTTTTCGGGTTGTTCACTGATGAAACAAAAATTGCCAAAGAATAACTGATATCAGATAGAGCATTTAATACAAAACTCACAAAATCTTATTGCATATTTGGTTACACTCTTCATCCATTCCACACTATCAAGGGTCACCTCTACAGTGAAATTACAAAGGGTCAAATCCTTTTCAATTACCTATGTGATTTAAGGCTGCCCCATCTCCTCCAAGTCTATTTGTATAACAAATTCTACCAATTTGGTTAATTGGTGCATCTAATAGCCTCCTCTAAATATGTCTAAATCATCTCAAATTATTCTTTTTCAATTTTCCTCGAATGGGCGCAACTCTAACCAACTTTGCATGCTCCCCTTACTGCATACTTTTCGTTTATCACATATCCATCATAACATTCTCACCTCAGCTGCAATATTTGTATAAAATAACTTCATATATATGCTCCAATATGATGATTTGTATGTGAGGTGTTGCTCTAACTTATCTCTCCATAAGCACGGTAAATCCCAATTGCTTTTCAAGCTCAGATAAAAAAAGTTAGAGCAATTCAACCTTGTTTAATGCTATATATCCTATGCCCTCAAACCGCATAAATTTTGTTCAAATTAGTTACTATTTCATTGAATTGCCAGCTTTTAGGGCGAATTGAATCCCAGTCTCCCAAGGCTTCCACAGATCCCACCATGCATTATAATTTAGGGTTTCAAAGGCATTCCAACTGAACTATATCCTCGATCGCAACTTATATACTAGTTCACAGATAAAATTCGAAATCAGGAATTTTAGGTATTCACTTTAGTCTCTTCCATTAATTTAAGCTATTAAATAATGCTCATCTACAAAATTACTCGTGCAATAAGCAAAAATTAAAAGATTAATATATAGATTCACCTCTTTCATCAACGACATCGAGAGAACAATGGACAATGTGATGAAGCTTGAGCGCATCATCTGCCTCGGTAAAACTCTGTATGTACAGCGGATTGTTCTGCCAATCACACGTAATTCAACCAAAAATCACTCCAATTATTTTTTAAAATTCAAGCATCAAAGCAATCGTAAATGACTGATTAATTTATATAGAGAAACGTGAAAATAGGGGGACGACGGAGCACCTGGTGGCCTACAACGGCGACGCAGACGATCATGTCTCCACTCTGATGGTTGAGCTGGGATTCTTCTGTATAGAGAAAATTACAAAATAGGAGTAACTCAGGCTAACTACTTAGATTAGGCAAAATTGCACTTTTCTTTCTTAAAATTTGGCCTGCTTATATAGCGATTAATATATATATATATATATATATATATATAGTACTTTTAGTTTTTGAACATATACTCTAATTTTGTGAAAAAATTCAAAATCAATCAGAAAAAATAACGTGCTGAGGAATTTTGTGGTTTTGAAGGAAAAATTAGCTAATTGTATTCATATTTCATGTCAGGTAGACTATTTTGAAGAGAAAATTATCTTTTCTTTAAATCATTTATTAATTAGGTAATTGAATATGTTATTATGAAATAAATAACTAATTAAATAAGAAATTAAAATAATTAATTATAATCTATTTTCTTCTCCCCTTTTTGTTCTTTTTTATTTTATTTTATTTTTCCTTTTCTCTCTCCCATTTTTCCTTCTATTTTGTTTTTTATTATTCTCCAATTTTTTTAGGGCTGTTCATAATTTGATTAACCAGTCGAACGGAATCGAGATCAAAATTTCGATTTGTACCGAAAAATTGAAGCAAAAATTTTGGTTCGGTTTTTGTTTTTCATTTTTCATATTTTTTATTTTCAATTCAGTTTCGATTTTTTATTTTTGGTTAATTGAATTGAACTGAAATCTGCATTATTATTTTTCTACATTATATATATAATTTTTATATTAGATTTTTATTCTTGTTATCTATTTTTATACTATTTTTTTATATTTTTCTCACTCAAAACTAAAAATAAGTAAATTATATTATTTAATATTTATCTATTTTTTTATATTTTATAAGAAGTCGAGTAATTGAAAATCGAAAAAAAAATCGATTATAACTAAATCGAACTAATTAATTCAGTTCGATTTTTGATTAAAAATTTTGACGAACCAAAACTTGATTATTCGATTCGGTTCAGTTGAATCGAACGAGCATCCTGAATTTTTTATATTTCTCTCCCTTGTTGTGTGGGGTTATAACATTGATACCATTGTTTCACCTCCACCCTCAATATGTCTGACTCCTATCTCTTATGAGGTGATGAGGGGCGTCGTTAAATTAGATAGGGAGGATGTAATGATTCAATAATAAAAGTCTTGGCACGGTTGCAACATTTTGCTTATTTTAGGTCTTGGAGGCTCACTTTCACAATTTTCTAAACTTTTATATAATTTCCTACTTATGATATTCTTTTAAAATATGTTAGGAATATGGATAGATTATTCTTGGAGAACACTATTGTTCGATTTTTTGAATTTCCATCATCAATTTAAGATTGAAGTAGTATAAATAGGTTACGATTTCAGTTGTAAAACAATAAATTATCTGGCGTTGAAAAAGTAAAAGTATAATCTTTTCGTACATTCTTGATTTAAGGAGATGATCGTATGATGGATTCGTTTGATTGGGCTGAGCTATGTACTTTGTGGTTTTGGGCTTGGCCTATTACAAGCATATGGTTTTATTTTGATATATGTGTTTTAATTTTTATCTTAAATTGGTTTTATTTATTACTAAGCTTGATTAATGATTTTTTTTGTTGAAGAAAAGTGAAAAAGAAAAAGAAAATTGGCTTTTCAAATTTGAATTACTTAACATTTGTGTTTTCTTTATTGGGCTTGGCCTCATATAAGCATGCAATACATTTCAATCCAAATTCAATTTTGATCTTGCTCTTAGGCTTAACAAAGGGTTGAATCTTAACTCAAACTCGTTCGGATCTGATTAGGTTCTATTTTTATGATCTATTAAAGATTCGAATTCTAATTCAGATCGAGTATAAAAATTCTAATATAAATCTGATTAATTCTAAACAAAATTGTAATATCTTTTATAAATGTTAAAAAAAAATGTTTTTAAAAGTGACAATATTTAAAGCTTGGTATCAACCCCGTAGACTAGCCCAGAAAAGAAAGAGCAAAAATGAGGTACCAACCAACTTGATGGTTCACTTTTTGGCATTTATATTCATCTAAATCAAAAATTGGAAGAAACAAACCTAAAAGATTCTCAATGCTTGACTGTTTTTGATCTTTGGGATCCAAAAGCTATAGTTCCATTATCCACCACGGAATACCATAACACATGATGATGATCATTGATAGAAGAAGTATATGTTACTTGAGTTATTTATCATACACTCATTGGTAGTATCCATCTTATTGCAGACATATATAGATATTTCACAGTTATGAACTAGTAGTTTTTCACACCGAAGGGGACAGCAAGAGTTGGAAAAATCAATGGCATACTTAGTGTTGATGGAGCTGGAGGTGATGAGAATTCATTTGGCCTCTGCTGTTGCCACTATATGATGCTTTAGCTATATCAGGCCATGCACTTAAAGGATTTCGTGCTAGCTCGAGCAAGGACTCTTTCACATGATCAGCCTGGATAGTTCCACTGTCCCTTTTCTGTAACCATATTGTTACATCAAAAGAAATTCTTTACAAGAAATGTTTTTTCAAGGGTTTTGAATTTATTAAGGAAATACCAGAACACAGCTATTAGTATGCATTTTTGTCATATTGGGTTCAAATATATGGATTTTTGTTACCTCTACTCTGAAGATAGTTGAAACCAGGCATGTGTGTCTTGTTGCATTCACATTGATTACTTGCAAGCCCAGAGAACTTAATGCCTCCATCAGCCTCACAAATCCACCTGGCTTGTGCTCACAGAATACCTTGACAAAAAACTCATTTCCATCCATTTGAAAGACTTCCACTTGTGGCTACATTTTTTGCCAATTATGGTCATTTTTGTTAATTGACAAACAAGCTTAAGTTCACATTGATAAATTCTCAAATTTTAACTGATCTTACCTCCATTTGCTGCACCTTCTCGTTCGTATTTTCTACCTCTTGATTTTGATTGGAGGTGTTGATGCCACCGTTACCAGATGATTCCTTGTGAAAACCTCTCAGAAAAGTTTCATGTTCACGTTTGGGACCAGTTTTCATTCCATTTTGGTGTAATGTAACTAGAGGAATACTGTTATCAATACCATTTCTTACTATTATCGAAGCATTCTCATCATCTGAATGTTCTTCAAGCTCAATTTGCAAATCCTTTACTTGTTTCTGCAACTCCTTAACATAATTGATTGCGTCTCCAAGAATTGCAGCTCTATCTAGCTGCAACACACAATACCAGTCATTTAAGAAAACAGACAGAAAATGATGGAAAATACTACTTTCAATATCATTAAACATCATCCTTGAGATTCAATGAAGTGAAGGTTATTGTTTACCTTGGAAATGTTAGGAACCAAGGCTCGAAGGGAATAGAGCCTATCATTCAGCTTCTTTCTTCTCTTCCTCTCAGCCTCTAGGTTTTTGGATTGATGCCCCTTTCCAGTTCTTTTTCTGTACTTGCCATCATTTTCATCATCATTATTTGGATCAGAATCATCTGATCTGTTATTTTCCTCTATCGAAGGAATTTTCTCATTCATTTGGTCTTTCTTGGTTCTTGAGGGCGTCATCAACTTTGGTGATCTTGATATGCTCATCATGTTACGATACCTTGGTTCCATCTCATGGAATCCATTCTCACTGGAGGGAGTGAAACTGTCTGACTCATATGTTCTTCCTTCAATTAAGATACCCTTATTCTTGTTCATGATCTCCGACGTGCTGTTGAACTGTTGTAAAGGGCTGCATGGAGAAGTACCTAGATGGAATCTGCCAATGGATATATCATGGGGCAAATCCGAGTTTTTTGTAGAAGGGTCTGTTGAAATTTGCAGCTGGAAGATGCTGAGAGCCTTTTGAAGATTTGCATCAGATAAAAAAGAGTGTGCTGGCATTTCATGGATCCTGCTCAAGGAGAAACTTGAGTCTGTACAGCCGGAGTCACTTATTGCTAGCTCTTCTGAAAAATCATTGCACTGAATCTTGATAAAATCTATGACTTGCTGATCTTCAGGAACCTGAAAAATAATTAAGCAACTAATATTTAGTACTATGTGCTTTTCCAGGAATACAAAGCATAGTATAAGCATGCACCATTTCCCATACTGCACTGTCTTATAAAACATCGACTCGTGAGGGCTTCTGGGGCCTGAATTTGATTAACAGAAGGATAGATTGATAAGTATTACATACTTTTTTAGTCACAAACAATTCGAGTAATCCAAGAGGCACTGGCACCAAAACCCTGGTACCATGTGTTTCCTACAAAATCAATGAGGAGACGATACTTCAGCTTGATTTAAGAGGGTGACCATACACAAATACTGAAGGACTTGAACCTTACTTCTGATGCATTTGAATCTGAGTTATATGAGAAGTTCAACCAGCTGGAGTGGTTTGACAACAAGGCCTCTGCATGAACTCTGGGGCAAAAAAATCATCATTGCAACAAAACGCTGAACTTTTCTAATTTTCATGGATGCCGGGGAAAAGAGTATACCCTGAATCCAGTGCTAGAGAAGAAGGAATACGGTCCAGTAAATCACAAGGTTTGGTTCTTGGATGTGAAAATAATACATCTCTGCAAGGAAGAGCAGAAGAAGAAGCCGTGGGAAGGTTCCCTTCTCCATTCTTTTCAATATTTTGAGTTCCAGCACAAATGCAATCCATCAACTCAAGACACCTACAAATCAATCCAAGTAGAAGGAATATATCTAAGTACTTTCCTTTTCTTTTCTCCATGTGGTAAGAAGGAGATTGGTTCGATTATACATTACCTATGATCATCACGCAACTTCCATAGAGCAATGAAATCCCAGCTCTTATTTCCCACCAGAGGTCTTAGCCTCTCTAAAAAAAATTGTGCAGGCATTTTCCTAACAAATACAAAAACTGGTAGTATATGCTAATAGAATTTCAAGTACAAACAAGAGAAAAGATACTGCATTTCAGTTAAGAATTTAGAAAGGAAGAGTTCGTCAGCGAATCAAAAGACAATATTAAAGCATAAAGTGTTTGTCAAGATTTATATGCTCATGAAATCATTCTTTTAGACTATTTTTACTTTTGTAGTCTCTTACAAACACAAACAGGAGTAAGTATGGCATAATTGCCCAATATCCTACCTTTCTTGTTTTGCTATGGGCCTGATTCAACCTCTCTAGGCTGAACAAAAATATGGGGCATCAAAAAGAAGAAAAGAAAGTACAAATTTTGAAAGAGATGATTCATATGTACAAACTTCAGTTGATGGTGATGGTTAACTGATGCCAAATCCTTAATGCCCTCATCATTGCATGAATCCCATATCAGCAAATTCTGGGAGAAAATAATTTGTTACTTGTTTTTGAGATTTCTATCAAAGAAGAAATCAAAAGTAAGCTGAAAGATCTGTCTCCTTTTATCTGACAAAGTCTCTCTTTTGCATGTGGAGCTGTATAGAAGTGAACACTAACATTAGTAGGTGAACAGCAGAGCATGCATGAGAGAGAGAGGGTGGGGGAGGGGGACCTGAATTTCTTAAGAAGAGAAAAAACGAGTCAATCAAATTAAAGTAAAAAAAAAAAAATCAAAGTACAACAATGAGCTAGTTTTCAATTTTTTGTACGGTGATCACCTAATAAAGTATTTGCGATGCTAATAAAATTTTCTATTACAAATTCGTAAAGTGTATACGATGTCTGCCATAAATGAAAAATGCAATAAAATTTATAATATTTTATCAGGAATAATTACGAATTGAATCAACAAATGGCTCCTGCATGTGGCACAAGTAAACGGTAAGGGAGCCGAACTTTTTCAAATAATATCCCTCCAACCATCAATTCAGAATTAGAGTACAGAAAATTTGAATAGAATTTAAAGCAATAGCAATAAAAAATGAATTCTATACTTGATAATGATATATTGAAGGATGTTTATAGGTATGTGATTTGAGGTTATGATCTTGTGAGGTGTATGTAATTACCATTTTGAGTCCATTGAATTTGACTTTTTGGTCTTTAGAGAATCTCCTAGACTCGTTGGACCTATGCGACTGGCCTTTTGTTCTCTCATGTTTGGCCCATTGAAGTCCGTCTACAATTCATTGCTCCAGGAAAATCCCCATTGTTTCTTACCATCGCCCTCAATTCGATCGCTGGATTTATATGTATTACTTTTACTTTTTGTCTGAAGTCTCTTTGATTGTAATATCTTCTACCTAGGTTTTCTCTTTTTTTCCTTCCCCTGTAGTTCGTTATTCGTAGTTTCACTAGTCTTAAGGTTTAGCTAGGGTTAAAGCATAATGTTGATGTTTCTGTATGGAGGTATATCCAGATTGCAAAAATGCATCAAACCCATATCATGAATGTAGTGAATATTGCTTCAAGATTATTGCTGAAGCAAAGATAAGAAGGAATAAAAGTGATACATTCATTATTAATAGTTGGTGGATTTTATTTTTCTTTTTCAATTTTTTTATAGTTGACTGCTTAGTATTGATAGACGTGTGATATGTTATGAATATGTGCATAATTGAGGTGCAGTTTTATGTTAGTCTGTTGGTGTGTTGCAAAGAAAGTAATTGTTTTCCATGTACTGTGCTAGGATTGAAACTATTGATGATTTTAACAGAAAAAGGATCCTGCATTTCAGTCAAGCATTTAAAAAAAATTAGTCAGCAATTCAAAAGGCAATATTGAAGTATAAAGTGTTTGGCAAGATTATATGTTTATGAAATCACCTTTTTAGACTGTTTCAGTTTTTTAGTGTTTTACAAACACGAAAAAGGAGTAAGTGTGATATACTTGCCCAAAATATCGTACCTTGTTTTGCTATGGGCTATTGCTACCTCTCTAGGCTGAACCAAATATGGGAACATCAAAAGGAAGATAAGAAAAAAATAAAGTACTAATTATGAAAAAAAAAAGATTTATATACAAAGTTCAGTTGACATTGATGATTAACAGATGCGTAATCCTTAATGCCCCCATAATTGCATGAATCTTTTAGAATAAACTGTGAGAAAATAACTTGTCAGTTGTTTTTGAGCTTTCAGTCAAAGAATAAATCAAAAGTAACCTGAAAGATCTGTCTCCTTTAATCTGAGAAAGTCTCTCTTTGTATATGGAGCCTGAATACTAATATTAGTAGATGAACAGCAGGGCATGCATGTCTTCTGTGTGTGTGTGTGTGTGTGTGTGTGTGTGTGAGAGAGAGAGAGAGAGAGAGAGAGAGAGACTTAATTTCCTTAAGACAAACATGAGTTAATCATAAAAAATGTAAATGTTAAGAACTTTCTTGTTGGCATTAAACCAGATTCATCTAACGTACACTTCACACGATAAATTCTACTTTTGAGATATATCAGCTATTGTAATTTATAAAATGATGTTCATCATTACAAATGCAACTAATATTAGTATTAATTTTTCAATGACGTAAATGCTAGGTTTTTGCTACCTTTAACCCAAAGTATTTGTTAAAATGATAAAAAAATGAAAGTACATTATGCAGCAAGCGCCTATAAATGAAACCATTTGTTATATTTTTGAAGTACAAATTGTCTATTTAAAATATTACCAATTGGCTCTTTAGTACAAGCCACGCCTAATTAGATTGTTTGTATAGGATTCTTCTCCAGTACTTATGTCGGAACATTTTTTCTCAACATTGTATTATAAGAACCTTATCTACCTCGAAAAATCTTTTATTTATTTGAATTCATTCTCATTAATGCTTCAACTGGAATTCAAAGGGGAAAGCTTGCCCTAGAGGAAAATGTTCTGGATTTAGGGGTTTATAAATCATGGTCAAAATGGCGCTTCCATTATTATGTCTGAACACAACTTTTACTATGTTTTAAGCAAGCAAGATTAGACAATTTTGTTAAAAAACTATAATAATCCAATATGTTTCATATTTTATTGGTCCACTATTTAGCATCTCTAAAAATTTTATGAATTGACTTAATGTAGAAGGGTCTTGGAAATCTGTCTGTGCTCTCTAATTACTTTACAAAATAATTGGAATAATTACTATTCATATGGTAATTTCAGTTAAAGCCACCATTTTCAGTATTTTTTTTTTGACCAAAGAAGAAAAAGGGTGTGCGGGGGAGCTCTTCCTGAAGTATAAGAAAACTAATACTTTGATTAATGAGTTATTGATAAGACTCATCTATTGGGCCTCAGTGGACCTATAAAACTGGCCTTTGGGTCGAATCATATTTTGGTCTGTTTATCGGCCCAACACATGTTCTCAATCATTGATTCCTAAGTCAATTTGAAAGCTCCACAATTCATTGCTCCATAGAAATCCACAATTATCTTTTATCATCTCAATTTATTATAGATGTTCTAAAACCCGGTGACCTCAATTTGGACGCTGGATTCAAGTTATTATTTTTTACTTTTTTATCTGAAGTCTCATTGAGTTGCATTTTCTTCTATTTAGGGTTCTTTTCCCTTTCCGTAGTTTCCCTCGTCTTATGGCTTCGCTAGGGGTAAGTTGCTTAGTGTTTATGTTTCTTTATTTAGGTATCTATATTTTTTTATAATGTAGGGAATCCTTTATCAGTTATTGAGGAGATCAAGAAAAGTATGGCTAAAAGTGTGGATGAAGAAAGGAGAGTGCATCCAGATTGCAGAAATGCATCAAATCCATATCATGAATGTAGTGAATACTGCTTCAAGATTATTGCTGACACAAAGAAGAGAATGAATAAAAGTGATACAGGTTGGTTTTTGATTGATACCTTAGTTACTAGTATTTTTTCAGGATTATTTATTGCTGAAGAAAAGGATAGGATGAGTAAAGAATTGTTGCAAAATATTAGCTGAATTTGGAGTTCATTCTTTCAGAGTTGGTGGATTTTTTTCTTTTTCAGATTTTTGGGTTTAGATCATTGAATGCTTAATACTGATATTCATTGATATATTATGATATATGTGCATAATCAAGATATGGTTTTGTGCTTGTCAGTTGGTGTATCGCAAAGTAAGTAATTTTTTCCCATTTAATGTGCTAGGATTGCAAGCTAATGATGATAATGTACATCCAAATATGGTTGCTTTTCCCAATCAGCCAGAAGATGTGAATGATGGAAGTGATGGCTGCGAGGAGCATTCTGATGAGGAGGCCGGCATGGATGGTGGTGATGATACATCAAGGGGTTTTGCTAATCTTACAGGAAGGCAGAAGAAGTTATTTGAGTTGAGGTTGAAGATGGTAAGATGGATCAGCATTTGAAATACAATGCAGAGTAACAATTTTTCTGTCATTGCATGGGGACATAAACAGATAGACATTGCTCTTTTGTAATGCATCTGTTGTCCTTACTGTTGATATTTACTGTATGTAATATATCTTCTTCTGTCTTTATTCATGTAGAATGAGGCAAAAAAATCCAATCAGACTGCCATGGTTGCGGAGAAGAAAAAATTGGAAGCTCCAGTGGAATCTAGAGGGATTTCCAAGCAAAAATGGCTTGAGGAGAGGAAGAAGAAAATTGGAAAACTTCTGGACGCTAATGGCTTAGATATGAGCAAAGCATATATGCTTGATACACGAGATGGCAGAGTCAAAGTATAAAAAATGGGAGAAGGAGCCTGCCCCTGCTGGTTGGGATGGTAATTGGCCAATCTTTTCTGTTCTTTTAATATTGCTGCTCTCTGGTTGCAGATTATTTCTATTGGCACATTTTTCTTACTATCTAGGGTTGTATCTATTAGCCATTTCATGGCCATGCTTAAATTGTAAAAGCATATATTCATTGAACCATGTTGTATGTGAATTAATTAGTTCATTAAAGTGTTCTACAACTACTTGATGGTTTTCTATTGTCATTTTTGCAATTGTGTGAAATACTTGAGAGCCTCTTCATACCTTCAGCTGGGTGACAGATGTAATTTAAGTTTTCAATGAATGGCAATACTACTGCCTGATGCGTGTTTCCCAAGTTTTATACACATCAACAGCCATGAACAATGGTACAGTTTAGCATGTTACTAATATGTTGGAAGCTTATACTGTAGTGCTGAACTTTATAATAATTATTGATAACCGTATGGTTTGTTCACTTTATAGTAATTACAAGTTTCATTCCATGGATAAAATATCTATTTATTACTTGTTTGCTTCTTTACCAAATTGTGTTGAGCCTGGTGTGTGGATTGAGTTCAACCAATCAAAATATTCATATTTATCTCTCTTGCAGCCTTTTGAGTCATGCGCCTATGTTTCATGCGTTCCATTTTTCTTTTGTTTTTCCTTAAATGGGTGAAGATAGCCATAGGAATTATGTGAATATTGGTGTTTTCATCCACAAAATGGAGTGAGTTATTGGTCACAGAATTTTTGCTTGCTTCTGTTTGTAAGTCTATGACTTTACCATTAACTCTGTGTTTCTAAAGACAACTACTTGGTTTTACAGTTTTCAATCAAAGAACTTTGTACAATGCATACAAGAAAAGGACAAAGAATATTGAGGTGGACCATGATGAGTACAACCGAATGAAAGAAGTGGATCCAGAATTCTACCGAGAGGCTTCAAGTCTTCAATATGGAAAAGTAAAGCATTATCATATGTCAAGGAGAGTCCATTTTATTTTGAGACGTCTCTTTGGAAGTGATACTCATGTCATTGTGACTGGACAGGCACCAAATATATCAGAGGAGAAGATTGAAAGAATGGTCAAAGAGCTCAAGGACAGGGAGGAGAAGTCAAGGTCATTTAGTAGGAGGAGAAAATACCGTGAAGAAAAGGATATCGACTCAATCAATGACCGTAATGAGCATTTCAATAAAAAGATTGAGCGAGCCTTTGGGAAATACACTTTGGAGATCAAGAACAACCTTGAGAGAGGAACTGCTTTACCAGATTAAGGTACTACTATGTCACTGCACTTTGTATCCTGGAAAGCAAGTTATCCTTTTACAATGGTTTGCACCATCCCTGTTTCTGCTGTTGATATTTACAGGACTGGGAGGATATAAAATAGGATTTAGTAGTTTTGATGCATAAGTGTAAAGTTATTGTTTACATATGCGATTTGTGTTTTTCCAGTGTGCCCCAAAATTAACAGATTGGTCCTTGATAGAAGCATTTGGTTCCATTAGCAATCTGCTGTTCCGGGACAATAAGTTTCTAAGATGGTGAAAATTTTTAAATGGTATACATTCACCCTAATTGTATATCATGTCCCCTCCCCCAGAAACAGGAAAGAGGGGGTTTGGGGGGAGGAATGGAAATAGAATCTGGAGAGGTTTTTTGAGAGGTTTAACAAGTAATTAATGTGATCAATTAGGAACACCACTATACTGAAATGATTTATATGTTAAACACAGACGGAAGATTTTTATTGGGAAACTGCCATGTATGGGATTGTTGATAGTGGTGGAATTTTCTCTGGCAATGAAGAGAATGGATAGTCAGTCATACAGACTATTCTATGTGTAAAGGCTGTCTAATATGGTGGCTTAATGAGTTGGTGAACACAGTTCTTTCTTGAAATTCTTACTAATATGTAGCCTTTCTCTGAACTTGCTAGTTGGATTCTACACCTGCTTGTTTAGAAAATTTTCATATTATCTTTGACATTTACATTTCAATTGTGTTGGTGGTGAATTTAGCATTTTTTTACATTCATTAAATTTCCTGTTTCGACTATCAATTTTGCGTTGGACAAATGGTTAAAACCCTTAATAACTTCCTTGTTATAAAATTCAGAGATGAGTCTCGTTCTAATGACTTGAAAGGATGTACAACATTAGAAGATAGTGACCACCGTTCATGCTACTTGAAACTACACTAATTTTGCTTATATTCCTTGAGCTTATTAATGTGGTCTGCCAAATTTTATTTTGGGCAAGAATTTTCTACGAAAATCCAATCATGTCAGGCTTCTGACGCCACTGCTTCAGAAATTTTGTCTTGTACAAAGTAATGGCAGGCGTTCAAATTCATACTGCTAAGGAAAAAAAATATAGAAAAACTAACTCCGAGTTAAAAGTAAAAATAAAATGATCATTACCTATGAAAAGGCATGAAACCATAATTACCTTTTGAATGAAATCCCTTTCAGGCGAAAGAATTAGACTTCACTACAAAGCCACAACCCTCGTGAAAAACACATATATGAATTATTTCCCATCCACCCTTCATGTGATCCCACAGCCTACATCACATGATAAGCAATTCCATAGGGGCAATGTCATCAAAATTCCCCCTACGCGTAGCCCTCTATTGGTATTTATTTTTTCTCGCCCCTCCATTTCTTGCTTTTTCTTTATCCACTCTTTGCTCCTATTGGCTGCTTGAAGTCAAAAGTGGATAAGCATCTGTCACTCTTCCACCAAAAAAATTTCACAGACCTTTCCAGAATTCGGCTTGGGGAAAACAAAAGTTCACAATATATTATTGTCTATATGCGCCTGGATAGAGCTTCTTTTACGGATTTCAAGGAAATATATTTTTGAAGATATATAATTTTTTTTTTTCAAAAATAGAACGAACACTAAATTTGGTGTCAAAATAAATGCAATTAATGAGTTTAAATCAGGGAAAGTACAAATTTTAATGCTCCTGACTCCATAAAAGATCAAAATAGTACAGCCCCGCTGTACGTGATTAGGTGAATTCAAGATATTTAATAAATGGATATCATTTTTTTTCTTTCAGCAATAAGTATTTAACGAGTTGATCGAGAACTCAGTGAAAGGATATCATCACTAAATATATTAATCTTTAAATTTCGTTTCATTTTTGTTTCAAATTTCTAATTGAGTTTTTTTTCAAATCGAAATCTGTGTTTCACCAAACTTTATAGTTTTGGCAGACACCGTATCTTAAACTGTACTTATACATACATATCTTGGTAAGTAAGCGGTAACATCACATTTTGTGTCTCGAAATTTGTTGTCTCAAAGCATGTTTAATAAGCTCATCTATGCTTACATTACAATAGTAATGTAAGAAATTTAATTCTGACATACAAAAATGAAATTTAATTCTCACACACAAATAATGTATATTTTCGCAATTACTTTTAATCCTGGAAGAATGTCATTTCACACCAGCTTATTAGCTCATCTCATCTGCAAGCTCTCTCTTCAAATATCAAGAATCTGGAATAGGAACAGCTAATATCGCTATCAATGGAATGCGATCGGAATATACATTGTATTTACACCCACTTTGAAAATTCTCCAAATATACATTGAATTTACACACCTTAAACCTTTTGAATTTTTTTTGGAGAATTTTCGATTGTTTGGTGATGCTTCAAAAGAGAAAAAGAGTGTTTTAATCAATTGTGATTTTCTTATTGGAAAAGAATATCTTATTTAAAATTATATCCCCATCTCCAACCAATCAGACAGAAAGAAATCCGCAAAATCATTCTTTTCCCATTAAGAGATCCCTCAAAGTAATATACAGTGCCTCCTACTTGAAAGTATCAATAATAGACATGGTTGGGTAAATAGGACACCCTACTTTTTCCTTCATATTAGACAAGTATTGGTTAGGTTTTGATTTTGAAAGGCAATTTGGTTTAAAAGAAAGCACTAGAAATAACCAGAGGATAAATTGTTTGACAATATGAGAGAGAGAGAGAGATGAGAGAAACACCACCACCACCACTACATTTTGTCGCATGCCAAATAAATACACAGCCAAAGCTAACAACAAAGATTTTAAAATTATACAGAAAAAGAAGAAAAAATAAAAAGAAGGGCTCATTTAACATTCTCCTCTCATTACACACAAATTAAAGCAAACAAAAGATTTAACAATAATAATAAGATTAATAGCAGATCAATTCAATTTTCAGTCTTGCAGAATTTTGCTTAGTTGGTTGGGTTGCTCCTGAATGATCCCAAAGCCTTAAGAGCTGCAGCCCTCAAGACAAACTGGTGGTATATGGCCGCTGCCAATGCTCCCACAAATGGTCCAACCCAGAAAATCCACTGCAGTCAACAAATTCAGTTTTAATCATTAATTGATAATATTACATCATTATGCAAAGCTAGTTCAATATGTTTTTAAGGAAAAGAATTTACATGATCATCCCAAACTTTGTCTTTGTTGTAGATAACAGCAGCTCCGAAGCTCCTAGCAGGATTGATGCCAGTTCCGGTGATGGGGATGGTGGCCAAGTGAACCATGAAAACTGCAAATCCAATGGGAAGTGGAGCCAAAACCTACACAGCACCACAAAACCATAGTTTCACTTCGTTTGTTAATCTAGTCCAACATCATTAAACTTCCATAAAATAGGTTAACAAAAGAAAAACCAAGCTCAAATTTGTTTGGATGTGTGCGCTTACAGGGACGTGAGAGTCACGTGCGCTTCTCTTGGGGTCGGTGGCGGAGAAAACTGTGTAAACAAGCACAAAGGTACCAATAATCTCAGCACCCAGCGCTGTACCCGTGTTGTACCCAGAGGCTACAGAGTTAGCGCCACCGCCGAATCTATTGTAGTAGCTCTTCATGAAGGCTTTCACCAAACCAACGCCACAGATAGCACCCAAACACTGGGCTACTATGTACCCCACAGCCCTAATCAGCGACACCTTCCTCGCCAAAAACAACCCAAATGTCACCGCCGGGTTGATGTGCCCACCTGAAATGCAAGACGGAACTAAATTCAGAACAAGAATAAAGAAAATTCGGCGAAAACTTAGCAAAATGTTTGGTGTGTTTTAGGTACCTGAGATGCCGGCAGTGCAGTAGACAAGGATAAAGATCATGCCGCCGAAGGCCCAGGCGATGCCGAGGATGCCAACGCCGTCGCACTGGTCAGCACTGTTGAGCTTCACGTGGCCAATGACAGTGGCGATGGTGACGTAGAGGAAGAGGAAGGTGGCGATGAACTCAGCGATAAGGGCTCTGTAGAAGGACCACAGCTTCAGCTCACCGACGCCTAAAAACGGCGCCGGCGGCGGGTCCACGTAGTCCTTACCGTGCTGGTGCGCCACCGCCTCTTCACTCACTTCCTTTGTCATATTTGGTTTCTCTCTCTAGAAAGAAGATGGATTTCTCTCTCTCTTTTTTCTTTTATATAGATTACTTCTTCGGTATTTTCTTCTGCAGGCTGTAGCTGAGCTCTGAATGTGGTGTTGCTGTTAGGGGAGTGAGCTTTTAAAGGGTGGGATAGAGGGCGGAGGAACTGGAGGATTAATGGATAAGGTAAGGGTATTTTTGGAATACAATTATGGGGCCACATATAAGAGTATTTTTCAAATGTTTTTGTATCTGTGTCCGGAAATTTATATTTCAACCCCATGAATCAATTTCTTGCTTATATTTAAAAACTATTTTATAGTATAAATATATCATTTAAATTAAAAAATTCGAACTGAAAAAGTTAAAAAGAAAAAAAAAAAGGACATTGGCTTTAAAACCTTCAATTGTTTATTAGTTCTATTTATCTGTAAAATTGGTTAGAAAAAAAAATAGATTAACTACATAATTTGTTATAGCTTTAAGAGCCATATTACTATAAAAAAATAAAATGAAAAGATGATCAATTAAATGCTTTCACTAGCAAATTTCAGGAAAATTTATGTCTTAAGTAATTAATAAAATGTTGTTTGTCAACTAGATAGTGTTTGGATGTTTTGGAATTGGTTTATAGAATTGTAATTAATATAAAAATCTGCATAGTTTCAAATAAAATAATTATTAATTTCAAATCTTCTCTTCAAATTATTATGTTGATCCACATGCTTAAAGGGGGCAAATTGAAAAAATAATAATTACATGGTACTTTATAAGTTTCATCAATCAAAATGCTTATAATTCGGACATGATTACTCACGACAATCCAATAATAATGTTTAATTACATGATGTTTTGTCCATAAACTATTTTTTTTCCATAAAACAAAAAAAAAAAAAAAAAAAAAGCAATAACAGGGGGGTAGAGAGAGAAAGTGGGGCCAAAGATACAGCATGGCCATGTGAGGGCTAATCATCTGTTTGTGTTTGGTCTTCACTGTTGTGGGTCCCACGGCAGCCAAACACCCACTGCACACTGCAGTGCAGTCCCCAACGGTTCACTGTCTTTTTTCCCTTTTTTTTTTTTTTCTTTTCTTTTCCCTCTGGCAGAAAAATATTTTCCATTTGCTTTTTTAAGCAGAGGGAAATTGGAATTCCTTCTTCTTCTTCTTTGGATGCTTTTAAGATTTCACCTTTTTCGTCTGAGGTCACGTGATCTGGGAGTTGGTAATGAATTTTCGTTCTCCGGGGTTTTCCAGACTGAAAAACTCGGGAAATTGATATTTTACCTGCAACAAAACAACGCTTTTAAGTCTCAGATGAAATGATGTGTTTTTGTACGACTAATAAAATGTGTCATTTGTTTTTTCACGTTTGTTTTTTGGGGAATAAATAGTAAGAAGAAAATTTTGTGGAAATAAAAATGTATATATATATATATATAACTTTACTTATAATCCCTCAAATAATTTTTTATTAAAAAAATTATTGCTCATTCAAATTAAAAAAATTCAAATAGGAATTAATGGTGAACAAACTGAATTCCAAGTGTTTGGGATTCCTTTTTGTATTTTTATTTTTTTCTAGTGAAGGTCAATGATCCCTATTTACACGGCATGTGAAGTATCGAATTATTGTCGTACGAAAATTCAAATTAAATTTTAAATTAAAAAGAAAGAAAACTTTTTAGCTAAGTGAAAAAGGGAACTTATACTTAATTTAAAAGCCTACTCAAAGGTAATGCTTGGTTTCAATTCAAAGGTAAAAGTCTTGAAACTTGAAGAAGACGTGACGTGAATGCAAATGGCAAATGCATTTAATTTAGGCTGTGTACGGTTATGTTTTGGTTTTATTAGGGTAGATATTTTAGGAGAACAAAAAAAATAGTAAAAATAATATTTATTTGTATTTTGAGAGATGATAATTTATATTGTAACTGTCATATCCTTGGGAATGAATATGCCAAAACATATTTTCGTTCTTGGGAAGAAAAAAATATTTCTTTGGATGCTACCAAACACAGCCTTAGCAATTGATATTACTCAAAATCAAGCCCCCATAGAACATTAAAATAAATGAATCTGGAAAAATGTTGGTATGTCTCTATTGAAAAATGACCTTGGTAAGTAGAACAGGGCCAACAATCTATTGTATTAATTATTTGTAATAAATATTCAAAGATTATCTGTGACCACATGTTAATACTTTAACATTAGGTAGAATCATAGTCAAATATGCTGTCCTATATCAATTTGGAAATTGGCATTGCCCTTATCCTTGTTGTTATTTATATTTTTAAATATCAAAGTGAATGATTAATGTTGCCCCCATATACAAACAACACAAAGAACCCATATGGTCACCACCCCCATTATTTGTTTAATGTGGCCATTCCACTTTGATCAATCGCATGCATACATACATACATACATAGTATGTGCTTCCAAGGCTGTAATTCTCATCTTTCTTTTCATTTTGACCAAGAAATGCAATTTTTTGGTTGTAATCTATTCTTAATTAGTATTACTGTTGTTTTCATTTCTCAAAAAATAAATTGAATCACCAAGAAACGGAAGGGAGTTGGAAAATTTACAAAAATATATAAAAAAATTTAATGCGAGTGAATTAAATAAAGATTGCTAGAAACGAAGAATATTATCTTGTCGGAGAAAAAGTTTATTATTATTATTATTTTAGTCTAACTTAATAACAAGAAAGATAGAAAGATAAATGATTCATAGAGGGGAACAACAACTAAGTCCAGTCAAAAAATTAAATACTTTGGGAATTGAAAGCACTGTGAAATTTGAGTGGCTCGAGAATGTAGTACTAATACCTTTTGATTCTTCTATGATTTGGATGTATTAAGCATAGGTTCTGAAATTATGATGTTTTATAATGAACTACAATATTAGTACATACATATAAACATTCTCAGAAGATGTCTGTCTGAGACTTGTCCTCAATTTAGAGCGGCAACAGCCTTTCTAATCATGGGCCTCTTTAGGCCCATTATTTATTATGGACTAATCTCGATTTATCTTCCTTTTTTTAAAATAAAATAAAATAAAATAAAATAAAATTTGAGGACCAGCTTCAATGGTGGCTTAATGAAAAGAACCATGTGGAAAACAGCTGGCATTGTGACGTTTGATAAAGAAAGAAAGAAATTTTAGGTAGGACCAGTTTTTCTTCTCATCTCATTGTTATTAAAAACAGTGGAAATCCTCATAGCCTGTATTAATGTGTGTTCAGGATTACATAATATTTATTCCTTTGTTCTTTTGTAGTTAAGGTTGTCCCATTCATAAAGATAAAATTGAGGTACAAACTACTTTAAATCAAAATATCTGTTTGGAAAAATTCAACAACGTTATAAAATCAATTTTGATTTACTTTTGTAAATATGAATAAGTAGTTATAGTTTCTTTATAATCTTGTTTAGTTATATTATAAGTTGGTTTAATTATTTGTCTGTTTGGTGATTAGGTACTAATGATTCTGTATTATAACTAATACAAAGAGCCATCGATTCCTTTTATTAGAATTCTATGATTCCTAGTTTCTTCTGAAAAAGGACTTGTTATTCCTTTCTCAGTTTTTAAAATAAGTATAACACCTCTTTTACTTAATTAAAAAGTGAATATTGATTTGAAATAACACACTTTTTACTGTTGATCTTGAATAACACGCTATTTATGGTTGATTATGAATAACACATGTTTTTACTGTTGATAAGGAATAACGCATTTTTACTGAATTAAAATAAGTATTGATTCAAAACAAAAGTAATTTTGAGGAATCGAATGATTCTCTAAGTTTAATAATCTATAAAGGTTCGATATGAATGACTAAGTTCAAGGAGCATGTTTGTGACGCATTCTATCATATTGAAATATAATCTTTATTTAAAAATTTATAAATATCATTTCTTCCATTCATTTTTAGATATGTTGTATTTTTATCCATTTTACGCTTTATAATTTTCTATTTTTTATTAATACTCTTTATTTAGTTTCTACACTATTCATGACAAGTCAATATCTTAGTTCTGACATTATTCGTCGGGTCAATCTGATACCCTATAATTTACGAGAAATTGACTCTTCAAAACTCTGAAATCATAATCCAAAAATATATGCATAAAATTTCCCAAAGCTAAAAACATTTAGAATTTTAGAAAAAAGTACTAGTTTTAATAAGCCCAAACCCTTTTTTCGTCCCTTCTTATTTTTCCTATACAATATGAATATCCATGCATACATGCAATGCATCTTTTATACCATTTTCATTGAGTAATTAAAGGGGAAAAAGAAAAAAAGAAAAAAAGTGATTCACTTTATTAAATTTCCTTCAAAGTAAAACACAACAATTCGGGAGTCAGAACGATCCATACAGAAGTTGCCACGTGTTTTTTTTTCCGGGGGTGGGGGTTGCGGGGGGTGGTGCGGGGGCAAAAGCAAGTGGACGTTTCCAGAGGGTTCTGTGGGAACCGTTAAGAGTGTTTTTGGATTATCAATAAGCGCAACGGTCTTATTTCTTCCCGTTTTGGTTTAGGTGGGTTTGTGGCCGTGAGTTAGTGAAGGTGAATCTATTATCTATCCCCCCTCAAGCGCACGTTAAATGCCTGGCCTCAGGCCCTACCCTTTATGTTGCTTGAAAGTTGAAAGTGACCCCTCACTGTTTTTTTTGAAGTTTGAACAATTGAACCTTTTTTGGTTGACGATAATGACCTCCTTTATTACACACACACCCTTGTCAATTAGGGTTTCCTTTTCTTTTCTTCCTTTTTTTTTTCTTTTTATTTTGTGTGGTTTTGTGTGACGAAATATAATAGTTCTTTCAATGAAACTTTAGATTTACATGATGCAAAAGTAAGTTAATTTGTTATTTTAATAATAATTTAAGCGTATAATGCTGAGAACAAAGTTGAACACAAAACGAAAGTGAATAGAATAAATTGAATTTGAAATTCAAATAAATATTAGAATGCTACACGATTTAAATAAGAAATTGTGTATACGATTATAATAATAGCATAAGAATATTATATTTTTGAGAAATTTAATACCATTGAAATACTACAACAATTAGATGTTAACATGTAACTTACTAAACATTATTAGGGGAAAAAATAAAACCGTATAAGCTGCTTCTTCTTCTTCTCTCCCTGTCTATGATAATCAAGAAGAGTGAATAATGGAATGGCCTGGAGTTGCGTTTTCCCACATATTTAAACATGTTAGGGCCATGTTTATTCATTATGATAACTCTACTTCAATTTTAGGACGGTACCCAACTTTCATTAATTCTGTGAGATTTCAAAAAACATATTCAAATTTAAAAATTTGTTAGTCATGAGTATGTGCATTACAAAACTTGTGCCTTGTTATTTATAATATCCAGCCCCTCACCCCACCCCACCCCACCCCATAATAAATAAAAAATATGACAAAAAAAAAACAAAAAAAAAAATAAAACATTAAAACATTAAAAATAAATAAAAAAATAAAAGACCCTTAACTACTCACGTTAATTTGAAAATTGCCATGTCCAGTTATAATTGATGTCATGTGAGAGGATAAATTAATTATGCATAGAATATAAGTAAGCTAGCTAGGCCCATGTGAAAAGATGTATTGGAAATATCAAATTTCCAGCAAAATCTACATGTTACTAACATGGTCGAATTATTAATAATAATAACATTGCTGGCAATTGGAATTTCATTAATTCTTACAATTTGGTTGTCTCATCTCTCATCTCAATGAAGACGTTCGTTTTATGTATGCTGTTGTTTTCCACACTCGAAACAGCTTAATAAATTCTCACCACATGATTTCTGACCTGCAAGAAATCCAATAATTGGAGAAATGACAATCAAATCTTTTAGGATCAATCATATATAAGACGAAATTTAAAAATAAAAGCATTATTCACGAATTGAAGATTTATGGAACATATACATATTGTAAAGTTTTTTTAAAAAATATATAGCAGTCGCAAAAATAAAATCTACAAGACAAATTAAGTTTACACAGTATGAATTAATTTTTTTTTTTTTCTTTTAAGAGTTTGGCATCCGAATTCTCTCTTAGAAGGGTTATAGTGAGACTAGTAATTAAAAATTTTCAAAATTAACAACCTAAGATTTTGAATATTTTTTTTAAATTATTATATTTCATGGTATCACAACAGTAATTGAGGATAAGGTGTAATAGTTTTTGGATTTCTTTGTTTGCTAATAATGAGGAGAATATATGACTTCAGCTTTCCACATTTGTCATTTATCATTGAAATCCCTTTCCACAAGAATAGCCATAGCTTTTAAGGTATGTTTGGTTCCACTAAGGTAAGGGGGGAAGGATATTTCACTTCCTTGCCTAACTAATATTATAGATTTCCAATTTGCATTTTGTTTGGTGTCATGGAGAAAGAGGAAAGAAGCCCTAAAAAAATATGATGTCAAGAAGAAAAGGGAAAATGGTTGGGGAAATAGAAAACAAAAATAAATAATAATTCATTTTCATATCGTAATTTTCATAAATACACATCATTTGACATGCATTTGTTACGTGAACATAATATAAAATGCTAAATTTGAACATAAAATTCAAAATTATAATTATTAATAGTAGTGTGAGTGAGATTCTAATCCAAACACTATTAGAACGAAATTTTTTAATTACAACACAATTAAATTTACTCTTCCCATATTATTTATTGGTTTGACATTCAGGTGATGCAGATTGTTGGTAGCAACAGTTGTTTAGATAAGGTATTTTAGTGTTACATATATATATTCGTCTTCTAGCAAACTTGAGAATAATTCATCTGTACGTTTCTTATGGCTAATATTTCTAAATAGAATATCATTTATACTAATTAATTCAATAATATGCATTTAAACGGCTTGTGGTCCCTTAATCATTGAAGATTAAAACTCAAAAGGAATAAAAATGTTGCACGATTATTTGTTATACTGTCAGGGTACGGCTACGGTTTTGTTCTGCTCTTAAATAAGATAAAACCTGATTGTATTAAATAAATAAATAGAGATTGCAACATTTATTTTATTAACTACTATTATATTTTAGCCCAATTATTACAAATTGACTCTCGTGGTCGGCCATAATAAGAGAATTCTTTTTTGTCAGATAAGTGTTGTCATTATTGTTTAAATAAAACAAAAATCTTTTTATTTTTTTTGGACTAGCTGGAGCAACTTATGCTAGTATTTGTTAATTCTTGATCATCATCATGATGGCATTTACTCGAGTCACAAGTAAACACCATTTTGTAAAAGTTATGTTAACAAACAGTTTGCAAACAAACAAGTTATTTCCATATGACTATTAGCTGAGAAATAATAATAATAATAAAAGAACACTTTATTATTTTTGTTAGTTGTAGGTAATTTCTGTTTGATATTATCGACTCAATTAGAGCCTCAAATATTTATTTGGATACTCTAATTAATTACTATATTTTGGCATCTAGAGCGAAAGAATTCATGCTAAAATCTTTTGGGCTAATGATTGTTAAAAGACCAAATAGGCAACAAGTGCTGTGCCCAGAGAAAACATCGTCAAACCAGTTCGGCCCATCTTCAAGGGATGCCCTGGCATCCCATCTGCGATCTGTTCAGGCTGAAGCTGCCAAGCTATAAATTGATTCATTTTTAATTTCTTTAATTAGCTATGGTGAAATATTAATCCTCCCTCCCCTCTCCCCCCCCCCCCTCACCCAAACGCAAACACACACACACACACTTCTAAATTGAGGCACTGCTGAACTAGTTAAGATCACCATCTTTTTACTTAATTACCAGTTAGTATCTCCATCCGAGGATTTCACATATTGTAAGAGATGAGGTGTGCAATTTAAAGAAAAATGAGGCTGTAATCAAAATTAGTTTTAAGTTCAATATGTTTTATTAGCAGTACATGTTTGAATGCTGAGAAGGCAACTCCACTTTTAAGCAGCATACCCACTGTGATTTGCCCTTTCCCCTTGTCAATATAACACAAGGGGAGGCCCTTGAATATACCCTAATTCCTGTTAGCTCATAGCTGTTGGGATTTAACATGAATATACCAGTGTCCTGAAACCTGACAGCGAAACCAGAAGAAAAGGTCATAATTTGAACAATTTTAAACTTAATACTTGACTTGTAACAGACAAATGAGTCAAAAAGGATGCAACTAACTATGCTTTTTGAAATGCAATTAGATTTTAAAAGTGATTGTTGTCTGATAAAATCACGTTACTGTTGTCATATGGAACTTACAAGGTAAATCAGACTGTCTAAAGCAATCTCCAGCTTCTATATAGGAATGGATGGATCGGATCCGTCACTTATTTATGCACAAACCGCGTTATGATCCAGTGTACCTGTTTAGATCGATAGCGGAGGATATTACTTTGATACTGTGATGAGAACATTGTCAATATATAACAAAACTTACAATGTTATTCTCAGGAGCTTTCAGGTAAAACCCTTGAGCCGTTATCACTACTATGTTTGAAGTTACGAGAATAAAGAGACTCAGTGAATGCTTTCCCATCCACTCCAACACACAAGTCAAGCATCTCCAATCATAAACATCAACCTGCAGTAAAGACATTTGAGAAGAAATCAACTATATCATTGTTTATTAATTTTTTGAAGTACATAGTGCAACCTCCTTGAGATAAGTAACAACTGTGCAGGTATGTGTAAAGTCGAGAAGTCAACAAGATATGCAAGATTGCTTATATTACCTAGAAAGCAACAGCCAGAGCAAATAATTGACAGACGGATATTCTCAAAAAATGTTAGATACTCAGAGAGATTTTTTATATTATGTTTCTATTTTGTGACAAACCAAGCCCATGTCATAGTAGAGACTTCAAGTATACATTAGAGAGAGAGTTTAACATGCTCAAAGACACTCTTGGGATCAAATGCAACTTTGAGAATAGGAGCAAATTATAAATATAATTCTAATGCCACTTAGGCCATTTCATCCTCAAGTCTTTATCCCGTATCCATTTCAATCCTCAGGATATTAGTAAGCAAGACATAAACCTCTCAAATCAAGCATGGCCATCTTGAGAGTTTAATTAGATATATCATTTCAAGTTTTTAAGTATCCCATTTTAGAACTATTAAGGCAAGGCTGGCATATGCATGTTTTGTTTCACGAATATTCAGGCTAGCATCACAGTGTCATTCAATCATTTTTCTATTTCACACAACTCTTATGTGAGTCACTGTGTACATGTAAACCAGAGCTTGAGCTTATAGCATCAATATACAAAACAATAACCTACAGGTTATTGGAAAAAAATATATTGTTTTACTGATGCCAAACCTCTTTATCTTTTTTTTTTTCCACATGTTGTGGTTCTTTACATTAACTTTTGGCTTTGCAGGGGCAAAGGAGGCCATAGTGTCAAGTTAGCAAATGTTTCGAAATAATTTCCACAAATAATGACAGGACATTTGAGACTTACCAGTGCGTACAGCATGCAAAAAGTTATTCCAGCAGATGCTGAGGTAACCATCAAATAACTGATCGTGTACAAAGATTTGTTAAGCGGTATCCCTGAAGGCAAAGAAACAAGAATAGGTTTCCTCCAGTGTCCAAAAGTAAATACATAGATATCAGAAACAATGACAGCACTCTAGAGCACAAACATCAAGATTCTCAATCAATTGACATGATTATAATAAAGCCCATATACATCAGTAACTAATGATAGTGGCCTAAACATAAATACCAAGTTTCTCAAATCAAATTCCAGAAAATATCCCTACATTACGGAGAGGATTTTATCATGCAAATCCGACTTCCTAATTCTCTTTTCTATTCTGTACATGTATAGAGCGAAGATTACTAATTTAGGTTCTGTATTGAGTGTCAATACTCCTCTACCAGTACCAATATGGGCCAAGCCACTAATGCATGGATGGTCGTGAGTCAAGACAGGCAGCAATCACAGGTCAATCCTAATCAATGATTGATACTAGTCTAAGCATATGATGGAGATTTCTATAGCAGTTGAATAATGGTATTCACATATACATGGAATATGACAGTGACAATAAAGGGAACAAATATGTTAACAGCGATTATAAATTGGAACCAGGTCAGTATCAACTTCAGTTAATGAGCCTTTACTCTGTCTATCAGACATTACATGACCACCATGTTGAGTTCATCATTAGGTGTTGCTTGTCTTTTCTTTGGCATAACATTATCACTTATCCGGTTTTCCAAAGACAACAAGCAAATCTTAAAGACTGTTGATTTCTTGAAAATGCTAATTTGCAGCCACGAATTTTTTATTTTTTTATGTAATGGTTGGATTCTATGAGTTTTGATGGACTGTAACATTTTAAAACTTTTTAATATGGCATGCCGATAAATTTAACTCGCAACTTTCCTCACTAGACATTTTAGTTTTGGTTTGGCCTATTTTTTACCTAAAAAGGATGGAGTGAGGAAGGCAATGCTCACCTAAGTTATGTGACATTTGACATGTGGAAGCATGCAGCTGAGGTCCATAATGAAGAAAATGTATTCTTTGCAAAGTAGATTAAAATTCTTTGAATATTATAACCATACTTAGAACCCTGCAAATCCAAGAAAACTTACATACCTAAGAAGGCAAGTAACAAACCAAGACCCATTAATGAAACAGAGAATATGGACCAGTTCCATAGCCGCTCTTTGTGATGCTGAAACATAATTGACTGAAGTTAGCTCCATAACAATAATTAGAAGGTAATATATGTCACAGAAGACAGTGCTTCTATTCCAAGCTAAATCAATATGTATGGGAGTTGATATATTTTATGAAAGATCATCTATCTCCTTCATGCCAAAATTCTTGCCACAGAAAGCAGTATCTTGCACTAAATAATGTTTGAAGTGCGCATAAACCATAGAAATGAGAAAATCCTTTATCTCACCTGTAATTGTATTAGAATGTGCCCGTACTGGAGTCCAATAATGCAGGTCACAGCAGCTGTGAGTGAACTGCAAGTACACAGGGTCTACATAAGGAATTACATATTAAAATTTGACATAAACAGATATCATATAAGAAAAAGTAATAAAAAAGATCTACATTCTATTCGTTTTAGGAACCTCAGGTTAAAATAGCATCCAGAAGAACAATTACATTGCTTACCTCAAAATACCTTCAGGATCAAAGGGAGCATGACACCATGAGGGCGAAGTTTGTGGGACTTGGCCGTGGCTGGATATATTGCATTCCTACATTTTGGAAAGGACATTTATGCATCAATGAATAGCATGGAGTAAACCTGAAATTTACAGCACATAACCTTCTAAAGGAAGATACCTTCAGATTCCTGTAAACAGGTCTTGCATAAAGATGATCAACTCCAAGAATATAACGGTCTATCATTCCAGCAGAATTACAAGCAGGACCGAGATCACCTCTTACAGAACATTTCACCTGTGGTTTAACAAAATTAATTTTGCAATCTTGACAACATCAAAATAAACAATGTAAACCAATTCTGAGCATATTTCTCCTTCTCTGTTCGCATCCTGCCTTTCATCTCATATCTATAATCTCAATACTTCCGGTATAATAGCACCACTACTTTACCTTGTTTGTTGACTTTTCTTTCTTTATTGGCCTCCTTATCTCTGGGACATGGAGCTAACATTCTTGGGGCCAAAATTGACCTTTTTGAAATCCATAGAGTTGAAGTTCTCAGAGAAACCAATTTAGCTTAAACTTACTCTCATTTTGAGATAAACCTACTCCTGAATTTCACTTAACTCATGAACAATTGCCAACCAAAGATAAAGTTCCCGCAAATTCTCAAATTATTTCCTCTCATCTTTCAGAACATAATTTTGTTTTTTTTTTATTTTCTGAAAAAAAAATCCAATTTCAATGGCATAAACAATTATTGTTAAAAACTTGAACGACCAATATCACAGACTTAAAAATAATCAAGAGAGAGAGAAATAAATGGAATATTTTTTTACCATATAAACATTGGTGTTATTTGCAGTCATCAGGGAGGAATCTGATTGCACCACATATTGCCAATCCGGAACATACAAGCCGTATAAGAACCCTAAATATATGACAGACAGCAACAATACAACACACCTACAGAAAGGGAAATTTGAATGGTTTTGAGGAAAGAAAATCCTATATAATAAGACTAAACAAATATATAATCAAACTACTAAATTTAATAAATGTTCCTGAGGACTACTTTCATTTGGATTTCTGCAACGTCTTCCAAAAGAGATTGCATGCATGACTAGATATTTTTAGGAGATTGAGAAATATTTATCCTAATTTTCCCATTTACTGAGCATACGTTAACAATTTGTTGCTGGTGCAGCTATATTGTAATGCCAAAGTCCAATCAAAAGATAAAATCTCTGTACACATGCATAAGGATATAAGACTTATTCTTGAATTATATTTTTTTCGTTAACTACTGCAAGTTCACCCCAGATTTATTAGAAGTTGTTAGGACGTGAGGAAATATGTGTTAGCTCCCAAATTTATAGAACCCATTCCAGTCTTTACTCACCATTGCCAAGTACGATTTCTGGGGGCACCATCTCCTCTCCACGTTTGACATGGAAGCCATATTTCACACAATGCCCCCACAACATATCCAATTGCAATCCTCTATGTTAAAGACAATAAAATTTGCAAGAATTATTTAGCATACAGACTTTCTCTATAATAAATTCCCTTTAATTCTTGATCCGGGAAAAAGAAATAAACAAAATAACTGACTAGCTGGTGATAATAAGATGTAAATTGCAAGCTCTAATTTTCAAACATGTTGAAAGAACCTGTAAGATGCCAAGCAATCTTATCTTTTCAACGTCCACTCCATATGTCAAAGAAGTAACACCATGAAAATATCCACCTGAATTGGAGTAAAACTTCGAATTTTAACTGCCAATCAGTATATTGAGCAGATATCAGATGAAAATACTGAAATACACTATAGAAAAATGATTCTTTTAATTTTTTGCCAACCACAACTACAAACAAGACCATCAAGCAATAGTTTAGGAAACTTCAGATATTACCATCACAAAACTGTTTTAAGCGTCATTCCTGCAACGTTATTGCCATTACCTCTGTTGTCGTTTAGAGTTTATTTCATTACTTCACTCTAACAAAAATTCATAATTCTTCGATTTTCTCCATTGCTACAATGGGTTTTTATCCAATTTGAGTATTACATAGTCCCTGTTCTCCTCCTCATACTTTATCTTTTTATGGACCCTACAATATATTGTTACGATAACTTGATGGAAAAATATTAAATTTATCATCTCTTTCTGCAGGGAGAACTAATAGTTTTATCCATTTTCTTAAATGTGCAGTTTCTGCATGCTATTGTTGTACCATGTTTAATGTGTGACATAGATGCATAACATGACTATCAGAAAGATCCAAAGTGAGAGTTACTTATTATACCCTGGAGAAAAACACCGAGGAGGAACAGTTTCAATGCTCTAAGGAGGGCCTTCCATGTAGCTTCAATTCTGTCAGAAATTTTCTGCAAATTTTAAAGCCACAAACGAAATTCAGAGGTGAACCAGAGTAATTCAGATTTCATACTTTTTTAGGTTGAAATGAAATTCCCTTCATATAGTAGTACCTTCAATAAGCAAAAACCATATTGTATACCTTTAACCAGAAATTGGTACATGTCTATGAAAAGTAAATGGTCTGAGGGTCAAAATAGGCATGCATTCCTGTTACACATGTATAGTTACCTTGTATACAATTGCCACAGAAACTCCAGCAACAAAAAGGAAAAATGGCATCACAAAGTCCGCCAAGTGAACACCATTCCAAGGGGCATGAGCAATAATTGGGAAAATCGAGCCAGCGTAATCTACAAGCATCATCAGCTGAAAAGAAATATTATTTAAAGTCGAAACAGAAAAATTCGCATGACCTCAATCACTTGGTTGACCGTAAAGACCAAGTAATGCAGTCAAAAATTTATCTACCTGAATTGAAACATTTGTTGATATCTTCAGACCCCATAATTTCTGATAAACCTAACCCCAAACACTTAATGCTAGTTAACCACCTAAAAGTTGTTAAGATTTATCCTAGAAAATGGTGGGGATGAAAAACAAATTATAATAATCGGACTTGGCTTGAGCTCACTCATAAGACCTTGCTTGAGTTTAGCTTGATGGCTAAATAGGAAAACATGAACTTTCTCTTAGGAGTTCTTATACCATCAAGCTCAACTGGTGCTTGATTCAATAAGGTGAAAAGAATAGAAGAAAAGGAATTTTGTCAATCTATTTGACCTCAGTTTATGCTCGGGTTAATCAACTCTCAACTGAAATTAACTCATATTGAAATTGAGCCATGCTTATCACAAGTTTACAGCTCGTAAAATATCATGCCGAACTTTAAGACCCTATTCCTTGATTTACACCCTCAAAATCACCAGAATTCATTATCATAGGAATATCTAACTGTTCTTCCATGCAAGCCTATCATCGGAGAATTGAAACAAGCTTCTCAATGACTTAGCTGTTCAGTTCTACTTATTCTTACTTTACTACCTCTTTAACAAGATGGTAATAGGCATACACCAAGCAAATCAAAAGTTGGCACCAATGATGGTAAATTGGATTTTCACATACAGAACTTCACAAAAAAGTGTTTGTGTCAGCAAACACGTCTTAGATTATATTTCTCAATGTAACAGTTTTAACATTTTGAACTCCTGCTTCCATTTCACTACTTCTCCTGTCAAACAGTTTAACAAAAAAAAAAGAAGAAGAAGAAGAAGTAAGCCGCTAAGTAAACGTACAACTGAAATATCTAGTCAACTTCAGAATTACATATCCTTTGCAGACCATGGTACAATCATCACTAATCAGATCGAAATATATTCTTAAATCACTAAACAAAGCATTTTCGATGTAATTTTGTAAAATTTAACAAATCAACAGGTCATGAAACGCAGCTACTCCGATTTCAAGAATCAGTCTTCATAGCAAAACTTAAAGCTAAAAAGGAAAGGAGCATTACGAAAACACAAAGGCCTCGAAAGACATCGAGCGAAACCACGCGAGCAGCTTTCTTTTCAGCAACAGTGCTGCTTCTATTTGCTGGTTCCTCAAGCTCCGACGGTTTCTCCTCGTCGGCGGGGTGGCTTTGCAGCAACGGCTCAATCTCCGCCATTATTTTCCAACTTTTATATAAATCAGAGCCTTCTTTTCGGGTACTTTAATGCATGCCAGTAAGTTGGTCTTATTAGTTTTGGAAGAGCAGGAGAAAAAGGGGGTCGGATTTTATTTCATTTAATTTGCTGAAAAGAGAATCGGGATATGAAAATTGGAGGAAAATGGACAATAGGTAAGACCTCCGATGAAAGCAAAGCGGAAGCCACGTGAAGGAGGGAATTTAGGCCCACTGCGTTACATGACGTGGGGATACACTATTCGATGAGAAATAGCAGTGGGGCAACACCAAGCCTGTTTTGCCTGTCTGAGTTGGACCAGTAAAAAGTTGACACGTTTGTCAATGTTGCTGATTACTCCAGAGCGGAAAATGTTTCTGCCAGATTTTTTTTTTTTTTTGTTTGTTTATAATGGAAATTCATTCATTGGAAAAGAGAGAGAGTGTGTGTCAAGGTAACAGGAGATGGGAAACCATCAACCATCCCAATAACAATGGCAATTTATTGCCCCGAGTATAGTTTATATGGTAAAATAATTAATTTGAACTTACTTTTATCGATAGAATGAGAGTTCAAATTTTAATAAAAATCTGCGGATGCATTTTAATATTTAGCCATCACTGTATAGGTGATGGGACTCTGCGGTTGAAATGTTTTGAGCAATCACTTTGGATTGAACTTTTTGTGTGCAGAAATATATAATTTTTGTTAGAAATTTAGGTGTTGGTTAAAGCATACGTTACGATTTATTACTCCTAAGTACTATGACAGATAATTAATAAGTTCAAAATTGATTGGCGCAAGTCAAGAACTTGGATATTTAAAAAAAAAAAAAAAACAATGGCAATTTATTCCTGATGCCCAAGCACATTCGCTGGCATCATGTCCAGAATGGAAGCGTAGGTTGGTGATGTGGTTAGACTCCCGCTGGGACGATCACATTTTAGCCTCGTATTAGGGCAAAATTGTCGTCTTGTAAAATTTGCTCCGGTAGAAATATTTTTTGACATTACATAAAATTAAGCTTGAGGTTCAATAAAATTAAGAATATAAACAAATCGAAAGAACAAGATATATTGTTCAAAGTTAGTCTGAATCTTTTATCAAATTTATTTAAATTTTATTTAATTATTATACAAATTAAGCTTGAACAAACATTTATTGAACCAAACACAAATCAGACTAAACAGTTTTGCATATATTTCTCATTTTTTAAATGATCTTGATATTATTACATATCCTATTATTATTATTATTACATATGCTACATACCAAATTAAATTTCAAATCTTATAAAATAAAATAAAATAAAAAGTACATTTTAGGGATTTCAAGCCGTGATTTATTTTGCATTTTGGAGATTCTTATTTGAATAAAATGACTCATCGTTAAATGAATTTAAAATCACCTGTTGATGGATGTGCACCTAGTGCAAAAATAATGTAAACGTTTTATAGTTGTATGATATTTCATCAGTCTCCTCAATGTATAAAACTCAGTAACAAGAAGTTCATGATTCTAAATACATCATCAATCTGAATATTTTGGCAAGTTTGAGTTGGTTTAACTCAGAGCACCTAAATACTTTCACAGTGCAGCAAACACAGTACGGCAAGAAGCTCAAAATTCAAAGATTGGTTCCACACTCAACACACAGAATCATCGTCTTCACCACATGTTCCGACCAAGTTAATAACAAATCACCACATTCCTCAACCGGAAACACTAAAATTGATAATCAAACTTATTATGGAAGTAGACCACCAAGGTGCCTCAGCCCCTTTCTTATAATCACATGATACAGATTAAGAGAACAAACAAATACCACATCCACATTCTCTTGTTATAGTTGTAGAAGCATGGACATCAAGTCTAAAGGCCCTAAAACCCACCAGCACAAATGGAAGCACACCATCCTCCATGCATATCGAAAAAGAAACAAACACAGCTGCTTTCAAGGGGTAACAACGGATAAAATCAGAACTAAACATAACCATCCAAATGAACCTTGGCAAACATAAGAAACATGTTATGACAACAAAATAAGGTTCGAATTTGGCTAATCAGAGTTAAAAGGGGGAATGTCTTCAGCAGACAAGAAACAACATATTTACTAATGACACTCAGTCAACGACACCTATTAAGAATATTGCAGAACTATTAGATATAAACATCAAGCAGGCATCACTCAAATGCCCATGCATTCTCCCTGCAAACCTCCTCTTCCTCCTCTGGAGTAAAGTCATTCTTTATGTTGAAAGTCTTGCGAATTTCCTCCGGCGTCTTCCCCTTGATCATGTCTGCTACAGTTTGGCAAGTGAGGTCAAGCAGGCTCTTGATGTTTAAGTAGTTTGCAGCCTGAAAAAAAGATAAAATCATCAGACACAAATACTGCAAACTATTCCAGCAATGCCTTGCAGCAACTTTTGGCTCATGTAAAAGAAAGCAGCCAAGAGCAAAACAAAAATAACATGTAAATAACAACACAACATATTACATTGAAAAATTATATGCTTCCAGGAGCAAAAACAAAGGACAGCCTAGTGTAACAAAACCTTTCCGCGTCAAAATGTAACGGCATATATTCGACTTAAATGGAAGGTTGAGAGCAGAAAATTGATGTCAAAAGGAGTTGAGAAAACCATAACATTTCAGACCATGTTATTTAGCACTTCCATTATCCTCAACAGGTACAAATTTCCCTATTAGAATCCAATCTGAAACTAAACAAGCATCTCAGAATAATCAATCAACAAATCCATCACAGCACCACAAGCGAATCTGCTAATGAAAATTATGAATAACAAAATAAACTATAAAATCAAACTAGCAGTATAAAAGCACAGGAAAAAGAACACTGCAGACACTGAATAATTAACAATGGAACAAGTTAATATAAGGTAATGGTACACAAAACCCCATGCCACTGACAGATATTTCAAACTCATAAATACATCAAGACATGCATAATGCACATTCTTAAAACAGCCTAGACAGAAGCACTTTTTCTCCTAGTGTCCTCCACAACGCATAATCCAAGGACAAATTCATAACAAGCCGAACATAAAAAAAAAAAAAAAAAGAATGCGATAATTGAATAGAACTACCCAAGTTGGGTTAGAAAAACCAAAAAAAAAAAAAAGGCACACCAAAATAACAGTTGAACCAACAACAATCATGTCAGACTCAAATAAAAGAAAGTAATACACGACTCCGTAAGGTAAACAGAACATCTGAAAACCAAAATTAAGAGATATAAGATAAGGTATATCATATATTTGGAACAAATAAAAAAATTGAAAAAGGCCACATGCACAACGAGAAACCCAACAAATGTACAAAACTAAATCTCAAAGTAATAAATCTAATAGCACGCAAAATAAGTATGAACAGAACATAGTGAAAAATCTAAGGCTAACAGCTAGAGAGGCAAAATTGTAAAACCAACAAAATCCAGGGGCAGAAATAATGAATTAACAGCGACTGTGGCAAAAACGCAAAAACAACAAAACCTAGGGGCAAAATAGTCAAACTGAACATAGAGAGCGGAGATACCAAGATCAGGTCAAACAGCGTGCCCTGATCAACCTTCACGAACTCGGCATCGAACGCCTTTAAATCCTCTTCGGCGACCTTGTCGGCCGCCGTGCCGTCGCCGGAAGCCTTGCCGGCGGCGTCCACGTGGCGCTTGCAGTATTCAATCACCTTTGCCAGGATCTTCGAAGTGACGTTAGGCAGCGGGATGCTGGTGTCAGCACAGTTATCCTCGATCATGTGCTTTATAGTCTGCGATTCGACAGCAACCGCCTCCTCCACCTCGAACGTCTCGCCGTCGGAGCTCTTCAGAAGGATCATCTTCTGCTCTGCGGCCTCTGCAGACGACATCGATTTTTGATACAAGGACTTTCGAATACCCAAACCTATGAGAGAGAGGGGGGCAGAAAATAATTGGTAGGGAGAGAAACAGGTAGATATAATAAAACTTCGTAAAGGATTCAAAATTTAGAACAAGTTGGTGCGGAGTCGGTATATATTGAGGGGTTAAGGCGGTCAATGCAACTGCCTGTTCGTAAATCCGAATGCGACTTCTCTTGTATTTGTATTAAAAGCGCATTTTCTATGGAAATAGAAAAAAGTATTAGAAAACTCTCAACAGGTAATTTGCTTTACTAGGTCCTTACTCTTTAGACTAATTTCAATAAAGTCATTGGAGTATAAAATGTTATCTAATTCCCAATTATTTAACTTTTTCTAGCCGTGTTTAGTATCGAGGACTTTGTCTTATACTCTTATAGCCTTGGAAAATTTATAATATTATCGTTTAAATTAGATTAGTAAAGAAAACAAATCATAAAGTTTGGTTAGAAAAAAGGAAAGTATAAAATCACAACCAAAATGCACACGGACTTGATCTTGGCACGTGGTCAAATGGTCAAAATTTATTGATCATGAATTAACGGATCGAATCGGGTCGGTTATGGGTTAAGATCATTGGACCCTCAAAATCAGTGGTTTCAACTCTTAGAATCGCCGACCCGACAGTACAAAAAAAAAAGGAAAAAGACCCGTTACCAACGTTCAATCCCACCCTTTTTTCTTTTTTTTTTTTTTGCATTTTTCTTCTATAAAAAACCCTCCTCCTCTTCATTTTTTTTCACACTTCTACATTCTCAACTCTCAATTTTCTAATTCTCTACTTACAATTATTTATTTTTTAATTATATATTCTACTATTTCAATTGTTGTATTAAATCATATTTCATATTTTATTTCTTTCATTTTCAATTACTCATTATTCATTTTATATTATAAACTTTCATCATTTATAAAAAATGGTCAGTTCAAACAACAAAGGCAAGGGAAAGATGTTCGCTACCTAAACTGACCATAATTTTGGAACCGCCGGTTACATTTCGAAATCGCTAATTTCATGGTTCGAGAAAATTCCCATCTTTAACTGTAATTGGCAAGGCCGATTATGATTCAGGTTCCAGAACTAATAGGCCGGTTTCAGTTACGGTTCTGATTAACCGTCGGTTCCGGTTCCTAATTTGACTATTAAACTTTTTTTATTTTGACTTATGTTTTAAAAAATTATAAATTTTTAACTAACCATTAATTTTACGAAATTACAACTTTTAAAAAACAAAAACAAGAGTTTAAAATCTTAAACTTAAATTTGAATGAAAAAATTTTGAACTTAAAATTCGAAAAAATATTTTTAATTTTTGAACTTAATGAATAAACTTTAACTTAAATTTAAAAAAAATATTACCTAAAATTTAAATTATCAAATATTCTAATTAGAATAAATTTAAAAAAAAAAAAGATGTTCAATTTGAAATCTTAAAGTTTAAACTTAAATTTCAATAAAAAAATTTACGCTTAAATTTTTTAAAAATTAGTAGCTAAAATTTAAATTATATAATTAAAAACCATTTTAAAAATAAGGGCTTGAACTTAAATTCAAGTTGCCAACGTATACTTTTAAGGAATAGATAAATCAAAGGTGAAGTAGTTCTCTTACATTTTAACCCTTCTTACATTAGGGAGTAACGTAGCTCAATCACTCTCACTCGTTCCCCTCGTTGTTCTGTTTGTGTCCTCATTTTGATCTTCCTCCAAATTCGGCTGACCTTGTCTTTGTACAGATGCCTTGATCCAATCATCAATATATGTTTGAGCTTCTAAATTCTCAGGAGATAAGGTTCAGCGTTTCTCACTCAATATATTGCCCCCCACACTGAAAACTTGCTCCACTGCAACAGTTGAGACAAGTGAAACAAGTATCTCTTTTGTCATCACGGACAAAACTGGATAAGTTTACTCATTTTGCGATCACCATCACAAAATATTGAACTCTCAATCATCATTTGTCTCATTAAACTCAAATGAAATATTAAAATAACTCTCAAGTTCTTAGTTAAAACTTGAGGATCCTTTATGACGTTTAGTCCATTTCCTAAGTAAAAATTGTGTTGTCGTAAGCCTAAAACTAATACTACTACTAGTCTATGTATGTCAACTTGAGTTGTTTGTAAGTCATATTTGGAATTATATTCATTATAAAATTTAATTAAAAGTGTTCTAATTTTAAATATAATATTTCCTATATCTAGAGTATTTTCATTTTCATAACATTTTAAAGTATTATAATAAATTATTAACATGTATTGTAAACCATCTAATTTAAGTTTAGTGTAAAAAACAACAATAATTAATTAATATCTAAAATTTTAAAAAAATATTTTTTCCATTTCAACTGGATTGATAAAACACAATATACTAAATTTTTATTTTCAGAGTTAATGTTTTCATTTAAAACTGATTCAATATTACAATGATTTAATAATACTAAATGAAAAGTTGGGGAATAAACATTAAATAATTATAAAGTAGCATCATTAAATATTTTTAAAATATTACAAATTTTTTCATATATTGTCCAATAATGTGGATATAAATAAAAATGAGTAGTAACAGTTTGTAAAAAAAACTGACATACTAAATCTTTATAGTGAAAGATTCTTCTAATAATCTATATGTTGAATTTCAACGGGTTGAAACATCCCGTGAAAATTTTTTAAGCATCATACCGGTGGCCCTACAAAATCTAAACCATTATTTATTAATGTGTGGATGTGTTCATAAATAATAAAATGTTTGTCTAACTGGTTTAAGTTGATTATCTAAAACTTTTAAGCTATCTTATACACATAAATTTAAAATATAATATATACATCTAATATGAAAAAATTACCACCAATTGATGGTTTACATGCAGTTTTATGATCATCAATACTAGCATTATTAGCCGCAGCATTGTCAAATGATATTGAAAAAATTTTATTAACTAAATTATATTCTTCTAATATTTAAATTATAATTTGTGAAATATTTACCGCTCTGTGTAAACCATCAAAAACTCTAAATACAAGTAATTTTTTTAAAGTGTTCAAGAATTATCAATCCAATGACATGTAATACTCATATATGAATGTATTTGTTAATGACCACTCAAAATATCACTACATAAAGAAATTTAATTATTTACATTATTTAATAATTCTTTTAACCCTTTTTTAATTTTATTATATAATTTTTTTACATGGCGTGTTAGTATAGTTTGTAGAACACCTTTAACCGCTGGATTATATATTGTTTGAATTAATTCATTAAAAAAAAAATAATTACAAAACTAATACTAAGATGTTCAACAAAAATAAATATAACTAAATTTTATCTACATCTAACATCATTATATTTAAATAAAGAAAGATCGTTACCTCCACCGGCGTCGGAAGATGCGAACGACGACATTTGAGTTTGGGTACGGTTAATGTCAGATTCCACCGAATGTTTCTTCTCCACATGTCTTTTTAAGGATCCATAACCGCCTCCAGATTAAAATTTGTAAGATTGTGAACAATACTTATACTTTGCTCGCATCTCGAGCAAATCTCCATTTAGTATCACTTTATCAAAATATTTGATAAAAATAGAGGATTTAAGAGATGAAGTAGATCGAATATGAGCATTACTCATTGTTTTTTAAGTAGTTAACAAGTGAATTTGCTCTTCATCAGTCAACTCAACTTCATAATCGATGTTGAGCCTTGATTGCTCGTTGACAGCGAGCATCTTTTCCTTATCTTTGTTGCTTGAACCGATAATTTTTTTATAAATGATGATAATTTAGTATATAAAATTGAATAATGAATAATTGAAAATGTTATGAAAAATAATTTAATGAAACAATTGAAATAGTATAGAATATAAAATTAAAAATAAATAATTGAGAATAGAAAATTAGAGAATTAAGAGTTAAGAATTAAAGAATTGAGTGTGAAAAAAAAAATGAAGATGGAGAGGTGTATTATAGGGGAAAATTAAAAAAAAAAAGGAAAAAATAAGGGTGTTTGACCGTTGCTAACGGATTTTTTTTTTTTTTTTTTTTCTGGATCCAATGATTCACGGGTCCAGAATCCGAGATCTGTGAACTCGTAACCGGCTCGTGAACCCACTGCTCGGATTGCAGAACTGGAAGGGCTTATGGGCCTCTCGCTAGGCATGATATAATGAAACATGTGGGCTGGCGACGCGGCAGAGGGCAGCTATCTTTCTTTCTGATTGACAAATTGTGAACCACTTCTTAGTAATGCAAAATATAATTATTTCGTCTAAAAGTATAAATCTAAAATAGATGTTGTTAATCTGTTAAATTGAATATTTTATCAAATCAAATATTAAAATTAAATAATTCAATTAAGTTACTTATATACTAAATATTATTATAAAAATAATTAAACTATTATTATAATAAACTAGTAAAAAGATTACAGCGCGTCCAACGACAAGGCTATGGCCCATTAATGTCTAACTAGAGCCCAATAGAACAAAAATAGCCCACATCTATCAGCCTTAATATCTAGAAGTTGGGCCAATGACGGAGTATACTTCATGAGTTTCGATTTTTAAAAAGCCCAATTTAGATTCTGATCGAATGGCTATCAAACGTTTGAATAATAACGAATTACTTTCATTTCATACAATTTTTCTTTTTTTTTTGCTTTTTTGTTTAGAATATTTGACTATTAAGTACCATAAGAGAAAATCTTCACCAAATATTCAAATATTAAGAGAAGTGACCGCCAAAAAACTAAAACTCAGAGGAGTGAATGCAAATAATCCTTTGGGCAACTTGATATAAAATAAATTTTCACTGTGGCCCCTTCTCTTTTTCATCCTTCTATTGACGCTTGCAAGTTTCAACATATTATAAATCCCCCTCCCTTATTCTCCACAAATTGAAAGCCATGAAAAAGCAAATTCCAGCGCACTCGCGTTAATTGGTTTTCTAAAATTGGCCCGAAAATCAACTTAAAATTTCCTCCCATGGCGGATACATCCAAACCCAGTACCCTTACTGTTTACCTTTACGTTCCCAACATAATAGGTGAGTACTATTATGTATAGTCGAATTAATTACTGTATCTAGTCCATGATTTGCATTTCGTTTTCCTCGTAATCGATCTATTGATTTTTTTTTTTGGGCAAATAAATGAATTTGCAGGGTACATACGAATTGTGATGAATTGCTTTGCTTTTGCGATTTGCTTTAAGGATAAATATCTTTTTTCTGTTCTGTATTTCGTGAGGTGAGATATATTGGTTAGCTGATTTTTTTTGGTGTATTGTCAAAGTTTCTTTCCTTTACTATTTTGGCTTTTGTGAGTGATTGGATATTTCAATGTGGGGTTTCTATTTATCAGCTTTGTTTGTGATGCATTGGATGGTTGGTTTGCTCGCAAACTGCATCAAGGTTAGGCTTGGAATTTTTCATTTTTATTTTTAACTTGAAAATGTAATCATGCAAAGTTGAATAATGAGTAATGAAAAGCTTGTTGGTGATAATTAATTGAAGGTAGGATATTATTTGTATGATGCATAGAATGAAAAAGTTTAACATCGATGTGCTAAAGTTTCATAATATTCACAGCCATAACTTTGTTTTTTCTAAACAGTGCAAGATATCATGTTTTTATTCCTCCTTTTGTTGGGGGCAGGGTGGATAATGTTCAGATTAGAAACTGAAATGGACACAAGTTTTCATATGTTTGTCTAAGAACTAAAGAAACTAAAGAGTGTGTATTCAGGTGCAAATGTATGGATGGAAGAAAATTTTTGTGATTTGACATTAAGATAAAAATTTGGAAAAGCTTCTACAAACTTCTTTGTTCATACTGTTGACTTGCGACGGATGAAATAGGAGTGAACTAGCCTGCTTATTACGTTTGAACTTTGAATAACTCAAACTTCAACATGGAATAACATCCCATAGCTCACACTCTTTGTTTCAGTTTCAACATTTGGAGCTGTTCTGGACATGGTTACGGACAGGTATCCGCCATTTAGATGTCTCACTTGTCCTCCATAAGTCATCATTTTGCACTTGGCTGTTACTCATTTGATTCTTTTTGCCATTTGTTGATAAATTTCAACTTTGTTGATGTGTTTTTCTTTTCCCCAGGATAAGCACTGCTTGTCTGCTGGTAATTCTATCCCAAGTTTATAGGTGATTTACTTTGAATTTTTACAATAATTGCTATTAAGGGGCAGCAGTATGAGTTCTCACTCGTGATATTTTCCAGACCTGGGTTGATTTTCTTGTCATTGCTTGCTCTAGATATTGCCAGCCATTGGTTGCAAATGTATAGGTAATTACTAATTACAATAGTCTTTTTGTTCAAGTTTGAATCTTAAAAAATTTAATTGAACTAGGGGCTTTTGTTACAGTGGCCGGCCTTTGTTGTAAAAAATTTTCCATGTTAACATCAGACTAATATTCAACTTTTGTCCTCACTTACTATTTTCTGCTGAAGTTCCTTTTTGGTAGGAAAAATTAGTCATAAGGATGTAAAAGATAGCAGCAGTTGGTTGTTCAAACTGTACTATGGAAATCGAAAATTTATGGGTTACTGCTGTGTATCCTGTGAGGTGAATATCTTTCTATCACTTGGTACCTGGATTTATATTCGTCCTTTTGTATGCTGACTTTATTCAATTGGTTTGAGAGACAGGTTCTTTACATTCTTTTGTTTCTGCTAGCGGAGAAGCAGACTGAGAATCTGACTGATGTAAGCCTCATCTTCACGACTGCATCAGTTTTTGTGGTCACATAGTGCTTATATTTATGGTGTCACTTTCTTGTTGTCTTTATTTCTTCAGGTTTTAGTAAGTGCTGCAACAAAAAGTTGGCTCTGTTTGACTTTGCTTGCTTTGATTCTTATCGGATGGGTAATCAAGCAAGTTGTTAACATTATACAGGTGAGCAATTGGTACCTTACTGAGTAATCTCTGGAATTGTTCTTAGTATGTGTATTTACTTTTGTAGTTTTGTTACAACCTAGTCAATCTTGTGCGTGTTAATCAGTGCTGACTGCTGACTGCTATTTTCCATTTCTTCATTGTAGATATGAGATGGAAAATGTGTTTCTCAAATAATTTGTATGCATGTTCATTCGTCATTTGTTACTTAAACAATAAAATTGCTGTCATATTTAGTACAACTAAAGCATGGGAATCATTCTCAATGCAAAACAAGTGGTTACTGTGGGCATTTATGAAACTTCTATTGATTTCATGGCAGATATTTTAGAATTGCATGGAATTATGTACCTCATCATAACATGCTTCATTTGGGATTTTGAATCGGTTCTTAATGCACTTTTCTCTTTTGTGATGCTGAATCTGTTGTTTGACCGACTCATTCATCACTTTATGGTAGCAGATGAAGACTGCAGCAGATGCATGCGTACTTTATGATATTGGCAAAAAGCAGTAGATAATATGGCTGCAGAAATGATTGATTGGCTACAAAATGATGCATGCCTTGTTGTTTTGACAAACACTTGTGTTATCTAATGGTTGGATCGAGAGGCATATGCGGGCTTGCCTTGAGGATTAATCTCCTTATGAACCAGCAGCTGATTATGTGCATGCATTGAACTCTCAAAAGGAATCTGAAAGCTAGAGGAGCACATGCTATGTGGAGGATCATGATTTCTCTTTTGCTACATGGTTTTTTGCATGTTTGAAAGTCACCCCTGTTGGTTCCCATTTAAAGTCCATCATTCCTGATTAATCGGAGCTGAACAATAACCTCGATTTTTGGATCAACATAGCTTTAAAATTGACTTGGTTTTGAAATGCTATTTTTTCATGGTTCAGTTGGTGTGATTACTCTTGTAGTATGTTCATTTGTAAATATTCTTTTCTTCTCCATCTTAGATGTTTGCCATTGGTGGTGACCATATTGACATGCACTAGGTTATCCTGGGTAAAATGAGACACAACAAACTAAAGACACATGCTTTAAATAAATAACCTGCAAATTATAGATTGAAGACCGAAATATAAGTCTAAGCACCTAAATTCGTGCGGTATGGTACGGTGAGCTGAGTTCAAATGAATTACTCTTAAGAGTCGATCTTTTCTCAATTGAAAACTTGCCAGCACTTTTTGAGTCAGGAGAGATGAGCATCTAACTTTCAAAATCAATCATATTGGATACATAAAGCTACAAGGATTAACTTCACTCTTAATTCACTACGCTCTCAAAATCTTCTACCACAAAAGAGACAAATGATGAAATTCTAATCAAATCAATACAAGCTAAATCCAAAAAATTGGCTAATCAGAATTGCAAGCCCTAAAGCAATTGCTATAAGGGAAGACGCCCACGTGAGCTTCTCAGTTACTCTAGGGACTCTATTCTTGAGCGCCTCACTACATGAGCCTATAAAGACGGTGTAACTTCCCATAGCAATTACTGTCCCAACCAAGAACATGAACAAAAATGCAGCACCAGCCAAGCGGGAAGGCAATGCAAGTGCAGGTAAGATCATCATCAGAGCATCAGGCTGCAATCCATGGACAATCCCCGTGGCAAAAGTGGCAAATCCGATCTTCTTCTTTGCAATGGATGGGCTTGCAAGGGCTTCATACCCACTAACATCACATTCACCATTTTCCAGGGCAACACAGGGAGCAGGGACTTCTGAAGCTTCCCTGATTCCCATGGCACCAATTACAAGCAAAGTAAAGCCCACCACTCTCGTTCCCCAGGTTCTGATGACCTCAATGTGAAGCCGATCCTTCAAAAGTAAAAAGAGTAAGCCAAATATCACCTGTCCGGCATCATGGCCACATCCCCAAAGGGCTCCAACAGCAGCACTTTCCATCCTTGTGCGGCCTATTGAGAGAGGAGCTAATGCAGCAAGATGATCAGGACCTGATAGCGTGTGCAAGCAACCTGCAAAGAAGCCAGTCCACGCACTGGTGAGTAACTCACTATGAATGAGACTACTCCCCGCTGCAACTGCAGCTGGACCTCCAGCTTTGGCTGCACTTGGAAAACTAGCAAACGCTGGCAGCACGATGGCTGGATGGAGTGACGTCAAAAAGATTGTTGATAATAATATCACTTTCCCAGCATTAAACACCTGAATATATGAAGAAAAACAGTCAACAAAATATGGGACAACCAGCACGCCTCCTCTTATTACTCATATGAAATCATATTGGGTTTATATTGGTAGGGAGGTAAGCTAAATCCTTGTCAAACTTAAATTAGAAATTGAGAATTTATAGCAAGGTGCATTTTGTATTCTTTCCTGATTGTTAATTCTCCTAAATTTCCATAGGAGATTTATGCATGTGTTTTACAAAAGTAACAGGTAGCTAATGCAATAATTTTAAAATAACTAAATAAATAAACAAATAAATAAAACCTATGCAATAATCTGAATGATATTAGCAAGATAATAAACAAAGACAGACAACCCTCATGATCCAAATAGTTGCCAATTACATTTTTGTCTAAATCCTATATGTTACATTTAGTCAACTCTTCTTTCACCCAAAAAAAACAGAAAAAAAAAAAAAGAAAACAGATGTTCTCTTCTAGAGAATGGAAACAGACTATGGAAAACCATAAGCAGCATATTATCTTGGCAAACAACCATTATGGATACACTTCACCATATGATACCATGAGGTGAAATGCAACAAAATAAAACAGCTTTATTCCTAATAAAGTAGATATATTCAACATTAAGGCCTCGCTTTCTCACAACCATAACAGAGATACTTCAAAAATCAAAGATCCTCATAGCTGCTTTAGTCACGATAACCTGACTCTAACCAACAACTGTTCATCCTCATAAATTGAAATGTAGGAAAACGGTATAATTGAGCTACTGATGTGATGATTTCTATTTCCTATTTGTTTTAACAACTACAAAGAGATGCATAAATGTAGGTACAGATGAAAATCTTGAATCAGATGTATTGGTTGCCGTTAGAAAAATATGGCGGCTAATGTATAGCACTTGTAGAGAAGTATTGAGGGTCACTGTGGCACTAAAACTAGGAAAAGAAAAAATCATTGGTCAATTATAACGCTCCATATCATGTTAGCTGTGGAAAAGTATTCTGACTAATATATGAGGCCTTCAGATTATCTTAACGAAGAAAATAAACATGGTAAGAAGAATCCTCCCACTCGACACACAAGTACTCTGTATAAACCCTTTTTATTGTAATAAATAGACAGCCTTCCTTCATATGCAAATGAGCTGCATAGAAATACATTGATGGTAAAGGTAGTTAGTTGTTGATCACGCACACAACCACACATGCCTATATTGCTAATGTTTGCTTTTAACTAAATATGCTGCTCTACCGCTGATATGATATTCAATATAAAGCACCTGAAAGAATACTTAATGAACTAGACTGAACAAGAGTATGGAATTGGGCTGTTCAAATTAGAACGAAATGAACTTATTTCTAAATTTGACTTGGTTAACCCCACTCCACGCGCGCACACACACACACACATAGAGCATGAACTACATATCTTTTGGAGTTATAGAATAAGGGCGTTTGGGTCCTTCATATCATAAGTAAACGTCTAAATTTGACTTGTTCAACCCAGTTCAGCAATAGTTGACTGTTTTCATTTAGCAAATGTAATGAAAAGTAGAGTACTACAATGAGGCTTCTGATTAATGTTCGTTCAGAAATACAAGAAAATAAATCATTTTACCTCCAAAATCCCATTAATCCAAAATGTTTAAAAATGGCACGAAGTGCGAATCCTTTTAATTGAGCTTCATAGTAACCTCCAGTCCTTATTTGCTCAAAAAGTAACAAATGGCTAATTCCATGGAGTTGAATTTTGGTCAACTTTAGTATAAGTGAAGCCCGTACTTCAGCAATATTGAATTGGGGTATCAGATATGAAATACATAAAACATCAAGGAAAAAGATTACCCTAAAAAAATAATACACTCCACATCTTTCTATGTGAACAGACGCCAGCGTCCCCCTGCCACCACAACAAGAGAAAAGGAAAAGAAAAAACACAAAATCACATGCAAAACAGTTTCTTCACTAACATAATAAACCAAAAATTTTCTTTCTTTAGCTCTTGGAAGCATATCCACACAACAGAAAGCAAAACTGATCGAGAAACTGAATTCCAAGAAACATAGAACATAAAAAAACATTATTATAGAACAAAAATTCCACAGCATTGGTACCTTTTGCTGCTGGGATAATTTCTGAACAATCAGTTTCAAAAAACGGGACTTAGGGTCCGACCCATTGACCAAATCCACAGAAAAAGACAATTTCTTTTCCGGGCAATCATCAATTGGTTTGGGGGAAACAAAATACGAGTCATGGAGACTGCAAGAGAGCGTATTAACTCGACGCGATGAAAATGACGACGTCGAAGAAGAAAAGGGAGCGAGTCTCCGGGGTGAGTCAGCTCGGGCTAGCCGGGGAAGAATTGGGGAATTGAAATGGAGTTTGGAAGGGATTGCATTGGAATAGATTAGCCTCTCCATTTTTCGGAAATTTGCAGGCCCTAAACCCCTATATTATTTTATTTTTCCTATTATATTCCCCCTTTATAAGAATCGGAGGTTTGGGGGAGGAATTTTGCAGGGAAAGAGGGGAGGGGAAGAAGACGAGTTGAGTGGATATAATATCGACTCTTTTGTACTCTACCAACTTGGTTGGCAGTTTAACCGTATCTTCAACTCTTTTTTTTTTTTTTTTTTGTTCCTTAACTATTTTACTTTTTTATTTTATTTTCTCTTTTAAAATTTTTAATTTTGTATGAAGTACACATAGTAACAAATTCAGCGTCGGGAATAATTAACTTAAAATTCATAATTCAAATATTATTCAGAATAAATTGATAAAAACATAATAAAATTTTAATTAAAGAATAAAATTTATCTTTAAAATTCACAATTAATTCAAAAATATAACGATATAAATACCTAATTATATTATAAAAATAATATATTTATGTATGAAAATTGTTAACATAAATTATATTATTTAATAAAACAATATATTTATATTAAAAAATAAAAAAATTCGTTATTATAACATAATTTTATAAAAACAGAAGTAAAAATCGAAAATAAATCACTTTGTTAATGAAAAATTGTCATATTATTCTTTATGAAAGATATATACGAAATTTCAATATTTTATAAAAATATTATATTATATTTGAATTATTTTTAATAATTTCAATTTTTTTGTTAGTACGAAAGCAAATTCACATGTATGTGTTTCTTATAACCATTCCAATAATTCACAATTTACATGCAACACATGCTGTCTGAGTCTCTGAGAGGCTGCACGTATTAAATAATTTGCCTAACCTCCTCACTCAAATAATTTGCAATTCGGAGGGATAGTGCAGGGTTTTAATATAAATTGATACAAATTTGAGGAAAACCTAATTCAAAAACTAGTTATTGAAGTAGAAGAGCCAAAGTCGCATAAACCTCTCATAATATTAACGTGTGATTCAAATTCTATACTTGATTCTTTTCAATTTTATTTATTTATTTCTGTTTTTTTCTTTTCTATAAATGGTGTGAGTTTTCTCAAATTTAAGTGCGAATTTATTTATCTCTAAATTTAAGATATGAAAATTAATATATATGTTGCATAATTTAAGATATGAAAATTAATATGGACGTAGTGAATGAGGTAATACATAATTTAAAATAATTAAATATGATGGGCATTGTCAAGTATAATATATGTTGCACTCTTCAACGATGATGATTGGAAATGTGCAATTTCTTTAAAAATAAAAATGACAAATAATAGAATTTTATTCTATTTATCAAAGTCACAGTGCACACAGAGCACCATATGGTTTATTGCGCAATTAGTCTAATTATTCGATTAGTATAATTTGGATAATATGGGCTGATCTTACCTGGCTTAGCCGCATGATGTTAGGCTCAAGCTGTTGGGATGAACTGTCAAATGATTGCAGGGCATGAGTTGGAATAGATTAAGATGACTTCTAGAAGGCCCAAGCCTTGACTGAGATTGATTGTTGTTGGCAGGAATGGGCTCTTTCCCATTGAAAGATTTGTTGTCCTAGTGAATAAGGGATGTTTTCCTCCTATATAAACGTTCAATGAGAGGCCCAAATACCCATTTAATATTCAATATATTTTTTGATAATCAATTTTGATTTAAAAATTTCAGAAGATGAATGATGCTCAAATACGAATTTAATATTCAATATATTCTTTGGGAATTGATTCTGATTTAAAATTTTTAAAAAAATGAGAATATGCATTTAATATTCGTTAAGAATTTCGAGAAAATGAATAATATCCCGTCAATCCCTTTATCATATTACCAATTTGATCAATTCATTACTAGAATCTAAATCAGGAAAAATGTATCATTGCCAGCCACATTTGATTGTTCATATCGCACGCGTGTTTTATTAGTTTGACAAATCTCTCATGATTTGTACTGGGCATGTACCATGGAGATTTTACTATGTCCGAGGTAATTTATGTTTTCTTTAACCCTTTTCCCATTATTTTGTCTCCCGCAAGTTGATGTCTTGTAGCATATTTTCCATGCTCTTTTTAGAAATTAAATTTAAACTTACAAATTAAGCAGCCTATAATCAGGAGAAACCGCTGATTTTGATAGGAAAGATGATGAAGAATCCAGCTTAAGAATTCCATTTAAATCTTGTTTTTTTTTTTAAGTGAGCTTGATCAATATAATTTACACTACTTTAAACTATACGAACCAAATCAATATCTAAAAATCAACGAATTTTTACCCTCTCAAAAACATGAACATTTTGATTGCGCAAGAGTTTTGACCTCTGGAATATGGTTCTAGGATCATCAATTGTTAGATAATTTGTGCTTTGTTCTGATCCAACAATTACGATTCTTCAACTATTGTGGTTCCCACACCAAGCAAGAAAAATCCATTGAAGTATCAATTTTGTTGACAGTTATCGATTTTCAATCGTTGGATCAATTAATTTAAAAAATATTAATTATAATTTTTATTATATTATATAAAAAGATAATAAAATAAATTAATTATTAAGTAATATATTTTAAAGATAAAAATAAATAAATAATTAATTAAAATATATATATATATATAATAAAGTATAAAATTCAAATAATCATATACATATAAAATAATATAAAACTTAAACTTTTTAAAAATACCTAAAAAAATAAAAATAAAAATTAATTAAATTAATTAAATTAAAAATTAATTATTTAATATTAATCAAACCGAATGGATTGATAGTTCCAAATTAAATAAACCTCATTATTGAAACAAATACACTTAATCTCCTAAGTTTAAAATTTCAACAATACCTATCGCATTTAATGTAAGCCCTACATAGCCTGCATTGTAGGGGCTTACCTTCAAAATTTTAAATCTGTTTTAAAACATATATTTTTCGACCTTAATTGCTTCAATAATAGTTAGTTCTTTATCCTTTTCTCGGGGTAGGTGGGAGCAAAATACGATGTTTTTGGTAATTTTTGTTCATAATAATGTTGGACTAACAAAAAGAGTTCAAAGGTACTAATTAAAGATTTTTCAGTTTCCCAAGATTCCAAATAAAAGGATATTTCCTTCAAGTCAACGTCAGAAACAGTGCACCAGCACCTTGTAGGGCAAAATCAATTCGTCCAATACAAGGCAAAAGGCTCAATTTTTCATTGAATTAGGAGGCATATAATAAGGGAAGACAAGGAAATTTTAACTCACACATGGGCTGCTCATATTAAAATCAATTTCTCCATAAGATAAGTATGTTAATTGGTAAGTCGTTTTGAATTATCAACAAATCACAAGATAAGTATGAACAAATTTGGGTGTAACTATAAATGTAACCACTTTTATCTATAACAGACAATGCAAAATTTCATTCGAAAAAATTTAAATAACTCTAAATTAGATAAATTTAAAGTCTTCGTAACAACTCAAAAAATAATTTAATACTCAATTATTTAAAAATTATTACAACACAAAATTATCCACACAAATTCAATAAAATTATTATTATAAAATTAAAAATCCATCGATCCGAATATAACCTTAGAATCAATTTGCTGCCAAACAAACCTTTAATCTAGAATTGGGCATTTCTTGACCTAGTTTTTTTTAAATAGCCTTTGTTCCGTCCAAACAAGTAACAACACAAGGGCAATCATTTTTCCACATAATGGCAGAAAATGTGAAAGGAGAAAACAGCAAAGCTGAGAATTTTTTATCTAACACATTGGTAGCAAATTGGATGCAGAATTACTGTAACATCAGAATCATGTCATTATTTACTATGAACTGGTAATGGAACAGAACTGAAAAAACATACAGAAAAAAAATAAAATGATATGAATAATCAAATCAATCTACCACAGTAAAATAAATCCCACTATGGTAAAAAAGCAGTAACTCCAGGAAAGAAAAAAAGATGCTCCTATTGCTGTAGCCTCTAATTCATGCTGCCTCTAATTCATGCTGCCTCTAATTCATGCTGAGTTGATTAGGGGTTTATCAAAAGAAGAGAAGTAGTATGGACAGAACTTTAACCATAACAGGGAAAGAGTTACAGAGTGAGAAGATTGATGGATTCACATTTTGATGTCATAAAAATGGGCAAGAAAAAAGGAATGATGGATCCTGTACATTCACTCTATTTAGGGTTAGAATCTTTCATCTTCATGGATTTAAAAGGGAAAATAACAGGGCCAGGCCCAGAAGTGTAAAAAGAAAAAAGGACATCAAATTAATGCCTCTGTGCAGGCATTCGATTCCACTCTACAAACAGCCAAATAGGGAATTCGAAAAGCCTCAAGATCTTTGCAAAAGAATGGATTCTACTCATTCACTCCATTTATCTGATAATAAAATGTCAATATTCCCAATCCTCTCTTCTGAAAAATCTTTATCTTCATCCATTTACGAGAAAGGACCCCCACCCCCACCCCAAACAAAACCAAAAAACCAAAAAAGAACAATAGAAAAAAGAGAAAATATTAAGAGGCTAGCTGTCTTTAACATAGAATCAAGAACAGCCTCAAAATCTTTGCAAAGTGAATTCTATTCACCTTCTGCATTTATCCAACGATAAAATGCAGAATCTTTATTTAAGAGTGCCCAAAAAAGGCAATAAATATGTAATATTAAATTTACGGTAGGTTTCTTTACCATTGACAAACAAAGCATAAATCAAGAACAAAGCCTCAAAGTCATTGCTGGGTAAGATCCTTCTACCTTCATCACAATCAAAGGCCCCAAAAAAGCCAATAGGAAAAAAAAAAAAAAAAAAGATTTTCCATTAAACCAATGCCTCTATACTGGCTTTCTTTACCATTTTACAAACAGGGCATGAATCAAGTAATGCATCACAATACTTGCATGAACAAAGATGCCTGCAGGGCAGCATAATTACACACGAATTTCTAGAATTGCAGCATCTGCAAATCATCTTCCTCGTTTCTTGCTCCCATTTTTCTGTTTTTTGCTCTTCTTCTAAGCAGCAAGACTCTGCATCTTCAGCTGCATTGGCAGCAGTTTCTCTCAGACGTTCGATCGTGGTGTTCAATGATGCAACCATTGCTTCATTTTCTTTTGCTACTCTTTGCCATGTCTGGTTCTCAATCTCCATTCTTTTCAGAAAATCTTGGAGCTCCATGGTTCTTTTTGCTGCCTTTGCAACTTCTTCTTCTTTTTGTTTGATTAAAAATTGAATCTTTGATTCATATTTCTTCATGAACAGTGCTATTTGATGTTTTCTTTGCTCTTGCAAAGCCATTCTCAGTTTCTCGTTCTGTTTCAAGAAAACAGTTAAAATTATCAGAGGTATAATAAGAACTCCAGGTAATAAAAAGCCAATCTTTACCAAAACAAGAATCTAAAATATTTGGACAAAAAAATTGCACCTGTGAATTGATGAACAGATCAATTTCGATTCTTTGATTCTCAGTATGATCTGAAATACTCTGAGAAAAAGCCATTGACTGCTGATCACCAATGTTGTTTTCTGGGAGAAAGGGAAATCTCTGCATCAATTGCTGTTCTTGTTGTGGCTTCTGTTGTTGCTGTTGTTGAGGAATGAAACACAGGTTGTTTAATCCACAAGCATTGTCCATCAACAGATCTTGAGGACCCCCTAAAGCAAACCCTGAATACATCTGCGCTTGAATTGCCATTGAATTGGGATAATGGTACAGATATATATATTTTGCAACAACCAAACAAAATCCCTTTTCCTCAGGACCTTCTTCCAACTTTTTTCCCAACACAAACTCAGCGAAAGATGAACCAAACAAAGTGGGGTTCGGTTGAAAACAAGAAGTTTGATTTGTTCTTCTTGAGTGATGGAGAATTTTTAGAATAGCCTTAAGCCCTCTAATCTACACCATGTAGTACTAGTAAATTTATGTTAGGCAAAACCTATGATAGAAAATAATTTTTTTGTTTGGGGTAGGCTAATGCTTTGGGGGAACACATCATAAAAACCAAAGATGCTGGGTGTCTTGTGTATTTATATTGGAGGGTGACACAAATTTATAAGGTAATTTAGATAATCCTCATTGAATTAAAGTAACCGAAAAATCTGAAAAAGGTAAAAGAGGGAGGTGGGGGCTAGGATTCTTGATTTTCTATCCCTTTTTTTTTTTTTTTTTTTTCTCACTCTCTATTCTTGTGATGCATTAAAGAGGGATGTTGAGCAAAGGGCGTGCACATGCAGATTTTGTGACTAAACTATCGGGGCCAGAGATTTTCAGAGGGGGAGAAATTCAATTCCAAGTGGGGGTGCATTTTGTGAGGTTTGAGGCTAGAAAAGTGTGTTTGTGTGTGTGTGAATAACTCGTCAGTTTCTACTTTTAGTATATATTAGTAGTATATATTTTGCGGGGGAGAGGAGAGAAAAGAGAGGGAATCAGGGATTTGTCAGTTTTGGTCATTTTTGTAAAGGCTTGAGAATAGGATTCCAAACCTCCTCTCCTAATGCAAGGCTATGTTTAGACCATAAATTTTAATGAGAAAGGGACAAAGTAAAAATAAAATATTTATAATATAGAATATAAAATTACAACATTTAAAATTATTTTTTAATAAAGTTCAAGATCCGAATATAAGCTTACATTTTCTTGACCTTTTAAAGTTCCTGACATGGGATTGCCATGTTATGAGAATTTACCTTTTCCACACTCTTGGATTTATGTTGATCTCTAGTGGGTAATTTGACATCTCAATTTCCATCATTGAGAATCACTACCTTTTAATCAATGAAAATAAGATGAGTATCATTAATTTGGCAAAAAAATAAAAATAAAATATTTGTAATATGTTTTATGTATTTATGAACTATGATCATTTTTTTTTTCTAAATAAACGATAAATTATATTATTCAATACATTAAAAAGTCAATGGTTATCTACGTACTCATAAATGACTAATTACAAAACACGAATTTAGTACAATCAAATAAATAGAAATAAACTAGTAGAAAAATAGACTAATACTCCAATGAGACTCAAACCTAAAACTCTTATTAATTATAGATTCTTGACCCTCACAGCCTTACACTTAAGCAAGATCATTGGCTAAGATCATTTGATTCAAAAACATAAACTATTGAAAAAACTAAGTTTTCTTTGATAAAATTTAGAGAAAAGCATTTATATATAGATTCAACATGTTGCTTCTCCATTCTATGTTTGAAGAAAAGATGGATGAACAACTATTCGAGGGCCCCCCACCCAAAAAATAAATAAATAAATAAATAAATAAAGCCAAAAAACATAGCCCTAAATGACAATCAGATTTCAAGAAGAGGAAACTTTTCAACATTTTGCAGCATTATGCGTCATGATCATGACTTATGGCTTTCAGAGGGCCAGCAAAACCCATGGCATAACAAAAGCAAATGTGATTTCAAGATCTTATGCATCTACTATTTCTGTGGCTTTAATTTTTTGGAGCAACAGTCTTTCATTTATTTTCCATTTTTATATACCAAATTCATCATTATCCCGATAAAAATATAAAAGTATTAACTCATGATGACACAAACGTTCCTCTAACCGTAATTTAGAAATTATAGAAATTCAGTGAGATTTGTCAAAATTTCAAAAATTATGGCTAAAGTATGGACTTTTTTTTTTCTTCAAAAGTAAAATTAAAAGCAATTTTTTTTCTTCTAGTTAGGTAGTTTTCTTACTTTTTCCCTCAATTTGGGGTGGGGGAGGGTGTTTGTGGTGTAAACCTCAAAAACTTAGTTCCTAGAAGTTTCCAATTTACTTAATGTGCATGAACCAGAACCATCAAGAGACTTCTCTATTGGTCATTGTTAATATAGATAGTGCTGTGAATCTATATAAATAAATATTTATGTATATCATTTAATTTTTTAGAACTCTGTAATGTTTGTATCGCACTATCTCCAGAGTGGTCAAATAATAAATTGGACTCTTTGAAGCCTTCATTTCACACTTTAAATAAATGTAATATGATAATCAAAGTTTATCTGATAGAAAGTGCTAATCATGCATATTAAACTTTTTATTTTCCTATAATTTGCCATTTTCATCAAAAGAGCTATATGTTAGGATGAACACGACATTGTGGAATATTGGACTTTTAGTGGATCTCTTTTTCTCTTTCTCGTTTCTTCTTTGGTGGCCATTACTTGGTGCATCTCCCTAATCCCTCATTATTAAGCTATTAATTTCAAATAAAATAAAAAAAATTATTTCGTCAATGACATGACATGATAATTTGTATTTTAATGTTTGATTAAGGAAATATTATGCATTTTTACCCCGCAATCTATGCATAAGGGACAAGTGCAAAGCTTTTTATTTATTTATTATTCTTTTGGGCCACCGACAAGTGCAAAGTTATGAATTACTATGAATAAATTATTAAGCACAAGTCATTGTATCTACTGTTTTGTAACTATTTTATACTGAACCTTTTTTTTTTTGTAACTATTACATGTTAAGCTTGGGATTGCCTAAAAAACAAAAATACAAAACCAATAATTTGTTAAAGAAATTGAAGAAATACTCATAATTAATCCACTTATTTAATATATTGCAGTTTATTAAGATGGTAAAACTGATTTCAAATTCTCTATTCCAACTATGTATTTTATCTAATATTTCATATTATATATTCATATCATGTTTATATAATTAATATTTTTTGAATAATTATTTTAGATATAATATATATATATACTATATAAAATATAAGATAAAATACCATATTAAAATAAAAAAATTCAAAATGGATAAAGTTCTACCTATTTTCCTCATCCATATCAAACTTAATTGCATGGACAACTTCGTAGACATCTTTTTCCTTGAATCCTAATTGAGAAAAGTTAAAGGAGGCACGTGAATATCGATTGAAAAGCACATTTTCCTACCATTAGATGGCAATTCATCTTGTACCTGTGAGAAAATAAGGAAACTTCATTTTCTTTGTGGTGTACGTAGATTTTACCAACCCCTAAATAAGTTTAGGTAGTTTGTCTGTGAATACAAAAAATTATATATATTAGTCATTGTCATTTCCTGGAGTCTATTTTGAATGGAAATATATAAAATTTATAAAGTAATCCCTTTGGGGATGATTGTCTAATCAAGCCGAACGACTTGGCTTTATCTCTTGAAATGAAAAGGGTAGGAACTAGGAAGGATCGATTGTCTACATTGTTAATGCAATGATAAAAAACTTCCAAACTCGGTTTGACTAGAAATAAATCAAAATGACCTATGTGGAGACTTAATTTCACTAGTCGTACAATTAATTTATACACTAATTATAAATTAAATATAGTCATATTTACAATGTGATTGTTTGCAGTTTATTAAACTAATTTTAGTCTAGATTATTGGGATCAAAAAGTAATTATTAGGATATATCCATGTAATTGGGCTTGGACCAAGTGCCTAAGCAATGACACATTCATTTGAAACGTTTACATTATGTTTTTCGATAAGACTTTAGAAATTTGTAATTTTTCAACTATCGGGTGTTGAGAAAAATTATATACGAAGTCAATAAAAAAGTTATTATCAGAAATTTGTAGTCCGAACCCAACTGATTGCACTTGTTACGCAATTATCTGTAAAACTCATCACATAAATATAAATAATTTTTTGTATGAAGTTGATTATGACCACACATTTGTAGGATGACTTTCTTGTTGTCAAGATGCTTGCATCGGCAAGGCCCATGATAAATAATGTCCAAAGGATGTGCTCTATGCAGTGACATTACCAAAAAAACAGTTTCTTGCACACAAAAAACAACTTAAGATGAACACGAGATCTCCTCGTCATCGCATATGTTTCTTTCCTACTTTACACACTTCAATCCTCATATGCCTGAAGAATCATCTTTCTGACAAAGGAGATGCATTAGGGCCAAGCCAGATCCATAGCCATAACTCACCAGCCATGCCACCTAATATAAAGTAAACCTTGATTCAAGAAAAAAACAAAAAATGCAATTTGTCTATACGAATATGGTCATCAAAATTAAAACTACATAGTACAACCTAGCATAATTTAATTCATTCTCAAATGCATTTAAAAAAAAAAAACATTTCCATTAAACGAAAAAGTATTTTTCGAAAAAGAAAATAAACAAGCCTTGAGATTTAGTTCAAATAATAGTCAGTTCAAAATCATTGCAAAAGTTAAACGAAACTACTATTATTATTTTGAGCCAACTTAATTTAAGGATATGACAGACAAATAAATGTTGAGGAAAAGTCCTTGGACCAATTGTATACCAGCGGACCACTTTGATGTATTTTTGTTCCCCTAAATATTAGATGGACCATGCTACTAGCCCTTTTCTAACATTAAATACGAGGAATTAATATTTGACAGTTTTTTTCGTGACTTCCACTTTCACTTATTACTACCATGAATATCTATAGTATACAGCATTAATGTGTGAATTTGACCATCATGATGATAATAATAATTCAAGCACTACATATTCATAAATCTTTAAATTCGCGATACAAGAATCCAGTCAAATTCTTATTTTTTAAAGCAAAAAAATAAAAAAAATTGATGATCAAATTGATATTGACAGTTAAATATCTGTTTATTTCTTCAACAAACACGTTTAAATGTAAAAATGTCAAAAATATTATTGCTACAGAATATCTGAATTTTTATTTTTTTTTATCTTGTTGTCAGATGAGCAATATATTTGAAAATCCATTGCTATGGAAATAGAAGAAATTGAAGAATTTTGTCAAATAACTTTTAACGAGTTGTACAACCCGGCAATAAATAAAAAAATAAAAAAAATACTAAGAGTCTAAGACACAGAAAGGGTTGCTGTAAATGAGCAGCAGCATCATTGTGGATTGAGCAATATTGATGGATCGATATGCATAGCTACTTGCCTCATCTACTGCACCAATAATTTTGATTTTTGCAGGTGGTGTAGTAATTCCCCCACCCAAATTCAATGGTCCCATACTCTATCTGCAGAAGCTTGTTGAATAATGCAAATTCTGCACCAAGAGTACTATCATGATCTTTCTAACAAGAAACGATCAAATAAATATTCCTACTTTGCCTCTAAAAGAGGATTTAAATAATAAGGTAGGACAATATTTGTATATTTTTATACGAATTCCAACTTACATAGTGTAAGAATCGGGTTGAACCCAAATCCACATTGATCTCGCCATATAATATAATTGAAGAATTACCTAGATGACGTACTATGTGCTGACCATGTGAACGTGCTCCTATAAATACCTCCAAATGATATATTAAAAAGTTAACTTGTTTTTTAATTTTTCATATTTACTTGTTCTTTTAGTTTTTCATATTTACTTGTTTGTATTGAGTTCCATATCCTTTTCGAACTCAATTTAATTTAAACATTGTTGTTTGTATCGAGTTCCACATCTTTTTTCGAACTTAATTTGATTTAAACATTAAAATTTTTTAATCGATGTTACCCCAACTAAATTATTACAGATCAATTTTGGATATTCGAGAACCTAATTCGATCTGACCGATCAGCTCTCAAAGGATCTCAAACCAAGCAACAAATTACATGGGTGCTCACACTTCTAATAATTTTTTATTTTTTTACCTAAAATCTTGTAATTACATCAATACTCACACTTCTAGCCTCAACAATTAAGTACTTCTCAAACTGGGCTTCACTGGCACTACTATTGTGAATGCGAATTACGATATTGTGCCAACTAGGTTGTAACTTGACAGGGATTTAATTGCAAGCAAAAGATGGAGGACTGACTGATATGTTACTTGAATTTAGCCAAATAATTGTCGTCTTTTTTATGGATAAAAATTGGCCCTTTTAACGTGTGTATGTGGTTGCATCTGTTGCTGATAATAGTGTTTGTTTCGTGGGCAACAGTTGACGTTCGTATAGGTGACTACTTTTGAAGAGTCCAAAAACCGAACTCAAAGAACCGTGGTATGTGGATGAAATTGGCAGTGCCACCACAATGTCTTGTCTGGGACTGCAAAATCGACATCACTTTTTCTTGGAATATAATCATTATTTTTAAAATTGAATTGATCAACTATTCAAACATAGCATATTGGGTTTGATCCAACTGATAAGAAATTGGAATTCATTCGTAAATAATTTAGCATTTTGTTGATTGGAATTGTTAAAAAGCTAACCTCAATCTTCACCTAAATTGGATCTTGTTATGGAGTTTGTCAACCTAGATAGATTCATTCAGCATTTAAAAATTATCGTCGGTAGATGTTCCATTAATTACAGTGCTACAGCTACAGGGCTGGCATATAAGCTGCTGGCTAATAATTTAATTAAACAGTACTAAAGCACGTCGGTGAGCTGCTGTTGAAGAAGTTAAATAATAATAGTCTACAGTTTGTAATTTGGGATGTTCGAGGGCTTCGTATTAAATAATGTCAATAATATTTGTTCAACCTTGGAACCTCTTGACTCTTGAATTTTACGGAGAAAAATAGTTAAATAAGAAAATAAACTTTAAAATTTTTAAAACATAATTTTCAATTTAAAATTCTTTTTTTTTTATAATGCTATAGTATTCCCCATTTAAGTAATACTAATGGTTAGGTTTGAAAATGATGTAAGTGGCATATACATGAGGTCAATCCCTCTTCACATTTAATTTTCATACCCCGAAAAATGAATTCTATATCTATATTTATTTAATTTAATTGAACCCAAAAATGTAAAGGGCACTAAAATATCCCTATATTTTGCCAGCTGATTTCACGTCCCATGTTCAACAAGGCATGTGAAAGAATAGATGGTGTAAGTAAGGTACCAATGTACTATTTAATTTTGCGCTTCTTTTCTTGTTCTTGTTCTTCTTTATTAATTCTCTCTTTCTCTCTTCTTTCTTGAAATTTTAAAAAAGAAAATGTTAAGTGACACTCCATGCAACTTTGACTATTGAATTTAGAAATTTGTCCCGCCCGTGATCCATGCACAGGCACAGCAACAGCAACATTTCACACACACACACACACACATTGGATTTGGTACTCATAAATTATATTTGGCTTCTCTCTTTCTTCAAATTTGGCCTTTCCCTAGTTTCCAAGAAGCAACACCTGAAACTCTTTTGGTTTCTTTTTCTTTTCTTCCCTTACTTTTTCTTCTTCTTTATAATAGTTCCATTACATTTCAAAAGGAGCTGCTCTATGGGAATCGGACAAGCTTATGTCCAAAAGAATGAGACGGAAAGGAGTACAAATATGTTGATGAGTTGTTTTATTTAATAAATCAACTTCATTAATTCAATTGACCAAGAGCATCTTGTTTTGCCCCACTTTTGGCTCTTATTCATGTTCCTTAAACATAGTTATCAGCAGATTTTGTTTTTATCTAGGTTTTTATATTGTTATTGTGCGAATTGGGCTACAGCCCATTAAGACCTAGGACGAACAAACTCTACGAGGCAGCTTCTGTAGCATAGTCGGCCATTTAACTGGGCTCAGGTGGTTAACTTCTGTGGCAACATCAGCCCTTTTACTTGGCCACATGGGCTCAATGTAGTTAGCTTCAGAGATTGGGCTGCGGTCCAAAATTATTTACTTGTAATGACAGTCGGCAATCCAATGATATATTTGGTTCCCACTGATAAGTCTTTATTTATTTTTCTAATAATAAGCAATGACAAAAATTTCAAATTTCACAATTTAAAGTTAAAGTCATAATCCTTTATCAATTGATACCATTGGTAATTTTTTCGGTCAAGCCCCCTATTCAGCTCCAAAGATAGAGATGTCTTGCTCGGTCATAATTGCTTTTGGGGTGAGGTGTTAGGTTTAGATGTTTAAAGGTGAAATCACCATCGAATTAAATTTTTAATTTGTTTTAACTTTTTTTGTAAGTAATTATTTATTCCTCACGGGAGAGGTTCAAAAAATAAAAATTTTGAAATATATATTTTAAAAAAAATATTATACATTTGACATGTAAATAGCAAGTGTTAGACCACCATTCTGTTTACATAAGGACAAGCGTTAACCTGCCAACTACAAGCCCTCTAATAATGCCCTTAAATTATACACTTAACAATTACTGCTCCTTAATTTTATTTTATTTTATTTTTTTAAAAAAAGATAAAGACAAAGTGCCCTAGCCGAGCGTGGCTTTTTTGATAAAATAAGAAAAGAAGATGGGCCAGCTTAAATACTCAATTGAGGTATTATGGGCCTAAATATATTCAATCATATTGGTCCACAAATCTTTAAAATAAATAAGGTTAGTTTGGACAAAAACTACCAACTGGGCCCCCGGAGTGTCCAGCTAGGAGAAGCCGGTCCCTCTGGATCCGAATCCTGTCATAAAGGACCTTCACTGCCTTATCTTTTAGCCTGTTGTCGGACTGTCAAAACTCGGGTCGGTGCAGAGATATCCAATTCCAACAGCCTCCCTATTGCAGGACACCACGTGGCATACATCACTCAAGCCAGCCCTCGTCATCCAACGGTGCATTTTTAAATGAAAAGAAATGTACTGTTAGCTGCCTATATAAACATAGCCCACACTCCCCAAATCTAAGCAAAAAACGAGCAAGAGTCCATCAACTTGTCAGACGTTTTGCAAAAGCAAAGAGATCACTCAAATTTAGATATTTCTATATTCCAATCATTCTTGTGTCTACTATCATTCTTTCAGAGAGAAGAGAGAGAGAGAGAGAGAGCTTTGCGAGTTGGTGCAGCTGATAGTTAAGTAATAAGAGAAAAAAGAAAAGTAATCCTTAGAAATGGGCGCTTTGGATCATCTCTCAAACATCTTTGATTGCTCAAGTGGCCATTCCAAGCTCAAGAGACGCAAACAACTCCAGGTCTGTTCTCTTTCCAAAACACACACACATGTGGATGTGTGTGTGTTTATTTGGTATAAGGAAGTAAATCCAGCATGTGGGTTTGGCCTATACATCTCGTAAACTGACTCTTTTTCTCCTCTTTTTTTTCTTTTTTTAAACTCTTCTGGGATATGAACAGTTTTTTTTTATTTACGTATCTATATGTATGTATTTCTTTGCTTTAGTTATCTGTAATCAAATGTTAAAGTATTATAATACTGTTTTGTTGGTAAAGCAGAAGATCTGGGTTCAGATCTGGCATAAAATAAAAGGGCCAGGCTTTATTGGAAGTAATTATTGTCACAGCTTTAGACCTTTCACCTGACAACTCACCGCGTGGTGCGGGCTCTCTTTTTTGTTTTCTAGCTCTTAATAGTTTTTAGGATTAGGATTTTGATTTCTTTTTTTTTTTTCTTTTTCTAATTACTGCATACTACCATATATGTAGTTCAATGGTAGTAACTACAAAATTAATTAATGCTGTAGGTCACCGTGCCATACTGCCATTTAATGCATTTCCCCTTTTAAATTAATTAGTCTTTCCAATTAAATTAAATGGGGTATATATAATCACTTTTCTTGATGATGATATGATTCATATTGGTACTCACCTTTGCATTTTGTTATAAATTTGTAAAAATTGCAACTTTTATGTTCTTGCATATATATTTCCTGCATAGTCTCTAAAGTGGAATTGCTTCGTGCATTAAATTGCATACTTGAATTTGAAAAAGTTACTTTCCATGTAATCCTACGTTAGTGGACTAACACGGTGTTACAATGGTGATGAGATAACATAATAGTGGTACAAAGGACCATATATTTCTTAGTATTGTTCAAGACGGGAAATTAAGCTGCTTCGGCAACTTGACCACTTTTTGCTGCAAGTTTGTAGCAAATTATTAATCTCTTAAACTCTCCCTGTACTTTTTCCTTTCTTTAGTTATACTAACAAACGTGGAAAGTGGAAGAATTGAAGAATATCAAGGACATTAATGTTAATTCATGCTGGACTTAATAGTTGCATCTACATGACATAATTTGATACTGCACGTACAATCTAAAAGATCTCGATACTCTCAGCTGATTCCATAAACATATGCAGCTTTTTTAAGCACGATCATGGAGTATCTCGTATGATGTTTTTTCCAGTCAATACATCTTTCTCTTTTCAGACATCTCAATCTATCACGCTACTGACATTCTTGGGTTTTTTCCTCTCGTGTTCTTTAATCAGACCGTGGAGATAAAGATTAAAATAGATTGTGAAGGATGTGAGAGGAAGGTGCGAAGGTCTGTTGAAGGAATGAAAGGGGTGACCTCTGTTGAGGTGTCGCCAAAGCAAAACAAGCTTACTGTTGTCGGTTATGTTGACCCTGAGAAGGTGGTGGCTCGTGTGGCTCATCGCACGGGAAAGAAGGCTGAGCTCTGGCCTTATGTCCCATACGATGTCGTTGCACACCCTTATGCACCTGGTGTCTATGACAAGAAAGCCCCAGCTGGTTATGTCCGAAATGTGGAGGATCCTCAAGTTTCACATCTTGCACGGGCGAGCTCAACTGAAGTTCGTTACACAACTGCTTTCAGTGATGAAAATCCAGCAGCATGTGTTGTCATGTGATCTTTAGTACATCACCGTGTATGATGTAAGTAGGGAGCTTTGTTAAGCATATCTAGGTTGTTGTTTGCTTACCATGTGCTTGCCCGTATGCAAATTGAAGTAATTCCTTAGGTCTAGTGGTTTGTTCAAGTGTGATTTTGTATTTCAATATGATTATGTAATGAGTATCTTGTGATGTTAAAGAATATGGCTCTATGACCTTTTCTTCAAAGTCAAGATTCGCAATCATCATGCAAGGAAATGGACATTTACATCGTTGTTATGTTGCTTTCTGTGTTTGGTTGAAGACAGATATCATTTTCTTTCCAGACTAAAAGTTAAGCTGAGTGGAAACTTTGGTTGGACAGCACCGATTTGGTACTTAATTTGCTTTGATTTATGTATTGTTAGTTGTTCTTACCAAAAATTAGTTGGGTTTTGTTGGACCAAAGGTACAATCTGGCTAAAGTGTGATAAAGGAATTGAAAGCAGAAATCACTTGGCATGGTGTTCAGTGTAATTGTCCAGGATGTCCCTAGAAATATTAACACAATATCTAAAACAGATTTAAAAGTACAGAAAAAACTATTCTTGATCTTGTGGAAAGTTTGTTACATAGAGAGATTTGGTGTACTGTAACCTGGGTGGGGAGCATAAGACAATTATAACTTCTTACTTTAAGAAGTACCTCGTAGACTTGACAAAAGAAAGGAAAAAAGAAGTATACAGTGGATTTTTTTTTGTTTGGGAAAAAAAAGAGAATTTTTTTCTTTTGGTATTACCACGAAGAAGATGCTTCTCCTTGGTGGATTGTTTGTTATGTCCTTTCTCTCTCCTTTAGTGCCCAAGAATTCAAACAAATAGTATATCTCAATAATGACATTGTTTTGCAAAATCTCCCAAGTTTTATGCCATCATGTCGAACATTGCACTCTTCATTACAACTGAAGCACCTCTGTTGTATGCCGGAATGGTGATGGGGAAGAACATTTGTCTCACTCCTTCGGACTTCACAATGGGAAAGATGATGCCATATGCACTCTGCACAAGATAAATAATGAGTTCCTGTGTTTGAGGACAATATTTTAACAAAGGGACTGACTTGACTTCAGCAGTAATAGCATTGTTTTGGTTTTGGGACAAAATTTATGATCAAAGATGGAAAAACTCACCAGTAGCAATTTAACTCCGAGCATCAGGCGCTTGGGTGAAGGAAATGGCAGCAGCAGTCGGCCTACACCGTACATGGCCACAGCAAAGAAGTGTGCCACCAAGCTCATAGGCCTTGGGTTCAAACCAGACAGCAGGGCAATTGGTCCTTGCGAATACATTCCCCCAAGGCTCAGATAATCGAAACATGCTTCCCTCATTTCCCTGCTTGCTTGATCAGGCGCAGGACAGAATACCTTGTACAGGGCTCCTGCCAGGGTGTTTATTGTTGAAGCCACTGGCTGCAAAACAAAAAGGAGAAAAGCCGTTTCAAAGTAAGTTTAACATGCTGAAATTCATTTTGGAACGGTCAGATTGTAGATGGGAGTTGAGAAATTTTGATACAGGGAAAATGAGGCTGCTCACCTTGCGGAGGGTGTAAAAGGATTCAAGATGTTTGTTGAGGGCAGCTGCATTGCTGAAATCCTCCACAGGTCTGAGTAGATCTCGTAGCACCACCACGTCCGACAGAGCAACAGTCATTCCTCCGCCTGTCAAAGGATGGCGCATGTTGAATGCATCTCCCAGCAGGATTGCACCGGGAGTTGGAAGTGGAGAGGCAGGCATGCTCCTGTTTGGCATTGATCTTATGTCTCCCTTTTCGATTTGATCGATAAAAGCATCATGTAGCTCGGGTGGAAGCTGATAATTAAGCCAAAATGTCCAAGAAAATTTCATCAGGCTTGTATAAACAGTTCAAGAATCATGCACTGGCATTAATTGTTTTTCTCATATAATACCTGAGGAGCGACCTTTGTTATCAAGTACTTGGCCATGTCTCCATTTGAAATGGAAGGCATCTTTTGGCCTGGCACATCAACCAAACAGCGCACTTCAGTGCTACTAACAGGATAGAATAAGACAGGTGAAGGATTAGCCAAAATAACATGTCCATGATTCGGATGTGGAAGCTTGCCATTCTCCAGGTTTAGGACCATACCAACAAAATGCGATACAATGTTTACCTGTAAAATGATCATAAAAGACAGTTTTATTGAGTAAATTTTCTTTGTAAAATTACTATTGGAGAAGTATATGTTCTCAGCAGATTTTACCTGGGGTATGCACAGATTTTTTCTCAAGTTGGAAAAGCATCCATCACATACAATTGTTAGAGGAGCATGTGCCTTGATGTCTTGACCATCTTTATTCTTGTACTTAACTCCTTTAACAGTTCCTTTTTCTTCAATCAAGGATGTCACAGTTCCTTGTTCCATTCTCACACTACAGAAGGAACCAAGAATCAGAATCTTAGTGTCAGTGTATGAGAAACAAACAAAACTTTGAATTTTTTCTGTCAGTTACACTGAGAAAGTTAGCAAAAGGGATGTTTAAGAATTTGGAAAGTGAACAGAATCTTTCATACTTGGGAAGGGATGCTGCCTTCTCGCGCAACCTTTGGATGAACCGACCATGGTGAAAACTTCTGCCTGAAACATCTGAACTGAATTCATGCAAAGGGTAGGTTAGTTTTGCATATTTTCCCTCCTTGTAAAGTGCATATCCATAGACTTGCTGAGAATCGATTCCACCGACACACTCTGAAACGATACAAAGAAAGAAACTTGCATGTTAACAATCACAGCCTTGAAGGAAAAGCTCATGAAAGTAGATGAATTCACCATAAAGTTACAAGTTCATCAATTGCAATATATATTACTATCTTATAGCTTACCTTCCATTCCCAACTCTACTAATTTGAGATAGCCTCCTGGTTGTAGTAGCTCACCAACAATTCTGTCAGGTTGGCTTAAATCCCTCTCAATCACTTGCACTAGGTGCCCATCCTGTAAATTGATATTCGACAAAATTACACGTTCAACATTCGATTAAAACTCATGCCTAACCATCTATAACACATGCAAAATAAATGTGGAAAAACGAACAATTTAATTGCCTAGAATCAAATGAAGTAACAACTTTGAAGTACTTAATAATCTTCCATAAACTAAACTTGCATGAATTTGCACACAAGAACGACATTTGTCGCTGCTTAGAATGATACCCATTACAGATCAGAAACAAATATATAAAATTTATGAGTCATTCTGCTTTATATACCTTGGCCAAAGAGTAAGCAAGAGCTGAACCAGCCACACCTGCACCAACAATGACAACATCCGGCGGCCCATCCTTCCTGCACACAACATTTTCCGACCTTTTCTGGACACTGGCACCTCTAGGTGCCTCCTTTGTAGTACTTTTACTGCTCCTTTCGAGCAATCTGTGTAATAATATTAACCCAAAAACCAAAGCAATGAAGCCACCAAGAATATATTGTTCCATCATATTCAACTCCATCAACAAAATGAGCTAATTAGGCTATCTCTATCTTGTCACACAATGCCATTTACTGTCTTGGAAACTCACCCTCAATGCCCCTTATATATATAGAAGCCATCTAGTCAATCAGAAAACTGACTGAGCAGTAAAAACACAAAGCTCTCTAAATTGGACTTTTTGTGTCAGTCAAACAAAGCTTGCTGTTGGGAGGAATAATTAGATAAAAATTTAGCAAATGAGTCAATAACAAAGTCATCAGATGATGTTAAAAAATCGTGGTTTCAAAGTATTGGAAAACAATGGGAAATAAACAGGGGATGCCAGAAAATTTTGGTTCACATAAGTTTGATTTAGTTAACAAAAGTGGGCATAGAACTAATCCAACCCCACATGTAGGGAACAAATCTGAGAATAAATTTATGATAAATTAGACCTGTTAGTATCAAATGCTAATGAAACAAATCGGGGAATAACTCTATATGGCCTTGTTGAAAACATAGAAAATAATTTTATCAAATAAATTAGAAGAATGGCGTGGTTTTAATTCAATGGGCGCACATGGATCATATAGCAAGTTGATAATGCTTACTCGATAATTATATTAATGTACTGAAATACTGATAATAATACTTTCGGTAGCATATTTATTTTACTAATAATAATTATGACCATAAATCTTAAATCAAATTTATTGAATTGATATTTAAATTAGATAAAAATGGTACAAGATTTGACTTGAACTCCGATTCATACTTTGGTTAGGTCGAATCAGTTGTCAAATGTAGATTATTATGGGAACTTGTATTTGGATATAGTTAGGTTTTCAGATCCAGCCCATGAAAGCTTTATAAATTTTACATTCACTTGACTCTTGTCAGCCCAAGCGGCCCAACCTATCAAACCCCTAAACGGCTAAACACCTCCTCTCTCGAAATTTTCCCACGGATCTCACATTTGGCGGGAAAAAGTCCCTCTCATAACTTCTCAGGCAGTTGTGCGTGGAAAACTACCGTTACTGCCTGTTCCCTTTGGTGTCTGCGTGTGTGTGTGTGTGTGTGTGTGTGTGAGAGAGAGAGAGAGAGAGAGAGAGAGAGGGAGGAGTGTGTGGAAGTAATGGAAGAGGTGGTGGAGGAGGAGTTTTCAGTGTGGAAGAAGAACACGCCATTGCTGTACGACCTCGTCATCTGCCACTCCCTCGAGTGGCCGTCTCTCACCGTACAGTGGCTGCCATTGCCGCCCTCATCCGAAGGCGGTGATCTCGCCGTCCACAAATTGATCCTGGGGACCCACACATCCGATGATTTCCCCAATTTTCTCATGCTCGCTGACGCGTACCTCCCCCGCGACCCCTCCTCCGCCCTCGCAATCGACCCCGATAACTCCATTATCCCTAAGGTCAGTAGCCAAATACTGATTTCTATTTGAGTTTTATGTGGATGCTGTTTGTATATTCTGTGTTTCCATGTGTAAGCACCAACTGTTTGAGTAAAGTACCTACCGAAAGGTTATAGTAATTATTTTATTTTTAAACTGGGTATTGCTGAAATGCAATTTGTATGTGTAAGCAGAAAGGCAGCAATTATTTGAATTAAAACTGTTTGATTAGTGTACCAAGTAAAAATTATTCGTCCTTTTGTTTTCATTTTTTTTACTTTCTTTTTTTTTTGGGTTCTCTTGTGTTAGAATTTGGTGTGGCCGTGTGGGGAGTTGTGTAGACTTTGGGCTGGAGTTGGTGTATATTTGCTGTATTGGTTGTTCTTTTGTATGCCGAGGTATAAAATGACATTGAAGCATATAAGATAATGTTTGATATCCCTCAGGCATGGACAAAAATTGAACCCCTTTCTGAATTCAGGTAGTGTGTTAGATTCAGCTGTATCTGAGATTATCTTGAAGATTGTGTTCCGACATTTAGAAGTATATGTCTCCTCTACATGTGATCTGCAATGAAAACGATAGCACAACTTATGCATGGAAGTATGATAAGTCTGTAAATATACTGTGTATATATATCCATGCGATCTGCAATGAAAATGGAAGCACAACTTATACATGGAAGTATGCTAAGTCTGTAAAACTGTGGGAGCCATAATATGGGGTGGATGTTCTGTAAAATCAAGCAAATTTTTTTAGTACTTTACTGTCTAGATTTTTTTTTTCTTTTCTTTATCATTCTTGTTTGTGTGGGTTAAGATTGTTTTGCAGTTATTTATTTGGGGTGGACAGGGTGGTTCAAAGGGCCTATAGACACACTGCTTATAAGCAGCATTTACCAAATCTCAAAACAGGCCCAAATACATGGAAAGCATATACAAAAGATTAGTGTATGAACATCTTAAGATCCAAAAAACAGGGTCATGCCCAACATGAAATCAACTGGTATATCTTTTTATTTTTGCTCAAAGATGTAGAATTGGTACATACTGTAGTGAGTTTGACGTGAGGGAGGATTTTTCGTAATATCTGAATCACCAGAAATATGAAGTAGTGGTTTGTAGAGCTGAAATAACTTAGACCAAATCAGTTACTAGTTCTATCCATGATGTTAATGGTCAATGATATAACAATTTCTCTTCACGAGGCATATCTTCAACATGCCTTTCATTCTTTCCGCTGCCCTGCATCTAAGGTTGTCATCTGTATGTGGACATAGTTATCTTGATAGCATTTTTTTGGGTCATTGATCATGTTGCTGGGCCCCTTGGGTTGTGGCGTAATGGGCCAGTCATGTTTTTGTCAAGTGCACTGTTTGAGTTCTCTGCACCTTCTATTTTAGTTGATAAAATTCTTTTTCTGGCAAAAGAATCTTTTGTTATCCCAAATCTTTGTGCCTCTTTTCTCCCTCCATTTACTGGACAGTTTAGGGAGAGCAGGTCTGATAAAAATTTAAATACTCATGTTAAGTTGTTGACTCTGAAATGTATTGCTTATATGCAGGTAGAGATAGTTCAAAAAATACAAGTTGATGGAGAAGTGAATAGGGCTCGGTGTATGTTACAAAACCAAGCTATAATTGCGGCGAAGACCAATGGTTCTGAAGTATATGTATTTGACTGTACTAAGCAGCTGGTGGATTCCAAAGGCGGTTCTTGTGATCCAGACTTGAGATTGAGGGGTCACGACAAAGAAGGATATGGTTTGTCTTGGAGCTCATTGAAAGAAGGATATCTTTTGAGTGGTTCAAATGATTGCAAAATTTGTTTATGGGATGTTTCTGCAATGCCTCAAGAGAAATTGCTCGAAGCAAACTATATTTATGAGGTAACTTATAATCTGTATACCTTTCTGTAACACATTCTTGTGCTGATTCTGATTATCTCCGAGCTATTTCTGTTGCTAGAAGAACTTCTGTGTTGATGTTGTAAAATGGTTTGTTAACTTCCTAATTTTATGACTGTTGCTCTAGGGCCATGAAAATGTGGTTGAGGACGTATCATGGCATTTAAAGAATGAAAATTTGTTTGGCTCTGTAGGAGATGATTGCAAGCTAATGATTTGGGACTTACGCACAAACAAGTTCCAACACTCTGTTGTTGTACATGAGAAAGAGGTGAAGGACTTATCTGCTGCATTTCTTTTCATGACCATTTTTCTATGTTTTGGATTTTTACACCGATGCTTATATTATTGTGGCTAATTCATATAATTCCAGTTTTCCTTTTTCTAATAGTTAATTACATGATCTCTGCCTTGCTCCAATAAATTTTTTTTTTTCAGATTAAAAAACTTAACAAGGATGTGAAAAGAAACAAGGGATACAAGAAGGAAACTAGGGGCCATTAGTGAAACTCAGAGTGTTTCTATATTCTTGCTTTCATAGCAGCAAGTCTGCATACTTAATATATTTGCTAAAATTGTGAAATGAGCTTACATATGAAACAAAGCTTTGCAAACAATATACTATGATATTTAACTGAGTGCCCCCAGCCTGCAAATCTGGTGATGCCTAAGAACCAAGCTGAACTTGTGGTTGGTCTCATGCTGCCTCTCTGTACTCAACTGGAGCTCAGCTTGTGTAACATGAGCTTGTCCTTGGCCCGTCTTTGGTTCGCATAACCTTGATTAGACTATTTCAATATGATTAAATAAGCCACAGACTTGCCACCCCAATCCCTCTCCTTCACTCAATCCTTAATGTCTCATGTATTCCTGCTCTTCATGTTCATATTGTCATTTAATTACGCTTCATAACATGACTCTTTTCTTTCAAATTTCAGGTGAACTATTTATCTTTCAATCCATTTAACGAGTGGGTTTTGGCTACTGCATCCTCTGATACTACAGTTGGTCTGTTTGATATGCGGAACTTGAGTTCTCCACTGCATGCTCTTAGCAGTCATATGTAAGTCCTTACATTTTGATTCAATCTCTTGAATAAGTACTTAAAAAATATAATAGTTCAAGCCCCAAACTTCCTCTAGTGGGATATTTTCTGAGGGGTATAACTGAAGACCCCTTTAAACTTGTTCCTCTACTGAAAAAGCTGAAGGGTTGTGAAAATGTCTGGGGAAATCCCAAAAAAAAAAAAAAGGGTTTGACGCCTTAATAGCCAACTCTCCTTTTAGTCTATGATGATATTACTGGAATTAGTGTCTCCTGATATACACTGTTACTAATGATGAATATCTGGAACAAAGTGTTGCATCGTTTGACAATCTCATTCTAACTCAATATCTCACACCAACAAAACGAGAACAAAATCAAGAGCTTACAAAGCAGAAGTTAAAAAGTTGTATTAGCATGATACTTTCACTCTATTGTATACAATTCCTGGAGGGGGTATTTTGGTCCTAAGAACTTTTAATTGAGTGCTTGTATCCTCTAACTTGTGATCCCCATCATCATCTTAATGATGTTTAACCAGTTGGTATGGTTTTTGCATGAATGTGAATCAGCAAATTCCTAAGCTTTTAATCAATGAACCACACTGCTATTCTCATAGGTAGCAGGAATTAATCTTTTTGGAAAGCATTTCTTGCTGACTGTTATGTTCCTTCTGTACACAGGGAAGAGGTGTTCCAGGTAGAATGGGATCCTAACCATGAAACTATTTTGGCGTCTTCTGCTGATGACCGAAGGCTGATGGTTTGGGACCTTAACAGGTATTTTTACTGAGTATCCTAAATTGAAACCTTTTTAAATCATGCTTCTCATGTGCGCACTTGTTTTGATATTTATATCCATGGTTGAAATATGGGTACTAAGGAGGACTACATTATTCCTGGTCATGCTTTTAGGGTTGGAGATGAGCAGTTGGAAGGGGAAGCTGAGGATGGTCCTCCTGAGCTCCTCTTCTCTCATGGCGGTCACAAAGCAAAGATTTCTGACTTTTCATGGAACAAGAATGAGCCATGGGTCGTTTCGAGTGTAGCAGACGACAATACACTACAGGTCTGGCAAATGGCTGAGAGCATCTATCGCGATGAGGATGACATCTAAAAGGCTGATTGTTCATAGTTGCTTAAGACTAATTGTAGGATAAGAACCTTCTGGCTTTTGGGTTGAACTCGTTCTGCAATATTGATGACCTGAACTTTTGCAAACTTATTTGAATTGAATTTATTAGCATGGCACAGCATACCCCGATGGTGCCTTGTGCAGTTTCTAATCGCGTTTTACACCCTAGTATTTATTTATGCATGAAGTTACATAATGATGTGAAATTGAAACTAGTTATAACCTTCTCTATCAGATGTTTTGAAATCTATACAACTTTATTTAATTGATTTTTATGAGAAATTTTTTGATCTATATTTTTACACATGCATGGAACTTGTTTTGCCAACTAATCAACAATAACACACAATTGGAGCCCATGTGATACTCAAGTAAGATGCTTCCTTTGCCAAGTGGGAAACAATACTATAGTACTTTTAGGTTTTGACAGACCCACTTCTCAAGTGAGATTGAGACATGCTGACAAAGCTAGCGTGATGATAGAAAAACTATTGAGGGGTGGAGAGTAAAAGCCGTCAAAAGTCCAAGATCAGACTGCTCATCACCAGTGAATGGGAAGCAAAGTCCAAGTTTGTAAGCTAATGCGTATGGGTGGTATGAATTGCACATTCCAATAGGCTAAGAGGAAGTTGCAAGGAAATGCAACTCGAGAAATTTATTGTGTCATACTTTTTATGCATCACATCAAACAAGATTTTATTGCACAATTCTAAACTATAGAATAAAGATCTCATTTTACCAGTGTATTGTCAAAAAGATAATTGAGTCACTGTACCAACACATACAACAGTAGCATGAAATAGTTGCTCCACTCATCTTACTACCTCTGCTATTGACAGAAAAACTAAACCCTTTACGTTTTGGTGTACACAGGATTACCATTTTAACTAATTCAAATATGCTAGTAATGCTACAGGCTTTTTTTGTTTTTTTAGATAATTCCTGTTTCTACCTCATAAGATGGTATGTGTCTTAACAGCAAGACCCATAATGCAGTCATCTTCACGATTGGCACAACGAAGTGCATTCCTTGATGAACTCTTCATCAAGCAGCAAACTTAGCAGTTGAAGATGTAAAAGCAAGCACAGGACATTTTAAGATTTTCTCATTTCCAAAGCTCACTCCTTGATGAACTCTTCATTAAGCAGCAAATTGAGCAGATTGATGATGTTTTGATGATGTAAAAGCAGAAACAGGATATAAAAGTTCAAAAACTTCGCAAGCTTAAAATGAGATTTACAGCTACCAATTTTAAATCACCTCTGAGTATCTCATCATGGCAACAATAAACTTGCTCATGGCTTAAGGTAAATTAACATTTGAAACATCTCATGATTCCTCTCATTTTCAAATTCAACAAACAAGGTTTGACAGGAAAAAGTAATATGAATAAGAATACAGTCAAAACACATCAAATGAGCAACCTAATAAAGCTTTGCAAAACCAAAATATTAGTCTCCTCTTTCCTCAAGTTCTGCTAGCTATGCTCCGAGCGTCCCACTTTACAATGCATTGTAAATAAAAACTACTATACATGAAACCAATCAGACCCCAACTAAAGAGCTCTAAGTGTCGCCAACTGTAGCTTATCTATAAGAGATGCTAGTACTAATCTAGAAAATGAAGGACGGAAATGAAAATAACAATACTTATTCTCAATACTAAGATGCCTCCATCTGACTAGCTCTTTAACTAGCCATTGCAGCACGTGCCCCTGCTGCCAAAACAGATGAAACAACATCAAGTTTACAAAAAGTAAGGATGCCAGTTATGCAAATCCTGATTAAGTGCTTAGTTAATTAGAATTCAGAATCAACACATACAAACATCACTCACTATCTAATCAGGTACCTAACATAAAATCAAACAACAATTTCTGGTTCTTGGCCAACCTCAAACCAAAGGACTGCCAACATATAGCCACTAACCATATTAAGAAAGATGTAAAATCTTAGCATGACATGCTTTTTATTCATAAAAAGCCAAAAAAAAATAAAAATTCCGAGCAGAACTAGAAAAAATAAAAACATTGTCAGTATTAACATCCACTCTACATTAAATTTCATATCCATTATCTTTAGACAAACCAGTGATCTACACCAGTCATCTCAAAACTTAATTTTAGATCATTCGTGCAAGTCATGTGTTTCTCCATTTGCTCCTCAGCTAAATGGATAAGCGTGCTCAAAAACTGCTTAATTCCATTATTCTTTCTTCATCTTTTCTTCTTATTCGATATGAATTGTGGATTACTGTATGTACATGTCTGTTTGTCTAATGTGTATATGTGCTGCATATATGTGCGTATATACATAGAAGGAAAATATCAAAGTACAGAATGGAAACAACATATCAAAGATCACACTACAAGAAACTAGAGAGACACATCAAGCCAGAATACACACCCTTCATCCAGACATGTGACCTAATTCTCTAGAGACACCAACAACAGTAATCTAACTACATGATAAGCAAACAAATAGATTTAAGCGAAAAAAGAGTTAATAATTTATAAGCAAAAACGAGTTACTTATTTCTAGTACTCGAGCATTATTTTGATGTGTAAACAAAGACAATTTAAGCAAAATGATCCTAAATTAGTGAAGCCATGCAATACAGCAGTCGCATTTTTCAATACAGAGGTTTTATTGACATTCAGAAGGTAAGCTAAAAATAAGAAGCATAAAAAACTTCACCTTTTCTCTTACTGCTGCTGGAAGTATTGGCATTAGAAACAACGTTAACATTGCCAAGTCCACTATCTGGAAGCTCATTTGGATCAGAATATAGATTCCCCAAACATTGAAGATTGTCAAATCCACAATCCCCAAGGCCTTGACCATTTAATGCAGTTTCTGATCCAGGGTGAAGGCAGTAAAGTTGATCATTACGTTGCATATTACATGGATTCATCACATAAGTGCTGGGAAGGTTAGGATTAGCAATGTTTTGATAGACATCTACACTCTTGGTCGGCTTCTGGTAAGGGAAAGAGCCAATTTCTCCTTCAATCCTCCCTCTAATGTCAACAAGCAAGCACTTTAGCCTAGCAATCTCAGCTTCCAACAAAGCCTGACCTTGCAGCCTCTTCATTAGCTGCTGATTCAAAGCCCTCAATCTAACAACTTCATCCTCCAATGATGCAGCCCTAGCCTTCTTCTTTTCCCTATACTTGCGTACAGCTTCACGATTACCCAAAGGCCTTTTTTTAGATTTTTTCTCTACTGACTCAGCCGTGTCATCACTGGGAGCCTGATTTTCGCTAGGGGAGGGCATTATTTGGGTATGGACATGAATACAAGTGTGTGTGTGGGATTTATCAGGGCCAGATGGGTTGCAAGCATGGGCATGGGTGCAGGCCTGTGTTCGACCAAGAACATCAGTATAAGCCTCTGTCCGCCCAAGAGCATCATTGCAGGCCTGTGTCCGACCAAGAAACTCATCTATGTCAAACGAGCAACTGCTCTGAGCATTAGTTATATCCAAGCACGACAACATTTGTTCGCTCGGGAAATCAAGCTCCCCATCATCCATTTCAGTAGATATATGGTTTGAATAAAACCACTAAGCTAAATCTTAGGGCAAATAGAAACCACACGTCTCTCACCGATAATCTGATTGAATTTCACAATGTAATCTCATTTAGGAATGTCCATTATTGCAAAAACACGACAAAATCCTAGCAGAAAAACAAATCAAGAAAATCGAACAATCAGCCATAGTCTGGCAGCGAAATGTTAATAATGTAATAATGTCAGAAAACTACTTAATCAGAGGCGAAAAAATTTTCTCTTATTAGCAAAAAGGTGATAAAGCCCTAGAAACCAGACAAAATTATGCCAAAGATTTCAAAGCATAACCCATGCCAAAAAATCATAATTCAGGAAAAATTAAAACTGCAAACTTCAATTTAAACTTAAATTCACCCTAAAGCATCCAGTTATAAGAAACAAACAGAACCCCAAAAAAGAGTGAAAAATACAAGTATAATTCGCAAAAGAAGAAGTCTGTACACGATCACACAGCTACAAACATTCGCAGATACAAATAGAATTCACAAATTTGAAAATTGACATACCCACAAAAAAAAGGGCAAACAAAAAGAAAATGCCTTACAATCAAGTGATTAATTCCATGAAACAATTAAATCTCCAAAACTGAAACTTGCACGGCAAAAGCAAGCGGCACAACACAGAAATGGGGTGCCGCTGGGGGGAAGAATTTATAAGGGAGAAAAGAAACCCTAGAAAAGACTAAAAACAGTTTTAGAGGAGATACAAATGGCGATAATTTAATGGCGGAAATAAACCGGACGAAGCACAGGGGCCATTGATTCAGATTTCAGGAATTCCAACACATGAAAAGAAGGGGTCCCTTTCTAAAAAGTTAGAGAATAAAAACGCATTGTGTAATTTATAAAAAAATATGATTTTTATTCACAAAAATACCTTCAAACTAATTTTTTGTATTTTTCTCTCATCTACATCAATTCAAATATAGATATTTATGTTTTTTGACTATTATTTTAATATAAACATGTATTTCTAATTATTAATCTAATATAATAACAATACTAATCATACAAAACTCTATATAAAAAGATGTTTATAATAGAAAATATCAATTCAAAAATGATGCATAAAATAACAAATTATCCTTATTTTGCTAAAATTGAAATTTTATTTTAATATATAAAAAGATATCAATAGTAAAAAATACCAGTTCAAAAATAGGATAAGTTAACTTTATTTTGTTATAATTAAAAAGTTATTTCAATATTGTAAGGTTTAGCACTTGAAGAATTAGCGAGTAATTCCGCAGCCACTAGATGAATGATGTAGCTAATTCTCCTATTAAATATTTGACTATCACATCAGATGATCGGATCTACAATTTATTTGGCTTTTTCCCAAGACTTGTTTCAAATTGCAATTTTCTACCTTCTTCACTATTCATATGCAGGCCCAAGATTGGTTTCAATCTGCACTGCCCAATTACTGTACTAATTGGGCCAAATGAGCCACCAATTCTGGAACCCAATGCAACCCAACCTTCAGGCCTGTATAAAAGAGGCCCAGTTATTTTACCACCACTAATCCCAGCTTCCCAAGCCCACGACTCATGCTACTGAAGAATATGTACATCCCTTTCCACTCAAAGAGCTTCTTTCTGTCTTTTATTTTATGGTTCAACTGGTTTTGGTTTTATGTTTCAAAAATCTGTGCTTTTCTGTATGTTAGACATTGAATTTTGCCTCTTAAAATGTAGTTGCACCAAATAATGTTACACTCAAGGGACAACTTTCAACTTAATTCATCTTCCAAACATTTTATGATTTCTGCAAAACCCTTTTCAATGCAAACCTATACCCATGTAAATTGGGAATTTTTTTTCCAAGAAACTATCAAAAAAATTAAAAAAGAATCCTCATTTTGATTACATCTGCAAACCACCTCATTCTTGGGTGCAGGCTTCCTTTTTGCTCAACTGTACAAGTAAAAGCCACAAGCTTTGCAAAAACTAATCTATACTTGATGATCTACTCCATCTTTTCTTTAAGTACTCTTCAACAGAAGAAAGAGGGCTGCTTTGATCAAGGCTGCTGAATGATGTAGAGTTGTCATTTACATCAAGGAAGGCAAGACTTAGATGGGATTCTGCACTTGAATCTGGATAAACTTCATCATCATTATCATCCTGATTTTCTGGATCATCATAATTCCCACATTTTGGTTTTGCTCCATCCACAAGTTCCTCACCACAAAGTATATTAAGTATCTGAAGTACAAACAAGAAGAAAAACAATAATGTCAGTACCATTAGTGTAGGAAAAAGATGTTGATTTGATCAAGTTAAGGTTCACAAGACCTTCATTACCTGACACATTTTGGGACGAAGCCGGGCTGCTTGAGTTAGACAGAGTGCTGCAGCTAGAGCCATTCTTTGCACTTGAGCCTCATCAATATTTCCATCCAAATTTGGATCCAATATACTCTTAAAATCCCTGCTTTCTAGTCTAGGTTTTGCCTAAATACAAAAACAACTTTTGTTAATTTTTCAGAAAACTTTCACAAGAGAGTAAAAGCATATTATTTAGATATAGATGTTCTTACCCACATAACTAAGCTTTCTTGACCCTTTGTAGCCTCCAAACCAATAGGTTTCCTCCCTGACAGCAATTCTAGTAGAACTACACCAAAAGCATATACATCAATCTTGTCGCTGACTTTACCATACATAAAATACTCGGGAGCGATATAGCCAAATGTTCCTACTACATCACTATCCATCAGAAAAGATGCCGTTGTAGGTCCCCATATTGCCAATCCAAAGTCACATAACTATTGAGGAAATTAAGGGAATTAAATTATAACCATGGTCTATAATGTAATAAAGACTAAGAACAGTGTGACTACTAGGACAGTTGAGTCTGATGAGTCACCTGTGGTTCTAATTCATCAGTTAGGAGAATATTTGAAGACTTGATGTCTCTATGAATGACAGGCCTTGGACATTCATTATGTAGGTAATTTAGTGCTTCAGCTATCTCAACAGCTATTTGAAATCTTGCTTCCCATGACAATACAGAGTTTTCCTTTCTGTTACCTACTTCAAAAATGAACTCAATACCAGGTGATATTTAGTTATTAATTAAGAGAAAATTCCTCAATTCTCATTCAACTTACCATGTAGATTCTCTTCCAGATTTCCTTTTGACATAAGATCATAAACAGAGATTAGATCATTATCTTCTATGCAAATTCCAAGCAAAGGTGCAATTCTTTTGTGCTTCAATGTGGTCATTATGTCAACCTCCAGGATAAAATCCTTCCAGGCTTCTTTTGATGATTCCAAAACCTTTACTGCAACTGGTTTGCCTTCAGGAAGAATTCCCATGTACACAGAATTACAGCCTCCCTTTCCAATAAGATTTCCTATAGCAATTGAAGATATTAAGTGGGATAAAAATTTTGATAAGGCAAAAGTAGAATACAGAGGTAAAGGAAACTTTATTGAGGTAGAGTTGTATGAGATAATAACCTGAGGAGAACTCAGAAGTGGACATTTTCAGAACATCATGGCTGAATACTTTGCAGCCTACAGAATTTCTCACGAGTATAAGTTCCAAATCTTTTGGCAGTGCTTGCCTGCTGGCTAGTTTGTCTATTGTGCTCATTTCAGCTACCTTTCCATTTTCTCTTTCCAGAGAATCCTCAGTCTTATAACTTGTAGGGGCGTTAGATTCAGATACATCAGACAAGGATCTATGTGGCAAGGTCATTACCCATTGCACCACCGACATTTTTCTCGCTTCTAGTGCTAGTTGAGTCATTGAACTAGCTGTCTGAAGTAGAGGCCAACCAGGCCTCTGCTTTGTAAATTCCTCTGCAGGAAGTGAAATTGAACTTAGAGAACCTCTCTTATGTCTTCCGACAGGGCTTACAACATCATCTTTTGAACTTGTGTTTCCGTCTCTTCCATCAAAACTGAACCTGCTAATTTCTGACATCTCTGATTCTCCAAACTCAGAATGATTGTCTTTGAATGTGAGGTTATCGTTCATATAAAAACTCGGCTTTGGATCTAAACCAGGACCTGGCATCATTAAAAAAAATTCAGTTTCAATGTAGACCAAATAAATTATGTTACAGCTTTTTTTTTTGAAAGAATACCAAACCTTCTAATAGGATTTTGGAACACCTGCTGAAAACAATCTTCCCATTGTAAATCGCCATAACTTCAGTATTTGGAGGCAGCCTCTTTGCACAATACTTAGCAATTGAAGCCCATCCCCTAAAAATAACTGCTATCAACACTTATGAAACATAATTTACATATACAGAAACTACAGCAGATACTTGTGTTCTAGCTCTGCTTACCCCAAGGCACTAGGCTTAGTTATCCCCACAATAACAGCTGATGCACTATGCTTCTTTGCCTCTCTCACCAGAACTTTTCTGATTGAATTTCCTTTCAAGACCTCAGCACTGAGTGCAACCTGGACACCCCACCACCCCCAATCCCCACACCCATAAAGGAACAGAAAAAGGCCACAAAAACGACGAGTCAATGTTCTGCCATTCAGCTTTATCCTCAGCAAGTGATCACTAGAATAACAATCATGGTAAAAAATCTGGTAGACAGTAGAAACTAACCTGCTTTTTGTTGCATAGACCTTCATAGTCTTCCAAGTAACCATCCAACAATGTTTTCTCTTTTGAAATGCTATCTGCAACCATGAATTTTAAGTAATCACACTAATCTACTCAAAAAAATCGCAAATCCAATTTACGTAAGAGTTCACATTGTACTAAAAGATAAAGAGTTCAACGTATACAAGTAATTAAGAAGAATAAGCAACTTAGCAGCAGCCATGCCACAGTACCAGAATTCAGGCAAACATGAATAGCCACCACGCTATCTCCCGGATCAGCTACTTTCACCAATGCCCAATCCAGCAACTCTTTAGCATGGACATCCAATCTTATTCCCACAAGCACTTTCTTCCTTCCCAAATTAAACCTCTCAACTGTCATTTTCCCACTCAATTTCTTGATTGATGAAGACTAATAAAAACACATTCACTAGGCTCTTCTTACACGCATTTATGCGAAACCTTTGCGTGTTTTCCGCTTCTTCCTCTGATCACATCAAAATCTATGCCAGAAACATTGAATACTTATGTTCCCCTTTGAATGTAACATACTTCAGCCGCCAGAGTAAAAATATATTGCTCCTTAAGAAAAGTGGTTCTGAATTCTTGAATTGGAGCCTGCCCTTCATCTAAATTATTCTGATTTAGAGAAAACCAATCAGAAAATCCAAACCTCCAGTTCAAAAGCATCCCTCTAAAGAAAACTCCTGTTACCACCAAAGAATATGTATATATAAAACTATCAGCAAGAAAACCAAAAACCCTTCAAGAATACACGTTGAATTTAGCAAAAAAATAAGGAGGACCCGACAACAGAAGCCTACCTAAAGTTTTTGAATATTTTCTGTCATTCAAAGCCATCAAGCATTTAAAATCAAGAAAATGCCGCCAAGGATGGTCATAAGCAGACCTACTATCAACTAACAAACAATTTTAAAATTCAAAGGTGGGGGCTGCTAAGATAGTATAGTAAACAATTCTTACTTAAAAAGATGGATTTATTTGGATATTTTACTGAGATAGCAAAAAAGAGAAACTCTGAAATGATGAGAGAGACAGGTTGCATGGAAGAATCGTCGGTGAGAGAGAAAATCCCTCTAATTAATAAGTAAGAGCATAACAAGCATTATTTTGTATTTTTGTTTCAAAACAAGAATATAACGGGCAATAATTTGCGGGAACCCATAATATCAGGTCACAGGATAACGACCGACAAAAGGGGCGGAGAACTCTCAACCGGCTATTGCGGGTTTACGGTTGCTGCAACGGTACACTAACGACGTTATGTGGAGAAAAAGTAAATAACTGATGTAGATCAGAGGCGAGATGTCTTTTTCTTTGTAAAGACGAAAATGCCATTGATTTGCTTGTATATGGACTGCACAGTCCCTGGGGTCAACTTTTGGTGTGTTACGCAGTTGGGTTGGGCTATTGGGAGGGAGGGGCCCATATTTTATGTCAATGGAAAGGTTAATGCAATATTACATTTAGTAGTATATCATATATTATATATCAGATATTTAAATAATAAATAAATATATTATTTTATAAAAAATAAAATATATATTTATTATCTATATATCCTATATATTATTTATAAGATATAGTATTTCAAATAAAAAAAAAATTCGTTGGCAATGTTTTTTGTTAAAGGGAATGGGGCCCATAAAACTATTTAGCACCAAAAATGTTTTACGAGAAAAATAAAGCAAGAGGAAAATAATATTTGAAAAAAGAAAAGAAAAACATATACAAATAAAGTAAAAAAAAAAAAAAAAGTTTGATGATTGGATATGATTCTATATTCTTGATATGAATTTTCAAAGCATATGTCGCTACAAAAATTATCAAAAGACCAAATGTATGTGGATCTGACCAGTACAAGAATTTAATTAATTAATAGGAAGATTTATATAACAAAATCCTTAATAATCAATTATACAATTGCACCCAACAAGATGTTCTCAATTCATTGTGGTTGAGAATATCAATTGCATTGACGTTGCCAGAATCCATGTTGTTATCCCATTTTAAAATTGGTTTATTATGCAGCAAGTGGGATTTCTTATGCTATATAATCTTTACTATTCTCACTAATTCCATGCAACATAAAAATTATAAAATAGAGATATGCGACATCCTTACCTAATATAATCATCAGATTTAAAATAAATTGAAGACGTGTAAAGTGACAAAAATTGTAAGGAATAATGTAAACCCTATAAAACTTTTACTCCTAATTTGCTTTATAGGGTATTAATCTTGTGGATATAGTTTCTAAGGTACGATGAATGTATTTATTTATCACGAATTAAATTTTATATGTTTTTGGGATGATATAATATTTATACGATACTATTAGTATCAACAGTTCAAATATTATATTTATTTACGTCACGAAACTCCACCACAATAATAATATTATTAAGATGAAATCAGCGTACACATGCAAGAAGCAAGTGAAAAGTAGGTGATTAATGGTCGTCATTCTTTTGCTTAGGGGTCAAAATTAGTGTACAGTTTATGATAATGGTAAACAAAATGCAACTACATCGTAGTTTATATATCTAGATGACCTTGGACTGGAAAAAACGACTTTTCTTAGTCAAAAACTTTCAGCACGTAACAAAGTTTGGCTCCACATTCTGGAGGGCCAAAAGTAAAAATCTTATTTATCTTTTCTCTTTGATGCTTACAAATTTCAAAACTGGAAACTGCTAATTCCTAGACTAGCTGTTTTTAAAAATGAAAAATATCTTGAATTGATTGTCAAGATTGAGATACGAATAATAAAAAATAAATAAAAATATAGCAATTGTGATTCATAATTATTAATACTTGTACGTAACCATTATCTTTATTTATTATGAAATTTCAACCACCCTTTTTCCCAAAAGCAGTTATTTTCTTATTTTCCTCAAAATTCAATATGAAAATATATGCATGAACTCGGTTAGAGAAAAAAGAAAAAAAAATAAAGAAAAAAAGCACTCGCAGTATAAATATTATGTATACTAGTATGCTTTCATCCATGTTCTACCTCCCCGAAACGTTTAACTCCTTGTTATTTTACATGATTTAAGTTTTTTACTGTTTTTATTTTTAATTTAATTTCATTAAATCTGAACAACAAGCCAGTTTATCTATTTTTATAATAGTTGATCGATATTAATAAATAATTGATGATGGATAAGTAATTATTTTAATTATGATATTCTTATAATGTAATACTTATATACAGCGGTATCACTCCAAAATCTGAACAAGAAGAAGGTAAGCAAAAGTTTATCTATTTTGTGGGCGTGTTATGTGGTTGCTGCTTTATTTACTAAATGAGTGAGAGATGGAATTAGTATGTGGTTAGATTGGGCGATCATGCTTTTTATAAGTTTTATATGTAAATTAATTACTTTAAATTTTAAAATTATTGTCCATATAAATTAAAATATTTATTTCACCTTCCACTGAATAAAAATTATGACTCCATTCTTGAATCGAGTGGTTAATCACACTTAATTTAAAGCATGTCAAACTTTGCGTTTCAAAACCCTATTCTTAGGACCTTCATCATTCATGGGACAACTAATTAATATTTCCTACATAACTAAGTAATTAATGTTTTATCCTTAAATTAAAGTGAGTGAAATTAATTGGATGTGGGTAAATAAAAAGATTTCCAAACATGAGAGTGACCCATACATACATCACTATCACTATTCACTACTTTATTTGGTCAGATGTCTTATTCCATCACAAATCATCCACGTAACCACTGAGAAAATTCACCGAAGGTAATGTAGGATAGGTTTAACACGTGTCTCGGATTTTTCAACTCAATCGAAAATTGCATCTTCAAAATTGTAAGAAATATTATGACTGGATGGCTATAACTTATAAGCATAATAGTCATAAGCTTTGTTTTCCACCCAAAAATATAAAATATAAAATATAAAAGTCATCACCTGATATGATTAGCCACCCATAACACGACGATTGGAGATGCAAATTAAGTAATATTGCGCAACTCTAATTCAAACATTAAAGTCCCGTTCAAATGATGAAATTTAAGATTGCAAAACATTAGAAGATTCATTAATGCAATCGATCATTTGTCAGAAAAAAAACAAAACAAAAACAAAACAAAACAGACAGTAATATTAGTTGGTGTTTGCCAAAACAATGTGAATCCTGACGAACATGTATGATAAGAGTGAGGGACGAAGCCAATATTCATTGAATTCATGCAAAGTTCCTCGGACGTAGACATTCCACTACAGAAGACATTAATACAAACACCCAACCATTTTGTCTGAAAAATATGTGAAATGTTATTCACAAATTAATGCTCCTAGTAAATTAATACTTGGTAAAACCTTGGAGGAAGCAGTGATTCTATCTCTACGAATTTTGTCGACCTTGGAGGCAATTTATACCACAATTGCCGATTTCACATGCTCGTAAATAGATTCTTGAGAAGAAAATTTAAGATGAACCAGGAAAGCTAGAATGAAAACAATGATGTTCAAGCTAAGGTTTTATCAGGGGAGCATGAAAACAAAAGTTCCATCAGCAATAATAATCAAAACACGTCTGGTTTTATATCATCAACATATCACCGCTACCTTAGCGCCTAATAGAAAGCCCATATATTCAGCAGAATAGCGATTACAAATATACTTTTTAGTTCTTTCAATAACCCCAGTTTATAGAATATCAGCACAAGTCCATAAAGAGACAACTTTGTGTATACACAAGATCTTACAATCACAAGTCGTACACTCTAGGCTCAGAATAGTATTTTTCATGTCACCACATGTCTCGATCACAGATATACATCTCAAACTAACCCACTATTTGATGCTTCAAGAGAGCTCCCTAGTACAGTCAGTCAAGACTATAACTCAAAAGTAATTGCATCCTAAAGGGTGGGAAAGTGAACTCAAAAGAAACCAAAGCAAAATGGTCAAGCAATCCACAAGATCATCTCTCCTCTCCTTGGCATTTCTGAAGCAATCACAATATACTGCAGGCTTTTTGACCCTTTCTCTTCTTTTTCTTCTTTTGCTTAGGTGGCTGCAGAACAACCTTAATAGCTGCATCAAAGACAGCCTTCACATTCTGCAACATGTGGAAGGAGAATATGAGAAGATAACATCAACAATGGAAGTTAAAAATGTCTTGCAATGAAGACAAAAGATAATGTGTAATTCCAAGTAAAATTTATCACCTGTTGTGTCTTTGCACTACATTCAATGTAAGCAGCTGCTCCAATCAACTTCTTCAGCTCCTCTCCCTTCAAAAGAAAATGGTAAATCAAGTTTTCTTTAGGAGGGTGAACAACTCATTTTCAAAATGATGGGCAAGAGTAAGTTTAGTCTTCATCACTAATATACATGGCCCATAAAGAGGATTTAACCAAACATAAGAAAATTATACCTGCGCAGTCGAGATGGGCACTGCTCCAGGGTGGTCTACAAAGAAATGTTTATCCTCTCGGAGATCTGGTATGAAGTAAAATATAGTTATTTGAACTGAACCACAAAAAATAAACAGATGTGGATAATACGAGGAAGGGGTAAACCACATTCATTTTATTCTTTTTTCCCTCTTGTCTGTTGATTTAGAGTCTGATACACTAACATCATAATTACAATATGTACCAAATTAGAGACTGATACACTAACATCATAAATTACAATATGTACCAAACAGTAGACAACAGAATATGTCCAGGATGCTATAACAACGTCAGTACAATTTTGAACCTTGTACATAGCTTATGTCTCTAAGAATCAATCAGGTAAATAACAATTTAAAGGCGGAAAAGAAATTTGAACAGTGAAAACTAGTTCAAAACTATTCATATAAGAAACCCCTTCTGCCACTTTCTGACTGATGATTAAGCCTACAGGTTTCACAGGTTTCTACTTTCTCCTTGTTAAAAAATTACACTAGTGGTAGTAACTCAGATGATTCTTGAATGAAAATTCGATGACAACATATAACTTGCTGAAAGGCAAATTCACATGTTAATGATTTCCAAGAGTTGAAGCCAAATAGCCACTTTTAATGTGCATCTTTCCTATTAATAAAAGATTATTAGAAAAACAAATTCCTCCAACCTTCCACATTTTGCTCCAAGGAAGGAGAAACGAAACAAAATTGTGTATGATTGGAGCAAACACTTCTTCAAGTTCTGTTCATGACATTAAAAAGAAAATTCTTCATGCCCTAGTTCTCTAAAACATATTTCTCCCAATGCCAAGGATGACCAATACTATATGTAAGTGTTCAACATCAATTTCAGCAATATTAGATTCTCATTCAAAAAACTAGGAAGATTTTATTAAATAGCAAGGACATGGTCACTGGAAAAACATGAGATAAGCAAGATAACCTAGCATGTTCCTATAACACATCGGACAAGTTGGAAAATATGGAAGGAGAATTGTTTAATTATCCAAAATTGAATGATGTGTTATTCTTATGAAAGAGAGAGAAGAGGATGAGGATATCAACTTTGACAGAATTAGAAAATTCAAATAAACAGATAGCATGCAAATGAGAAGCTTAATGAAAAGCATGAAAAACAAGAAAAACAAACTCCCAATTAAAAAAGGAGGGCAACAGATGTCCCTCAGCGTCAAATGAATATCATTTGAGGTGGCAAACATTAGATTTTTGTATATGTACCAGTGTCTTGGAAACACTTCAGTTGCATATTGTGTTTATCCTACCACTTTTCCCCGTGCAAAATCCAAGCGTCATATCTATGCTTCTAAGGTTACTATTTTGTCCCTGTATTCAATGGCTCACCAATTACAGAACACATATTCAACTTCAAAAAGTTTTCCCAACTTTGATTTTCATGTAGAATTAGTCGGGGAAAAAAAGCAACCGCAAGAGGGACTTGATTTAGGCAGTGTGGTACCGTGAAATCAACAGTTGAACAGGAAAACTCTTCCTAGATTTTCCCATTACAATTTCAATAGAACAGGAAACTTTCTCTAAGGAGGCATGGTAACCCATAGCACACTGTTTAGTAACAAGCAGCCTCAACTCCTCAACACTTATCTGAAGAATTTAATGGAGGAGAAGAATAATCTTAGCATTAAAGAAGTAATTGGAGTGTCTTTAACCAAAGCAATAGCATTTTGTATCTGAGGGTTAGTGACTTAATATAATTATGCAGAATAGTCAAATGGTAGCAAGTAATATGCAATATCAACGTTTCACACAAAAAGACAGTATCAAATCAGTAGTACAGCGTTAAGGAGAAAGATGCAAAGAGATCCTGACCAAGCTTTGTGCCGACAAGAATTATTGGAACTCCAGGAGCATAATGCCTCAATTCAGGAATCCACTGAGCATCCAAAGAAAACACAGAAAAAACTATCAGCAACAGGCAATTCTGAACTTTTCCCAGAATGATGGTGGGCAAGGGCTGGGGAAGCAGTTGGGAATGGGACATTAGGAAGTTTGAAATTCCCATCAGCCCTTCATTTAGAAAACTGTACATTTAGTGCCAAAGTATATCCTTGATTTATCTAGCTAAAGCAAAATTCAACCAAATCATTCATGTGTTCTTCCTTTTCTTTATTACTTATTTTTTAATGCATTATCGAAGAAATGGAAAACAATGAAGACGCAAGAATTCAGAAAAATAAAGAGGCAGTATCCAACCCAGCATGGCAAAGGAAGACTCACCTTCTTGGGGACATTCTCATAACTAGCCTTGCTAATAAGAGAGAATGCAAGTATAAAGACATCAGCCCCACGGTAGCTTAACGGTCTTAGTCTATTGTAATCCTCCTGGCCTGCTCAATAAATAAGGGTGACAAGCCTGTTCAGTAATTGGTTTGAAAATAAATAAAGTAGATCTCAACTCAAAACAACTAATTTACCTGCAGTATCCCATAATCCTAGATTAACAGTGCTCCCATCCACCACAACATTGGCACTAAAATTGTCAAATACAGTTGGGACATAATCCTGTTTATAATAAAGGACAAGATTTCAAAAACAAAAGAAGAATGTTCAGTTAGAATCACAATTACTGAAAAAAACAAAATAAAGAAACACAAAAACTAAAAAACTAAACTTCAGCTTCACTGCAGTACAAACAACATGTCTACCCCTAGGTTGTTGGAACAAGGATTTAATTTGAACGTGAATAATGCATAGTTCTAAAGAAAGGTAAATAAAGAGAAACACAGCCTCAAGCATAAGGGATAAAAGAAACTAGTTTAACAGAGAAGATATATGCCACTCTCTAAAAACTCAAAGTATTGAGGAAGTACATTTACATTAAACTCTGCATTTGCATTTCGACAAAGAAGAAATTTTAAATTAAAAATAGAAAAAAATAGACAAAATTTATAAGAAACATTGAAGCAAACCAAAATGAGCAAGCATCATCATAAACATCTGGCAACCACCCCCTCTCTCCCACCCGCCCCAACACCAAAAAAAATAAAACCAACCACCACCAAAAGGGATAAAAAAGATGATGGAAAACAATTTCCCTTCTTAGTGAAATCACAATAACAGTAAAGTGGAGTTGGCAGTATATAATGGTGCACTGAAATTCAGAAAGGAATAAAATATTTCTACATTTTAATTCATGGGTGCATTTGCATGCCACAATATATGGGGCTAGATAAATCAATTTGGAAAAAGTGAAGAAAAGAAAGTTTTCAACTTGTCAAACAGAAGCAAAAGAGATCAAAGGAAAAAGTCAAACCTTTTAAGAGTCTTAACATCTAAACATAAAATTATTGGTACAATGAATTTATACCAGCATGATCAAAGATTTTAGGTGATTTCTGCAGCACTTTCGAACTAGCTAACAAACGGGGAGCACCTCAGATACATCACCCATTCCAACAAATGACAAACTAAAAACTGCCAATTCAAAGCCTATTCCATTTTTTACTTTATTGCCAGCTCCTAAAGATAAAAAAACAAGTGGATAAAAAGAGATATTTTCCTTAACAATAATCTCTTCAAAACAGTGTAATGAGCTATTTTTTACTACTATTTCTTTGATATTTGCATATTGCATCCACCCAAAGCCCCCACGCCAAAAGGAAAGATAAAATATTAAGATTTTCATCAAGGCAGGCAATTAGACCAAGAAACCCCATCCGTCTTTAGAATTGCAGGCACACAAACATAATACCCTCATTTACACAACAATGCGTAGAAGTACAACATTGAAAGTGTGTGCGGATCCTTAATATTGAATTCATATAATTTGAATTAATGAAAAATCCGTTGAAATTTGATTACATGTATTTCTAATTTCAATTCTAAATATTCAACTCCGGCGATGCCAAATTTACGTAGCACCACGGTCTCATAGTACCAACAGTAAAGTCATCCAATCAAAAGCCTCAATTTCTTTTTCCGTGTTTACTTGTTTCAGAAACAGAAGTAACTAAGTACTAAAATGACAGGCAAAAAAGAACACAACAACCCAAAAGAAAGAAAGAAAAACCTTACCGTGGGAAATGTGTTGCTGGTGTAGGAAATGAGCAAGCAAGTTTTACCCACGGCCCCGTCGCCCACGGTGACGCACTTTATGAACCTGGACGCGCTCATTTCGTCGCCGGCGACTCCTCTACAACCGCAGAACTATTTATCTCAGCTTTATAACATCAAATTGTCCCCTCTGCATAAACCAAATCAACAACCCTCGGCCCAGTCTGTTAGTTATTAATACCAGCTACTTAACGGCACAAATTAGGAAGGACAACAAATAAGAAAACTTAAGTACTACGAAAACAAAACCCTAATTTCAATATTTAAACCCTAAATTGGGATACAAATTGCGTAAGCGTGAATAATCATGCAATACCTAACCCAACAGCTATATTCATTGTTAGTTAAAATTCACCGGCAGATGAGATAAGAGAAAATACGCACCTCGTCTGCTACACTGAGTTAGAGTGAGATAGTAATGATTTACAACGAGAAAGTAGAATTTATGAGTTATCTAGGCACGATACTTTATCGATTACTATGATCAGTGTAAATATTTTGAGTTGCACAAAGCATTATAAAAATTAATTTTATTTCAAAGTTCATTAAAAAAAAAAGAATTGATTTCATTAGAAAAGGCTACTGCTCTTAAATTTACTCTACTTTTGTCAATTTTTTTATGTTGTCACCTTTTTTCAATACATCTTTTTTAAGGTTGAACATCATGACAGAATGTAATTTGCTTGAACATTTTTATTCGTTGAAATTGAAATTTGTCTAATAATATGTACTGCATACCTAGCTCAAATAATTTTTTTTGAAAACCTAGATACAATTCAGAGGGAAAAAATATTAATTTTAGACAATTACAAAACTTTTATTCAAAAAGTTATTATTCTTCTTAATTTTGATTTTGGCTTCCTTTTATTACTATAAATTTGTTGTCCTATTTTTCATCTTCAATCTATCTACTATTGTTAGAAAGTTAATGTTCCAAGTTTGGTTTTAATTTATTTTTTGAAGTTTGATTTTAAATTTTAATGTTCGAAGGATGATTAATGAGAGTGCCATAATTCAAGGTGCAAATTATATAATGAAATTAAGAATAATTTTGTCCAACAAAAATCAACTGTTAAATAATAGAGGGCTAATTGAAGAGATTGAATGTTTAGAGAGATATGTAATAAATGGACTATATTTCAGTGCAAAATGTAAACGGTCTTATGTATTCTATTTTTTATGTACATATATTTTATATAAATTAATTATTCAAATATCTTATTTTTTTATAGAATAACACACTTGATTTTCATTCATATATCAAATATTATACATATAAATATTATTGTATTCAAAATATTTAATTTTTATTAATATATCAAGTGTATCAGTATATCAGGATATTATTGTATTTAATCGAAACTTGTCCACTATTACAATGCAACATGTTAATAGTGTTAGAAAATGTTTTTTTTTTATTTGGTATTTTGGTTTTCTTTATTTTTTTGATAAACAAGAAAATTTGAATTTGTGGAAGTCGATCTCATCAAATTTTGCTTCACGACTAAGCACAACTTCTAGACTTCACTATCATTGACCAATTATTGAGACTACCAAATTTGGAAAAAAAAAATTCTTTTAATCTGATTTTAATCTAAATATTTGATTATGTAAGTATTGAGTATATATGAACATAATCATTGTAAATAATTAAGTTCATTTGTCTAGCTATTCCTTGATGAAGAATGACTCCAAAGTTTGCAGTCGATTATGTCACACGCAGTGGGATGCAAATCCATTATAACAATATTCAATCATTTAATCCAAAAAGTAAGGATACACAGTTATACTTTCACACACTTTCTAAATACCTTCTTTATTCCTAATTGATTGTTTTTATATTCTTTTTAATACTTGTCAAAATAAAATTTTCTCTCCACTATCATGTTGAATTCTCATTTAAAACAATAGTGTGTCACAATTAGCTTGAAGTATTAATTTGTGATCAATATTAAACATCGATATTATTTTCACTTTTTCAAATTTAAATTAAATTTTTATATCAAATCAAGCGAAATGAAAAAAAATAATCAAGCGGCATAAAAGTATTTAGATTCACATAAGTGCATGACAAGACAAATGTCAATCAGTTGTTATAGTGGAGACTGAACTGGAAAGTTGCTTTCATGATAATCAACCTAATCTTTTATATTATTGTCTATAAACTGGAGTGAAATTATTCCATATTTAATAGGAAACCACGCAATGGCAACCTAGATGCCAGTGACCCAGTCCCCTATCATTTGAAATTAAGTCATTAAACAAAGGTTTTAGTAGCACGTAATTGTCATTGAGGTCATAGTACAATAGTAAGAGCAAATTCTTGATGCACATTGAACATATTGGAGAAAAATACATGTGCACGGTTGACCAACTCTCCTCTAGCTACCAATAGAAACATAGCCAGATCAAGTTTGCACACATGCATGGCATGACATCAAGAATGTATTTCAAATGAATATCTTATGTGAGTAGAGCATTTTAAAAAAACCAACAGCTGTTCTATAGTACAAATCAACTTCAGATCCAAATGTTAATACATTTTCACAAAAACTATTGTGGTTCTTTGGAGCCTTATATAATTGAAGTCAACAGGGGAATAAAAGAGGAACATGCAAAATGCCAAAATCTTTTACTTGTCAAACCCAAAAAAGAAGAGCATTGTTTTATGATACTAAATACAGATACATAATTATAAAGGGCTAGGGTCAAGCAAGATCAAATATGAAAGAAGAGCATCCAAAAATCTCAGTCATTAGCAATTCAATAACACTACTACCTGGCCCTTAGTCCACTGGCTGAAAGATCATATAAATATACAAATTTTCAGTAGTAGTTCTGTGATACTTCAAAATTTGTAGTCAAGAATTAGAAAGTCAGACCTCAAAGTTCATCATCTGAACTAGCAAAATCTAACTCAATCATCTTTACACCAACCTCCTTGGTGTCTTGTCCTGGGGCCTTTATCTGATCCTTTTTCATTTTTTTGGCATCTGGTTCTTGACTTGGTCTGAACCTGGGCAACCAGGCACGAAGAATTTTCAGCAGGAAAGCACAAAAAAACAAGGTTTTAAATAAGAAATAAGAATAGACGCATTTTCTACCACCTGTTATCTGCTCTACTCCTTTGCTGATGTGAACGGCTAGCTGTTTCACTTGTTACTTTAGGACTCATTTTCTCTGTAGTTTAAATACATGTACCGGTTAGCATGAAATTAAAAGATCCGATCTATAATTAGTACATAAGCAATCGCAGCCTACCCGTAAGGTGATTCAGAAACCGTATTCCTTGTGAATGTACATTTGTTGTCACTTTGTCCGCATTGCTGTATGAATATAAGTTGAGACTTGAGATTTAGCAACTGCCAAGTGAATCCTGTAGCCTACTTAACTAAAATCATCAAGAATTGCCTCCTGAGTATGTCTCTTTGCAAATGAAGAGAGAGGTACTTCCAAAGTTGCACTCAACAGTATAACAAGAAGGCAAGGGCCTAAAGCTATTAAAAAGGAAATAGAAAAAATAAAGCAATGTTTGAATTTGTTTTGAATGTTTTGGGATGTGCTTTAGGGAAATGCGTTTTGGGAAAATGATGTATGTTTGGTTTTATTTTGATAGAATGTTTTGGAATGTTATAATTAGGATATTTTGAAATGTTTTGGGAGAAAGAAGAGATTATTTTGAAGGGAAATGTTCTAGGGTATGTTTGTTTTAACTTTAAAAGAATAAATGTAGAATGAAAAGGGAAAATGAAAACAAATCCAAACATTCTGTAAGTGTTTCAAATTGCTGATAGATGCCTGCAATAAGTTGAAGCCATGCTGTAAACACATATTCTAAGACCTATGAAGTCAGAAAAAACATGAAGAAGAATCTAAAATCTTATGACTGGAGAATGGTTCCAACTACGAAGGCATCCAATAAAGCAGTGACAAAATTGAATTAGTTCAAACAGACCTTAATGCCTTCTTTAATCCTTCCACGGACAATAATTTAACGGGCCGAGTGGACTTTGTTAAGTTTTTTCTGTCATCTGCAGGTTTAACCACATAAATGCCTTCTGACTTGAGATTATCTCTGAAGCCCGTCCTTAAATTCCTGACAGACAAATTCGACAGTCATATTACAAGAAGAACTGAATGAACAGGGAATACTATCATGCCTCGCACAGTGACTACAATCACCTACCCTCCCTTGAGCTCTGTCCTTGTAGAGGTATATTTCTTCGATGCATTCTTCAAAAATAATGTAAAAACAATGAGTTAATATTATCAAGTGTTTTTATTCGGAAATGATTTAAGGCAGGTTGATAGCCAGATATGAGCTGTACCTGTTTATGGTAGCTGCAATATTTTCTAAGACGTCTGCAAATGGAAAAAAATGTACTAGTTAGTTAAAATGGGTGATCCTACAGACAATACTATAAGGCATTAACAAATACAATACATGCACAACAAGAAAAAACAAGCTATACAAAATGGTCATATTCCAAAAATTAAGTGTACTTTAGCTTGTACAAGTCTGACTCCGGGAACTTAATTTAAGCTTATATACTATAAATTAGGATAAACATGACGACTAAATGAACAAATTGTTTCTCCAAAGCAAATTAAAAAATGTTGGAACTAGGGAAAAATACCATCTTTTTGTTTGATAGTCAACAATAAAATCAAAAGAATCAAATCGAAGACATCAGCAATTGAATTTTTTTACTTTATTTTCAATTTACATTAGCAAAATATTTAGGGTGAACACGACAACCAAATGAAAGAAATTGTTTCTACAAAGCAAAGCAACAATGTGCTCAGGAAAAATACCACACTTTGTTTGATAGTCAATAATGAAAATTCAGATAATGAAAATGAGAATATCAGCAATGAAATTATTTTTTTTTATCTTCAATTTACATTAAAATCTTTGTAGAATAAGATAGGCTACTTCATTAACATTATCTTAAAGATGCAAAGGAGATGGTCTGGCATACTTGTTGATGGCTGTTGTGCAAGCCACTCCATCCTTTCCTTTTCCCTGACAAACTCCAATATCCGCTGAAGTACCCAGCTTTAAAATGTGCTTAGCAGAATAGACACTCAAGGAAAATCCATTTCCCTGAAATAAGTTGAAGGAAACATTAAAAATCTGGAAAATCATTACGAAAACAACCACCAGAGAACATCAGAGCTCATACTGAGTTATCTTTGCGGACGCTGCAATTGAAAAGCGCGAAAATGGTCCCTATCTTCTCTTCACAGCTCTTCTGATAAGCATCCCCAAACAAGAAAAGAGAAATAGGATTTTCATCTAAGCATCCCATTTTCCAAATTGTGAAAGTCTTTCCTATAGAACTAGTCCTCGGAATCCCCTTTTCTGTTAAAACTCCAATAGTGGCCCAACATCCAGAGAGAGTATCTCCCATTAGCAAACTCCTAAAATACAGAAGATAGCACCATCAATGGATGTATGTAGTGGCAACTATACAAAAAAGTTAATTTATTGTTAAATTAGTATACTTTATTGTGGGTAGCCGAACGAATCTAATATCTGATAAATGGTTGCTCAACTCAACACATGATACCACTTGATTCCTGAAATGGAACAAATAAACATTAAGAGAATAATACAAATCTACTTACTAATTTATTAGGACTTCACCAGGATAACAATCTAACATGTGTTATAAACAAGACTTGTAAATATACAGAGCTAATAATGCTTATAATCTAGAATTGTCAATGTATAAATTCACCAGAAAAATATAAGCAAAATCAAAAGCCTCTGATATCAATCTCAAATTTTTTACCATCATACCAGGTCACAGCAGTGATGATAGAGAACTTGAAGGGAAAATTAAATATGTATATTAGTAGATGCTCATGTATTAGACTTTTTCATGCCTGTATCATTTCAACAACATTACTAACATTACCTAAAGCATTTAACCTCATGTTCAACCACACAGCCTACAATGCTTCACATTACAAATGGCACACTCAATCAGGATAACACATGATATACACTCAAATAACAATTTGATGAATTCATTCTTTTGAAAAAGTAGCATCATCAACAAATTTTAGGCAATGAATTTCAAGATAAAAGGTAAACCTACTGGATCCGCAGTCCTGAAAACTTGTCAACGTCAATGTCCTTAGAACTCTTGCCCTGCTTCGGTTTCTGAGATTTCTTGGCATCATTAGGATCATAATCAAGGCAATCTTGTACTGCATCTCGAAAAACAGACATGTCCACATGCCTCATTTGCTTTGGCATCCCATCATCTGATAAATACTCTATATGAGAATCCATACAAACACAAAATTTATTACAAATGTTTTCGTCATCCCATTTCCAAATACAGACTACGCACTCAGAATGACAGTTAGATAACCAATCTAATTAGATATAAAAGTGAACTGAAAAATTTCAGCGTAATTTTGACGAAACCCACTTATAGAACCTTAAGATATGTCCAAGTACACCAATGCACATATTTAATACACATCGATACCAGACCATATACGCGACGCAAAAGCAATATTTCACTTAAGTATAGCGAACGCACAAAATTAATACGACTAAATTTTCTGCTTCAATCAAAATTTAAGTGCACGCACAGTTTGTGTGCCGGGGGAAGGGGGTACCTGAAGGAGAAGCAGGCGGGGTTTCGAGAACGCGATCCTCAAGGGATAGGAGAAGATCGAGGTCGTCTTGGTGATTCGATTTCGACATTGTCTTTAGCTGATAATTGAGTTAACGTTGTATGATTGTTGTATGATTGTTGTATGCTTAGAGAAGAAAATCTGGAGTGTAATAGTAATAGGGTTTTGTTTGGTTTCTTGGAGGGAGATTTTGAATTTTTAGGAGGGAAATTATAAAAGAGGATTCAATTCAATTAATTTCCCCAGGATATATTTGGCCTAGTTTTCTTGATGTTGAATATTATTATTGATCTTTTTTGTGTTAAATGCTCGTCTCAGTTGTAATTTCATGATTTTCTACTATTTATGGATTTTCTGAGTAATCGAAATGGATTCCAACTTTCAAATTAATTTCATAAAAATAATCTCAAATTTTCAAAAAAAAAAAAAATTTTTTTTTGAAACTCCATTAAAATTTCCAAAGTTTTGAATAATACAAAAATATTATATATTTTAAATATATGTAATACATGATAATAAATTCAATAATAAAATAATCCTTGCATTTATTAACTTATTCATGAAATAATAATGAAAAGAATTTAAGAATATATTTTTTAAAAAACTTACTTACAAATAATCTAAGTTAGAGGGTAACTTTTAAAAAACATTCCACAATAAAAAATAGAGTTATTTTGAGATATCTAATAAAAAAAATATGAGTGATAAATTTGGACCAAAATTAAAACTTCTTTAAATAGTGACAAAGTTTAGAAAAAATGTAACTTTATTTAAAGCGTTCCTAATAAGTAATATCTTATTATATAAAATATTTTTATTAATAGAACATAATTGAAAAAGATATTCCATTGGGTGTATTTTTTCTATGATATATGATAATTTTGAATCAATATTCATTGGCACACATAACATAGCTCAATTGGTTATGGATCAAATTCAAATACTATTACATGATAATATATTAGATACTCATTAAATCTAGTGTCAGGTCAACCATATACATATTCTTAGCCGAATATTTATAGTACTATTCATTTTAAATTTGTTGCTAATAAATATGTGTTTATTGAGATTCAGCAAGGCGCATCATTTGTTTATTTGCATACTATCAATATTCAATAATATGGCATGAGAATTGTCAATATCTAAATAATAATTTATATTCAAAATGTGAAAAGTGGGGATAGGAAAGATACTAATGATACATATTTTATCCTTATGGAAACTTTATATGATTCTTATAGATGGTTTTATCAATATTGTATATGCTTTGTTGTCATAAAGTAATTATGATGTTTAGTAATTACTTTACCATCAAATTTATATTTATTTTTAAGTATGCACAATAAGTTTATAATCACATCATCTACTAAACTTTATTGTATACTCCATAAATAAATATATTAGTTTAAAATATGCATAATTATATTAAGCCCAAATTACTTAGGTACTCCTCCCATCTATATTTTTTATTTCATTTTCATCCCTTTATCTTTCAAATATCCCATTTTAATTTTTCATCTGTACAATCCAACTTACTGTAATCCCTATGATTCCATTACTTATCACAACTGATTCTTTCATAATTTTATTTTATTTTCATATTTTTTGAAGGCTCTTCATATGCCTAACATTCTTAAAAAAGTCTCAATCCTTGGATGACTCTTGTCCAAGAAAAAAATGTTCCAACAAATTAGCATTAGCAGACAACTTAATCTCAATTCAAACAATACTAACACCACACATGAAGAAATTTCTGAAAATAGACACAAAAATAAATCAAAGGTCCATAAAACAAAGTTAAAAAGCACACGTAATCCGACAACAACTCCTATGCCTAATATTGGTAGTTTGTCTGGTTATTAACATTTGTTTGTGCATGGATTCTTTAAGACACCTCGTTTTCACCTCCTCCTCCACAGAGAGAGGAAAGAGGTTCATTCTGTCTCTATCCTTCCCTTGAAAAAGATAAAAAATATTCAAATTATCAAGCTTTAAAATTCACAATCAAGGGGAAAAGTAGTGTTTGCATAACTAGGAAAAGAAATGGGTGAAGTGAGCAGAATTCTGTTGTTAGTCCTCTTGTCATCGTTACTTATGGCAAGTGCCTATGGCCATAAAAAGAGGCATCAACCCGTTGTGACTTACGATGGGCGCTCACTTATCATCAATGGAAGCAGAGAACTACTTTTCTCTGGTTCTATCCATTATCCACGTAGCACTCCTGCGGTAAGCATTGTATAGTAACATAGTATTAAACAGGGACGGAACGGGACTGGTACGGGTAGTCATCCATTCTCAAATCTTTATAAACGTAATTCTAAAAAAAAAAGTATATTTTTTTATATAGTTGAAAATATCTCTTTTTCCGTTGTCTTTAAAAAAAAAATTCATTCTTATCCTCCAAAATTAAAATTTCTGATACTCAGAATTTCGGAATGGGAATTTGAAATATTTTTTATTATTGTATTGCTTGCCAGATGTGGCCTGAACTCATTAAAAAGGCTAAAGAAGGTGGCCTAAACGTGATACAAACTTATGTGTTCTGGAATATTCACGAGCCCGTTCAAGGCCAGGTAATTATAAATGTATTATCTAAAGCATTTGTTTTTGCATGATGGTATTATATCAAAATTATTAGATTTGCATCATTGTTTCTTGTTGGTGCAGTACAATTTTGAAGGCAATTATGACTTGGTGAAGTTCATCAAAATGATTGCTGAGAATGGTTTGTGGGTAACCCTCAGGATTGGACCTTACATTGAGGCTGAATGGAATATGGGGTACTTCCAACAAAAAATTAAAATAAAATCATATTTTTTATAAACTTATTTTTGGAGGGACTTTTGTTGATATGTTTGTTTTTATAATCCATTTGAGCAGAGGATTTCCATACTGGTTAAAAGAGGTTCCAAACATTACATTCCGTTCCTATAATGAACCTTTCATGGTAACTTTCCAATACAAGAACTGATTTATGGCATGTAGAAACTTATAATGCAATAAAATGATTTAAATGATGCTGTTTCCAACATGCAGTTCCACATGAAAAAGTATGCCGAGATGGTAATTAACTTGGTAAAAAAAGAGAAACTCTTTGCTGACCAAGGAGGCCCCATTATCATGGCGCAGGTATGTTTTATTATTTATGATCAGATTAAAAATCGTTCCACGAATTACATAAATTTGTTTCAGAAATTTCACATTTCTTCATACTGCAGATCGAAAATGAGTACAACAATGTCCAACTTGCATACAAGGACGCGGGTGCAAAATACGTCAAGTGGGCAGCAGATATGGCTGTTGGTCTATATAATGGCGTACCTTGGATCATGTGCAAGCAAAAGGATGCCCCTCCTACAGTAGTAAGTTTTGCTTCTTTTTTTTCTTTCTTTTATAACAATGTCAATTGTATGACATATGTAAGATGATGGATTTGTGGGTTTTTTTTTTTCCTTTTCAGATTAGTACTTGCAATGGAAGACAGTGTGGAGACACTTTCCCTGGTCCAAATGGCCCTAACAAGCCTTCTCTTTGGACTGAGAACTGGACAGCTCAGTAAGTAGAACATGATTGGATTATGCAATGCCATTTTTCTGCTTATTGTCATCAATGATAAGTTGATGATCAATGAGAATTGAAGGAAAAAAATTGTGTTGCAGGTATAGAGTATTCGGTGACTCTCCATCTCAGCGCGCTGCAGAAGATATAGCATTTGCTGTTGCTCGATTCTTTGCAAAGAATGGTACCCTCAACAACTACTACATGGTATGCTATCATCTTCGAAAAGTACTTACTATCTTAACCAAGAATTTCTTCTCATGGATTAAATTTTGAGTCCTTTTCCCAGTTCCATGGTGGAACCAATTTTGGCAGAACAAGTTCATCTTTCGTGACAACTCGTTACTATGATGAAGCTCCACTAGATGAATATGGTATCAAAACTTCACAAAAATTCTTCTCAATTGATTTCAAAATAGTAATTCACTCAAAAAAAACTGACTGGTTTGTGATTGTTTGTTTCAGGTTTGCAGAGGGAACCTAAATTCGGACACTTGAGAGACTTGCATAAGGCTTTGAGATTGAGCAAAAAGCCATTGCTTTGGGGCACCCAACATGTGCAAAAGATTAATGAGGATTTAGAGGTAAAGAATCAAATTACAGAAATTAACCTAATACAAGGACAAAATATATCATGTTTGATCATTATTTCTTTTACAGATCACAACTTATGAGAAGCCTGGAACTAAGATTTGTGCTGCATTCTTGACCAACAACAATACAAGAGAACCTTTCACTATTAACTTCAGGGGTGTGGATTATTACCTGCCAGCTAAATCCATCAGCATTCTCCCTGATTGTAAAACAGTAGTTTACAACACTCAAACGGTAATCTTCTTCGTTCCTTCCGATTTCAATAACTAGAATGAAAAATGGGGAATGTCAGTGCATCCGGAAAAAACGATTAATCTCTATCAATAGAAAAAAAAAAAAAAAAAAAACCCTACAATTTTTCTTTGCTGTCAACAAGTAAATTTGTGGGACTAATAATGTTAACCATGACATCTAATTCTTCTTTTTCCCATCATGCCTTGTATTATAGGTTGTTGCGCAGCATAGTTCAAGAAATTACATTGTCTCAAAGAAAGCAAAGATCACCAAATGGGAGATGTTCAAAGAAAGCATTCCCAGCATAAATGATTTAGAAGTAAAGAGCAAATCACCAAGGGAATTGTACCACCTCAACAAAGACACCTCAGATTACGCTTGGTATAGCACCAGGTATGCATAAAATTGAGCTTAAAGGATTCCAAATTTTCCAATTTTTTGCTCAAAACTTTATCAGTTTTCAAGAAAAACGACATAATTTTTGAAATTTATTGTTTTCTAGCATCAACTTGGATAGGCGTGACTTGCCAATGCGTTCCGACATCCTTCCAGTCCTTCAGGTTGCAAGTCTTGGCCATGCTTTGCTTGCATTCGTCAATGGAGAATACGTAGGTAATTACTACAAAAACAAGAATCAAAGATTTCTTGTCCTAAATGTTCCATTAGTCACATTTATTTCAATAATTCATTTATCCATGAATTGTTTTGCTAAGCCTTAATTGTACGTATTCCAGGTTCTGGGCACGGAAGCAACGTCGAAAAGAGCCATGTTTTGAAGAGTTCTATCAATTTGAAGCCTGGAGTTAACCAAATATCTTTATTGGCAATGACAGTTGGTTTGCCGGTAATTTAACCTATTTTTTCTCAAATAAATATGTTATTTATTTTTTATTTTTAAATCTATTTGAACTTATGAAGACGTTAGTTTTCCTAAATGTAGAATAGCGGCGCCTATATGGAGAAAAGATTTGCTGGACCCCGAGTTGTTACGCTTGAAGGTTTGATGTCTGGAACTCTTGATATTACCCGAAATCACTGGGGCCAACAGGTAATATACATGTTCGAGTATACATAACAATGTCGTAATAATTATTAAATAATTTGTATAAAAGATTACTTAATGTTTATGAAATTATTGCATAATATTGAATTTTTTCAAAATTAATTGTGTTATAAAATGTGAAGGTTGGCCTAGCCGGGGAAAAGATGCAATTGTACACGGAAGAAGGATCAAAGAAAGTCAACTGGGTTGCCTTGAATGAAACTCCTGCACCTGTTACTTGGTACAAGGTAATAATAACTATAGAAAGAAAATAATAACATACTAAAAATATGAGAAATTCAAATTTTCTTTATTTTGTTGTCCTAACTTACTTAAGGCAACTTCTTGTTTTTCAGGCTTATTTTGATGCCCCAGAAGGCGACAACCCTGTTGCTCTCAGAATGACAAGCATGGCAAAGGGCATGATCTGGATCAATGGCCAAAACATTGGCCGATATTGGGTATCTTACCTCTCACCACTTGGAAAGCCCACCCAAGAAGAGTAAGTAATCCCATTGAAAAGTTGGAGGGAGGATCGGGCAACGTGTTTTGAATCTTTTATTTCAATGTTGCATTTTGTATCGTACGTTTTTACTATGTATTTGATGTGAATCATATACACTTGATCCGAAATAAAAAAAACAAATATGTATGTCATAGGCAAAACTTAAAATTCAACTTGCATTTTCAGGTATCATATCCCAAGATCATTCTTGAAGTCAAAAGACAATCTCTTGGTGGTGTTCGAGGAGAATGGAGGGAATCCTAACAAGATTGAGATCTTGACAGTGAATAGGGACACGATTTGTAGTGTCATAACCGAGTACCATCCACCTCAAGTAAGGACATGGGAAAGGAAAGATAACCAATTCCGCTCCATTACAGACCCTATCAAGGCAGCATACCTCACTTGCCCCGACACAAAGGTGATCGAGAAAGTGGAATTCGTGAGTTTTGGGAATGCTGATGGCGCTTGTGGAGCCTTCCAACCTGGGAAATGCGATTCCACCAAGGCCCACAAAGTTGTTGAACAGGTAGGTACAACATACATCTTTTCTTTATATGGTACTATCACACATATATGTCTCAGACGCATGTGTTTTTTTATGTCTTGCTTGAGAGTTTTTTAACAAGCTTAAAAAAAAAAAAAACATGTACTTTGCTCAAAGGTTTTTTTGTTTGTCCTATTGTTGTGGGCTTGAACAGCTATGCTTGGGTAAGACAGAGTGCACAATTCCATTTGAAAGGGAAGACCTGGTTGATGCTGGCAAGGATTCTTGCCCAGATATCGCAAAAACACTGGCGGTCCAAGTGAAATGCGGTGGTCCAAATAAGAGCGATGCTTGATTTGATTTTCATGTGTTGTTAAAATTGTAAACATGAGATGTTTTGAGTTTTTTTTTTTTAGATGATTTAATTAACTTAGAGGCTACTGTGTTTTTATATCACACTAGTATAGAGCAGCATAGAGTGGCAATAAAACATTTTGGAACTGTATTATTTATTCTTTTTTTTTTTATGAATTAGAATAGTTTAAGCGAGAGTTAATGAAATGAATGTCCATCGTGTGTGAGGATCTAACTGCCCAAAGTAAAAGCTCTAGTATTCATTACATTGAAAATATTAAAAATTAATTAAATTATTTGATATTGTATAAATAAAAATAATCTAGTTACACGACGATACAATATCAAACTCGCAGGGAGGTAGAGTTTCATTTTATTCATATTTATGTTTTTTCTATGCTTTATGTTCTTAATTTTATTTTTAAAAAAAAATCTCTATTTTAGTAGGAATTATGTAGATAATTTCCAAATATATAAGTTTTCTAACTTTACCCACAACTTTATACCCGATATTTGAATCATCAAACACAATATTTTCACAATATTGCAAAGTCGAATTGTGTTGATACAATATGACTCCAAAATTTCTCATTACGCATCCTTCATATCCGTTGTTTCCCTCAATCATAACTCGAAGAATACTTTTAGCATACAATATTCAAAAATATTTTAAAAGGTTGGGAAAGTATCCTCATCTCAGCCCCAACTGCTTATACCATAGAGAAATTGCAGTATTGGCAGACACTTTTGTGGAAGCAACCAAAGGAAAAACGTAATTCAGTTTCCAAACAGATTTCCAAGGTAGAAGTGGGTATTTGATGACCAAATCCAATTATATACCCTTTTTAGCGAAAAAATTCCCCATTTGGGCTCCAGGCCCAAATGCAATATATTTGATATACTTGATATACAAATAAAAATCAAGTATTTCATTTTGTAAAAAATAGAACAATTATATAATAAATATATATCAAATATATATACGCCAAATGTAACATCTATAAGAACAAACATTTATCAACCCATTTATCATTCGAAACATTAATAAAAGATACATCCAATAATGACTAATACCCAAAACTAAAGTCTTTTTTATTAAGGGAATACTTCTATTAATATTTTTCCAAATCCAACTACGACGAGGCTTCGATTTATAAGTCAATAAAATTGTTGTGAGGAAAGTAGGTGTTCCTTCACAGGGGAAATAGCCTCCTTTAACAAATGAGATACAAGAAAAATAGATTTATAATACTTAAACCCAAAAACATACTTGTTGACAGCCCTCGTGCATGAATTATTTGAATGAATGCTTCATTATTTTATTTCGATATAACACAAAAATGTCACCAGCAATAACAACCAAATGATGTAAAAACAAGCAACAGAGTGCCAACGCAGGAGACTTATCTACCAGCGCTAAAGATTAGTTAACGGGAGAATAAGGGTAGAACTGTTTTTCAGAAAAATATCCTTAATATACAAGCCGTCAGGCACATCACCAAAATATCCCCTTCCTTGCTAGTGTTTGCGTGCAGCATTCCATCAACCTGAAGAAGACATCCAAATCCAATTTAATTCAGGTGAAGCAAAATGACAGTACCAAAGGAAGAGATGAAACCAGTCATTGCACCTTCCTTTAGAGTAGTACATTACAGAATGGGATTTATTATTGAAGGTGTTAAAAAGACGTTGCAAAGAAAGCAAGAGAACAAGGAGACGAACGAAAAGAAATAAATAAAAGAACTTTAGAATTTGAAATATACATAAAGGAAGAAACCCTCGTTTGAAAGCATGGTAAAACATTTTTTGCAATAACAAACGGAAAAAAAAGAAAAGAATAAGTCATGATTAATGTAACACCAACTTCAGATATTAAATAAATAACTGACCTCAACTATGTCACAGGTTAAAAAGGTGCAGGGAAGCGGGTCCCTTTATTGAGCTTTCTTGGCATCCAAGTAAATAAATATTCTTGAAAGTCCAGCTGGTTAAGTCCGACAACTCATGACAAATCAAAAGATCCTTGTCCTTCACTAATGGCATAGAGTAGTTTTTTGTACATAATATCCTTAAAAAAAAAAACCAAACAAACAAACAAAAATCGCGACAGCATCAGTACCTAATAACATTTACCATAATGAATAGTACACTCTCCACAAGCATTGACAGTAGATAGATGTAAGCAGTTTCTGGACATATTCACCCCCACTACAGATCCAGTTAAAATAACACCAGCCAACAAGGAGGGCCAGAAAGCGAAAAGAATGTAATTTTATTGTCACCTAATCCATACCTTGGAGGAATATGGTGGAAGCTTCAAGTAATTTGCACACGTCATCACACTAGGTAAGTCATCATCGGCAGATTCTGATGGACCAGAACCATTATGTGCCGAGTTGCTCATGCTTGAAGAATGCTGTTCCAATTGTTAAAGAGTGTGTTAACATATATAAGCGCAGAGAAGATAGATCAGTAGATCAAGACAAGCTATATACCTTTCTCACAATTGTCAACTTAGGATTCAGCACCGCCAGACCACCTGGTGGAAGCCGAGGAGCACCAGTAACAAACTGACAGAAGGCTCGTTGCTGCTCCGGGGTGAATTCACCCATAATTTCAAGAAGCTGTTAACATGACAGTAAGTCATAACAATGAATATACAAGATCAGAGAAATTAATTTTGCTAAAGTACCTCGAGAAATTCAGCTGAGGATCTAAGTTATAATTCTTTTTTCATTTCTCTTTCCAATATTCTACTGTGTATGTGTGTGTTATGTATTCAAAGTTTACATACATTCACGATAGCAGGACTCTTGGAAGTGTATCCATGATCAAATTTAATGTGATCTGTGAGCGACTCAGCCTGCATTAAAAGACAAATATGTTAAACCAGGCATATGAGGAATTCAAGTTCCACTTGAGGCACTATTACCTTCCACATTTCTCTGCGGCCACAGAGCAGATAGTCCAACTCATTCGGAGAAAATATTTGTAGAGTTGAGATGTCAACCACCTAGCAATCATAAATCAACAAAACGCATACAACAAACATGTTCAGAAATAATGAACAGTAATTTACACTATTTTCTCAGCCATTTGAAAAATAATATCCACATTATGACATACCACTTTAAATAGCACATAGGCAAGTACATAGCTGCCCCTTCACATAGGTTGACTAAAGGATAAAAAGTAAGAGCAAAAAGAAGATAAAAAAAGAAATGCTACACTAAAAAGAAAATTGTGCAAGAGCAACTATCATATTAACCCATGGAGCCAAACCACTTTAATAATGTTCCTTCTTCCTTTATTTTAATTTTTCCTTCTTACTTCTCTGTCATCAATTTACTGTCCCACCATCACATATCACCTTGTCACCAACACCTATGCCCCTTCCCCACCTCGAAACCCAACCAACTTCCAGCCATCCAAGTTCCCTCCGGGAAAAAGAAAAAAAAGAATTGTCATGGTCATACATCAAACTATTACTACTTCAGAAAGCATTCTCTTCTTCTAATCATACTCTCTACTTGATACATCCCAACCACACTCATCTTCATTCCATTCAACTCTAAAATTGCCTCGTAACAGGAATTAAAATGTTACTTATAGAATCTGTGAGACTTAAAATGCACATAGAATTTACTTTCGAGTTAGATGTAAAATATGTGTAACACATCTGCATATGACGTGACAGAAATACTAAAAAGATGATCCGCTCAGAACAAATTTGCTATAGATGGCAATTTTAACAGAGGACCCCTTAGGGTAGATTAGCGCTGACCATAAAATTTAAAAAACCACCCGAACCACATTACACTGTACTGTAGGTATTAATATACTACAAAAAACACGGTTTGAAATCTTGAATAAAAACCGCACTGGTAACAACCCCCTAGCATGTGAGTAGGTCTCTTTTACCCTTATGTATTAAGTAGGTGTTGTTTACCCTGACCACTTACTAACTCAAGTGTCAACCTCTCATTCTCAACCGCCTCCTACAACTTATTCTTCTCCTTCCACTTTTCCCTCACCATCTCTAACTTCTCTCAATTCTTAAGTCTTCCTAGATTTCTCATTTCTTGCAGTTTCCTTCTTCTCCTTTCTCTCAAAATATTATATTTTGATTTTTTTAGCAAAAAGAGAAAAAATATGTATTTTGCCAATGTATTTTTTCTTGTGACAACAGAAGTTATGCAATTAATTCATGGAAACTTAGTCCTCATATTTATATTTTGAAGGCACTGCATTGTCATTAATGTCAATTTAAATTTATGCTAATATCCTGAAAAATGTTTTTTTTTTTTTTCAATCACATCATTTTTTCTTTTTGTTGATTAAAACGGTCAAACCGCCCTAAGCCCCACTGCATATGGCAATTCGATTTAAAATTAGTAAAAAACCCGCAAAACCGCACAGTGATCACCCCTAGGGCAGATGGTGGCCATGGGAATCTAATTTATGGATTTCAAGATTGCAATTTGCCGATAAAATTTAACTAAGAGAGAACTGAGAACTTATCTTAACCAAAAAAATGGTAAAAATATTAGCAGTCTTTTCAAGTTTTGAGAAAGAGACAGTTGACTGATGGTTTAGGCTAGAGGAGGTGGTGTGACTGACAATTGGCGGGGAACAGTGAGGAGAATCAACGAGAGAGAAGCAGATCTTGTTTGGAGTAGAAGGGTAGAATAATAGTCTATCTATTAAGTTTTGATCTGGCATTACCATCAGCACATTCAAAATTACGAGTTACTAGGCAGATATCCAGAAACATAAAGACATACATATTCAACACTAAAAGGAGGAGAAATCAAATTGAACAGCAAACCTGATTAAAGCCAGATCTAAATGCTTCCATTTGCCGCATGATCCCAATCCCTACGGTAGCATCAACCACAAGGGAAACATAATCTCCCAATGTACTCATATCCACCTGTAAATTTCAGTAGAGTAGAAACAGTGAAAAAAAGAGAGAAAGTAAATAGGAACTTGGGTGGGTGCGCTCGTGAGGTGGGAGGGACGCCAATTACAGGAACAGATAAGCACATGGCATACATTCGCGTCGCCTGGTTTCAATATATATTCTGGGTAGCCTGGAAGGGAAAAATCTAAACAAAGATCCTCAATTGAAGCTCCGCGAAAACGCAGCTCTTCTGGATTATAGCTTCCCGTGGATTCCAAATATTCTTTTCGGCAGACAAGGGCTTGCAATTCTCGCAAAGTAGTCCCAAGTTCAGCATCAAAAGAAATTATATCATGCAAATCCAGCTCCTGTAGAAATTGACAAATCATGAAACACTTATGTAATCAACCAGAAGTTGGTTAAACGAATTTCTGAATACAAATATCTCATTCTTTAACAAACAACAGTGAAATAAACTTACTTGACCAAGTACAAGCTTATAAAAGGCAGCTGACAGTGGCAAATCCAAAAGCCTCCCATCTTGAAGAGCTTTGGCCATTACTCGCCCAAGCAATCGGAAATATTCGATGACTTTAGAAATTTGGCTACCATCAGAAGTATCAGCATTGGGTGGCCAAGGGCGAGGAAACAACCCAAGAGGCTCGTGAATCATATATCTGTCCCCGCCAGCTGAGGAAATCCCAGCCATTTCATCAGTTTCTACATCCAACTCTCCATCTACATCAATTTCCATTGAGGTTCTACCCACTGATGAACTTGACCTCCACATTCCTAATCCAACTTTCTGAAGGTCGTGACTCAAAAGAGTGTAAAACTCCAGAGTAGGCCCCAATCCTGTGCCAACCTCACCAAAATATTCAACTTCAAGAACAGCTTTTTGACTAGAATACATCTCCATGACTTTTGCAGCAGAATCTAATATCCGATTCCTAGAAACACGAACTTTCTGGCGCTGTAATCTACCAACCCTAACCTCTCTTTCACTCATGGATCCATGGCCATCAGCACCTTGCTGCTGCTGGAGCCGATACAATGCACGAGAAAATCCAAAAGCAGTTGAATAGAAATATTGACGCCGTGTTTCAAAAGGAAACAAAAATGGACAAGCTTTTGTCAGCTGGTAGCACCATGACGGAAGAGATCCACTGCAAAGTGCAAGTGCATCCTGAATCTGTCGAGCCAATTTTGGAGTAAGCTTGCTATTTACAAAATCCTCCGCAGGAACTTTGACTCCAGTGGTATTGAGTTCATCTAAACTAGTAACTTTCCCCTCGGAAAAACTGTCAATTACTACCTGGACTCGCAAACGCGGTGCAAGCTGATTCAACCCCTCCAGTACACGTAATAGTGCTAAGATATTATAAGTGGGATTACTTTTTTCCAGATCACAAGGAAGTTCCCCTTGTAAAATGCTATCTAGTAGAGACACATGATTCAAGGATGCATTAGTTCCATAATTACTAGAAGCGCTAGATTTTGCAGACTTGGATGCAGGTGTTGATGTCACAGTCCCAAGTGAAGACCTCTCAGCTTGACTATCTGATCTTTCATACATTATAGTGTAAATATTAGCCCAAAGCCTATTTCCATCACTAGAGACAAGATCACTGACAGCAAACCTGTCATCATCACCCTCATCCAAAACAAACTGCCGTTGGATTGCCTGATAGATAGTCAAGTGTCTATTAAGCTGCCTCCCCCCTGCAGTAAATATTAGTCTTGGCGGATCGTTAGAGCCAAACAAAGGGCGTCCCTGCCGATCTCTGCCCCCACTTACACCTCTATTATTACCAGATGCAAGTCCAGCCATGGCAGCAGCAGCAAAGGACATTGCACCCCTTGAACCAAATGAACTACCACTCCTAAACTCGGTAGAATCTGATCCTCTTCCTGAAGTACCTCTGCTGTTTGCACTACTTGTTGGATTGTTCTGTCCATCACTCGGTGCAGGGACAGGACTGTCTTCTAAAGAATCACCCAATTTAACGTCATGCACTTTGTCTGGCATGCAAATCGGAAGAGTATCATCTCTCAGTACCTGTCAATAACGATGATATCAGTAGAATGCAATATAGCCGATGTTCTAGGACAGTAAAATCACTGAATGGAGAAAGACAAACTATATTCACTATTTTCAGCATCAATTTGCGCCACGTCTCAGAAAAAACCTACTTCCCAATTTGATTAGCATGATAGATGCTCAAACATGTTATACAAATTAACCATGAATACTCTCATGAACTGGCTGCATCTTCGGATTTAACTACAACACAACTGGCAATTTAAGCACCTACCTCATAGTGGCTAATTGATAAAAGCACCTTTTACCATCTGTCAATCCTATGTATTCCAGTGTGTGCAAATGCATTGCTAGACAAACACATCTGTTGTTACTTAGTTCCAACTTCACAGTTCTTCGGATGAACCATAAGAAACCAGAATATAGATCAAAGTTTCATATCCACCATACTCCCCCATTGTTAAATAGAGTCATACTTACAGAAACCAAACATATTAACAAACCAGAAACACAATATGATGGAGCCTCTCAACAAATCATTTGAAACCAGGATACTAAGCCAATCTCAAGTGAGTTATTATTCCCTAGGAATTTAAAAGGGATCAATATATGTAGTAAATGGGTACCATCGACATACATCATCATTGTCATCATCGTCGTCTTCGTAGTCATCATCATCATCAGAAATATCATCATCTTCAATCACCAATGCATCATCAATTTCTACAGGCAAAATATCCAATTCATCTTCTTCCTGCAACTCATACAAAAACAAATACTCAAGATACAAAATTTCACAGATGTAACAGGAACAGAGGATCCACGAGATAATCAGCTAGAAAAACAAAAATATCAATAGAAAAAAACGATCAAAGTATGTTAAAAAAAAAAAAATACATCATATCTGGTTCTGCATATAGAAGTTTACCTAGTTCATAGCCTACCCAATTGAGTCAACAATCGTCTAAAAGATACAAGAGCAAAAAAGTCCAAAAGACTAATACACAGCAATATTTTCATAATTAAACACAAATGGTGTGTAAACTTTCAACAATATTTTTAAAGACAATACAAGAAAAGAAAGAGCAAAGCATAGTTGTAAAAACTTCCATGCCGTCGGAAAAAATTCTATCAAGCAATTAAATATTTAAATCTTTACAAGGTGAGCTGGAAATTTTCATTTAGGATAAATTACAAAAAACTACCTGGCCTATTTACAGAAGTTAAAGTACCCAGTTACTTTCAAAATTACAAAAACCACCCTTGAGGTTTGTATCCGTCTAACAATTTTCACGTGCCATTATTAGTTGCTCTAATGGAAAATAATGATGTCATCAAAAAATTGATGTGGAAATCCAAGTTTACCGTGTTATAGACAAAAATGCCCTTGGGACTATTTGTAATATTTTAAATTTTATAGGGATGTAATTGTTATAGTTTTCATATTCATTAAATATCGCAATTGGAGTAACTTTTTAATTCCTCTTGCATATTTTTCATAATTTTTTGATTTTTTTGGCAAAATATATTTATTGCTCAAAACTTCCTTTAATATATTTTTCACTAATGTTTGAATATTAATGATTTGAGCAAAGTTTTATGCTTAAAGTTAGCTCATATTATATATCATAAAATAAATAAATTTAAATATTAATAGAATTTTATGTTTAAAGACTAAAACATATTCAAAATTCAAATAAACAAAAATTTTAGAAAAATAGATAAATTATTTTTATAATAGGTAAAATATAAAAACAAATTAGAAAATTACATACAAAACAAAAAAAATTCAACTTCATCTTCTTCAACAAGACTACAACCCCACTCCCACCAAAAAAAAAAAAAAAGTAAACAACCGTCCCTCCCCCCAACCACACCCCCTGTATACATATATATATATATATATATATATATATATATATATATATATATATATATATACACATACATACATGTATATATGCAAATATATGTATATATATTTGGGTGAGTATGTATGTATGCAATGTTGGGGTAGGGGGGACGACTCTACGTACGGGTGGGGTGGGTATAGGGGCTTTAAGGTGGGGTGGGGGCGGGGTATTTTAATTCTAATTATTTTTATTTTATTTTTAAAGTAAAAAAAATATGGACCGTTGGATGACAATGGTAAAATCAACGATTCATATTCATTTAAAAGAATGAATGAGGGGCAAAATTGTCTATTTACAACTTCTACTATTTACAAAACTTTTTTTAAAAAAATCTGACTAAAAGGTAAGGAGCAAACAGACATTTACAAGTTTCTGTTAGGGGTTTATATCGTTCGTTAACTCAAAAAGGAGGTACTTTTAATTTTGAGAGATATTTGAGTTTATTTACATAAATAGGCTAAACTTAAAGGATAGTTTTTGTAATTTACCCCTTTTTTATCATAAGAGGACTCACATAGATACCACAGCCAAATTCAGAATGAGCGTGTGTGTATGTGTGTTTGTGTGTGTGTGAGAGAGAGAGAGAAGAGGTGGGATAGTAAAAGATCAAGAAGTGGCGAATGAATTCGAGACTCAGACAAAAATCAAACTGGCGAAATTATCAAGAAGTAGAGGAGTGCTGTACAGACATTTACCTAAACTAAGCCCTATTAGGAAAGTGAAAATAGTATTCTCTCATTGGCCTATCAATAGGTCTATCTACCTCCTAATCACCCACTAAAAGCTTCTCATTTTGTTTGTACCCGAGTAACTACTTTACAGATACACTCTAATAGTGTTTTTTTGTAACAAAAATTATTCTCAAAATATAGGCACATAAATTAAGCATGTCTGGAATCTGCAAGGGCTTAATAGATTTCAAGAGAATCTAAATCATTCACAGACATCGTTCTTGAAGCACTAAAAACGCATACCTCAGAAGAGGTGTCCCCATCCACTGGCTTCATTTGGTTATCTTTGTCCAGAGCTGATCTTCTGCGAGCGGCATTTCTAGTCTGGGGTCCCCTTCCCTCTTCTTGGGTCAGCTTCAAAACTGCTTTTCCCTTCGCCTTTAATGAGCTACAATTTTTTTCCTGTGACATATTTTTTTTGGCTGTTTCGCCTGTATTAACAGAAGATCTGGACCGCGTTGAATGACATCGAGCACCAGAAGCAGGAGATGGCGATGAAATGCCAGCACCCACAGGAGTTGTGCCAGACTCCGAGTTCCCAGCAGATACTGAAGGCTTTTGACCAGACTCACTTCGTTGAACCCTGGGCCACAGGAAGTCTTCAACAGCAGCCAAACTTGCTAATGGATCAATCAGTACAACATTCGAAGAGTAGTCACGGAGAGATTTTTCTCCCTGTGCTCGGCAAAGACGTAGCTTGAATGGCTGAGATAGAGCACTTAAACCAGAAGAAAGGCGAGCATTCCCACCTAATGTTCGGGAAGTGTGGCTCAGCACAACAGGGAAGTGCTCCAACGAGGATAGAGCATTTTGAAGTTTTTGAACCAAAATGCTCATGGGAACTACATCCTCTTCATCAACACTTGAAGGAAGGGCAAGAGAAACAAAAGACTTGTATCTTCTAATTGCTTGTTGTCGAAGCTTAGGCAGATTGATTTCAGAAATTCTCTCCTTGGAGAAATAACCACAAGTAAAGTAATTAAGCAAAGAGGAAACAACACCGCTACCTACAAACTCAAAAGTTGACACACCATCCCCTCTGCTAAGCTCCCGCAGCATCTCAGTAATCACCTCAACCAAGTGTTCCTCTTTACTAGCAGAGATATCAGCAAGTCGAGTACCAGCAGCTTTTGATTTTCCCTTGGATTTAGTTTTTTGCTCATCGATCCCCAAGTTCAACCTCGTGCAAAGATTTCTTAACAGGAGCAGATCATCTGTAACCCCAGTTCCATTGGCGTCTGGATCTGAAGGAAAATATTTTTCTTTGAACACTTTTGCACATGCACTTACTGCCGCCCGAAGACTTGAATTGACAGTTGGAATTTCCAATGAATGTGGAGGTGAAACTATACTTGGAATTGAGGTTTTAGAATCATCAACACAATTTGCATCTGAACCAGAATTACCACCTCGCCTTCTATTCCGCCTAGAACGTGAGGACGATCCAGGAATAGAATCATTAACTTTCTCATGGGAGGACGGCTGAGAAGTACTACTAGATCCAGTCAGTATCAACGTATCCACGGCATGCACAACACCTTCCCTTACAAACATCTTAGAGAAAGTACCAGGAAGCTTTTCCATCAAAATTTCTGCTATTTGAAGGGCAGGCACCAACACTTGAGGATCTTTCCAAGCTAAAACCCCAGCTAAGAAACTACACAAACAAAAACAAAATAAGCATTACTTCTACTGGCTGTCGAGAAACATATCTTGAAAACAGAAGGGTTGTAAAACTATATACCTTGAGATGTTTGTGACATTTATTAAAGATTGGATCATTTCCGTAGTACTGAAGTACATGAATTTTCCAATAACTGAGAGACTCTTGTGGCGAACGGGACCATTCACACTGGAACCATAAATCTGCATGATAAACCATGGTAAATTGTTTATTAAGCTGATTTTTAACCTAACATGGGAAAGCAGAGCTGCACTCTAAAAACTAACCTGGACCAGAACAGGAAGGAGATCCATCCCGAACTGCTGCAGAAGTTCAGGCTGTTCATTCAACAGTTTCTCACGAGTTGAAACCTCATGTAGATTCCCATTTGAATCTTCCGGTTTGCCAGAGCTTCCTACATGACCCTTCTTAGGAAAAGAACCTCCGACGAACAAACTGCTGCTGGCTGGAAGAGAAATTGTTCCTTGAGGAAGTGGTGGAAGAAGCTCATTTGCCAGGTTCACAATCTCAAAAATCTGAAGTTAGAAAGAACCATAAGTTAATATCAGAGGTGACTATATACCTGTCCATTCCTCATTGGTATAGGCAGGTCGGAATTGAACAGGCCCATACCCAATGAACAGGTATCAGGCTCCCATCCAGACCTATAAAAGTAATTTTTGTGGATCTGGGTACGGTACATACCTCACTGGATCTAATAGATTCCCATCAGTTCAACGATTCGAATTTTAACCCTAATAGAAACACCCCTCCCCTCCCACCCAGCCATTCATACTCCCCGCCCCAAAATATTTTTACTGCTCTCTCTCTCTCTCTCTCTCTCTCTCTCTCTCTCTCTCTCCTCTCTCTCTCTCTCTCTCTCTCTCTCTCTCTCTCTATTTCCCAGATTATTAAAGAAAATTGAGGCTTAAACTAACCATATTTTTAGCCAATGGTCAAGCAAGTTTTTTCAACCAGCCTAGCCAAATTTACGCAAAAAGCAGAAGGCACAGAAATTTACGCCAAGTAAAGAAAAATAGAGAAATGGGTCTGCAAGATGCATTACAGTTAATTGCTATGATTTTAACTCATAACATATCGAATAATATTTGCCTCAATGTTCCTAACTAAATCTCTCTCAAAAAAATATTTGGGTAAGGTCTTGGCCCAACCCAAAAGGTCAGGAAGGGTAAGGTGTACCTGATGCAGACTTGATGTGTCTCCGACCGGGTCCAATAGGGTCGGATATCATAATTCAAGGCCTGGGTAGATAAATCCATACCCACTGACAGGCCTAAAGCTTACCCGTCAGATCAATTGACTCCACTAGGTTGAGAAAAATAGTAAAATATATTATATTAAATATGTTTAGATGGTAAAAATTATTATTTGACCTCATTGAAAATCTTAAAATCCACAAAGGAATACAAGTTATGGGGGTCAAAAAGACTTGGGTAGAAAACAAGATTCGAACAACAAAAATAATGATTTATTACCTCAAAATTTTAAAAAAAATTATGAAGTAGATCACACCCTAAACACGTTTGCATCTGAAAAACATCAGAACTGCATTGATGAAATCTTTATAATTTAGTTCGCATAGTAGGGTCAAAGTAAACTACTTGTTGAGCCCACTCAAAAATTCTAGTTCCACCCCTGGGCACTAACATTGAGATCACCAATGGATTCATATTTTGGCCAAAGCAACCATAGTGAAATCATGCTGCTTCACCACCTAGGATCTTAATTTCACAAAGATCACACTAGTTCAAGGGTACAACATGAACTGTATCATCCTACCAAAAATTTGAAAGCAAAAAAACCACATGGCAGAATTTTTCCACAATTTATATTAGCACAATGCAAGTAAAATTTTAATTTATGAAAAGCAAAACCTGGAAACTGCAGCTAAGAGGCAAGCTGAGCAATGAAATGGATCGTACCTGCTCTGGTGGTCTACTTAAAGCAGGGGAAACAGACATGCTTGACACAAGGCCAGACCCCGATAAGATATCTTTCAGAATGCCACTGATTCCAAGGAGGAGGAGCGACTTTGCTCCTAAAGCAGAACCACTTGCACAAGTGGAAAGAAGCCGGATCAATCCCTACATGCAGGTAAGATCATAATACAGCCTCTCAATAAAATACTTAACCAAAATCATTCATTGACCTCACCGTGTATGTAGAAGTGCTAAGGGAAGCCTGACCACCTCCAGAACTGCTGGATGAAATCAGGTCTGCAGCTTGCGTGACAAGACCATGGTTGCAGAGGTCATCAAGTTTTTCTGGTGATGAAGCAAATGCCTCAGCAATCCGTGTCAGGCAAATAGATGCATGTTCTAAAACCTATTAATCAAATGAAGAACGTGCCGGTAAGTAGTGAAGGTGGGGAGGAAGCAGAACCTATTAGTAAATCTGCCTTAAACCGTAGTAATCTCAAACTGCAGCATCATATCTCACCTTTGCATCAGGATATTGTAGGAGATTAGTCAATAACGGAACAGCTTCCATTACAAAATCAGCTGCATCTGAAGGTAGTTTCTTGCACATGTTTGCAGCAGTCGATAAGGCCACTCTCTGACAGAGGATCAAAGAGAAATTAGATTCTCTTAAATCTGGAGAGATACTCCAACATTTAAATGAACGGGCAATTTAAAAATGGAGACTAACTATAAAATTATCCACTTTTAAGCTTAAGCACCTGGACCCCCGTAGAGAAGAAGTCGAGATATGAAAGCACAGCCATAAGTGCACCAGCACGCAAGCAAGCAGTTGGGTGTTCCTGAGATATCTTTTTCAGGGCTTGCAGCGACTGTTCAAACAAATCAAAATCATCACTGCATTTCAACATTAAAAGAATAGCAGAATTTCCCCATAGCTGGGGCATGCGATAACAAAGTCAATAAAAACAATAACAGAAGTCATCAACAACAGCATAGTAATTTAAATAATCGCTAGCTTCCAGTAACAAATCCCAGCACACATTATTACACCAACAGGTTCACCTGTTCAGCCAAGTCCATGTACTCAATAGTCAGCAGCCTAGCAACAAAGCAAGACACGGCCCCATAATGCACAACCGCAGCACAAGAGGAGGGCAATACATCAACCAAGTGAGTCAGCGCCCTAGCCGCAAAAAGCATGATATCAGGATTACTCTCATGATTAAGTAACCCCACCAGCACTGGAACAAAAGAATCAACTGAAAAAGTACTCAAAGACTCCTCTGTCCCAATTGATAGCATGTCACAGAGCTGCGTCAATGCCTCCACTTGCCTCCCTTCCTCGCCATCAGCCCTCAAACCTGACAAAATCTTCTTCAGGCGCCCACTTTGATGAGAAGTCGAAGCCGACCCTATGGCCGAGCTCGGGAGCAAATCATCCAATCCAGCACCCAACTTTCTTAACAAACCCTGCAGAGCACTGCTAGCAGAGGTCAAGTTCTGGTGCAAAATCCCAACTCCACCCTCACTATCATTATCATCGTCGTCAGCATCATGTGAATCAATGTTCAGCCCTAAACTCCTCTCTGTTTCTCTGTGCCTGGTTTCAGGCTCTTTCTCTTTACCCTTATCCAAATTAGTATTTTCTTTACTAATATTATTATTATTATTATCCCAATTTTGATTACTACTAGGATTTTTGCCACGGCGGCTGCGAGTGGTGGAAACAGAGGCGGTGGAGGGTTCCGGATTGGGGTCCATAGAAGAAGATAGCGCAGCAGTGCGAGAGCGGGTGGAGATCGAATGGGTGTTGGCGGCAGTAATAGCGGATGTGGCAGAGAAGCGAGAGCGTTTGGTAGCGCGTCTCGTTGGGCCAGAGGACGCTGCTGAGGTGGATGCCTCTGCCCGCTTCCGGCTCCGAGTTTCCATACAACCCTACAAAACCGGCAAATAAAGTCGCCGATTAATCGGCGATCAGACGCTCTATCGATCCCCAAATTCGTTCCATTTCACTCTCACAGCGACCAGAAAAGCCCTAATTCCTCGAAGCAAATAATAAAATTAGAATCTTTACCAATTCAGCTGACTCAGAAACCTTAATTCAATACAAAACTCTTAGAATCAATACCAGTTGAATTCAGCCGACAGAAAATACAATTAATTAAAAACCCTTATTGGATACAACTCCCAGATAAATACTACGAATTCTAATCGAGCTGTGTAGCCGTACGGATAACCGAAAGGGAAATTTAAGAAAATAAAGAGCTAAAATGTGAAAAAAGAAGAGAGAATACGGTAATGACAAAACAAATGACAAAACAATAATATATATATCGAGAAGAAGCAAATAAAATAGAAAAAAGAAAACCGTGAGTGTATGGTTTGCTTTTTGACTAATTTAATAAAAAATATTAAATTTAAAAATTAATTAATCTTTTACCGTGTTCCGAATAGGTATTAGCAAATGTGTGAAATCACGTATAGGGATCACGCTTTAATATAGAAGTACAACCATACACGCGCTTTCATTTTTAAAATGTAATAAATAAATACTAACAGCTTTCGCTCAGCATTCAACGTCTGACCTCCCCTTCTTACCCTCCCCACTTCCCCATTCCTCTCCCCACCGGCATTTCCCCCACACCCTCCCTCCCCACTTCCCCATTTCTCTATCTCTCTCATCCTTTCTCTCTCTCCATCCTTTTCTCATCCATTCTATTTCCTTTGTCTCTATCATTTTCTTCGAATTTTCCCATTTGACATCTATTTTCTCTTTTTTCTATCGATAAGTAATGTTGTTATTATTTTTTTAATAAAAAAAAATTAATTAATTAACATTTATATATTTTGTTCAGGTTAGTACGTGAAATATTAAAATACAACGCGGATCATATTTTGAGTGTGACTTACAAGTATCATATTTTAAATATTTTAATTATAATATATATATTTTATTTTAATAATTATGAAGTCGTTGTATTATTATATTGAAAAAATAAATTTTGTTCCATTGAAATGTTAGTAATATTATTTTTTACAATGACATATGCAATTACATATTTAATAGCATATTTTATATGTAGAAAAGCTAATATTTGTATTATTTTATTTTTTGTATATTATATTTTATATTTGTTATTTGACTTGAAAATGTGAGTTAAAAATATTTGAACTATTTAGAAAATCTTTTTCATAACTATCATAATCTTAATTAAATATTATGTCTTTTAAATTATTATTTAAAATTAAAATATTAATACTTATTTTGATGTAGTTATGGCAAATAAAAACAGTATCGATGTTCTAGTATATTTTAGTGGTCAAATTATATAAGATATTAATTTAGTGACATATGATCGTCCTACAATTGGAGTTAGGAGAATGTCTCGTATGACAAGATTTTTTGAATTACTATTAAAAGTATATCAGATTACGGGCGTTGATAATAAACAGTTCTTATTGAAATTATTTGGTAAGTATTGTTGCGGTAATATGTCACAACTAATATCAATAACTGATGACGAATGATTGTAATTTTTCTTAGATCCGGGAAGAGAAAATCAATTTGTAAAATTTTATGTTGAGGCAGAACAAAATATTCATAATACTATGCCTGAGATACCGACAAGCAATGAGTATTATCAGTATGCATCATTTTTAAAAAATGATAGTGTGTTTGAAATGACTATAGTAACACAAGGCATGGCAAGTGTTGGCATCAATGAGTTTAATGCAGGTACTTCAAACTCTGGTTAAGAGCATTTTGAAGGTACAAATACAAAACCATATAATGCATACACTAATGAATTGTTTGAGCCACTTGTCGACAGTTTTGGTGCTGAAGAATATATTGATTCTGAATCCGATAAAATTACTGATGATGGTGATGGTGATGGTGATGGGATCGAAATTGATGATTTGAAAGAGATGTATGAGCAACATGATAATGGCAATTCGTCCTAATATCAAGTGTCAATTTATACCTCAATGCCCTCAACAATAAATGGATATGGCTCTAATCGGACCGTCCCATTATTCACCACATATTACCCAGAAATAGTTGTGGATTCTATTGATATTCTAAATAGATGAGAATTTTATGACTCTACTATTGGAGAGTTTGAAAAGGGTATGGTATTCAAAGACAAAAAAAATCTGCAAACTTCAGTTAAATATTACTTTATGAAAAAACACCATACCTGCCTTATAAATTCAGTATTTGTGGATCATCGCAACCTATATAAAAACATGATCGCAAGGTTGCTTACTGGTATAGTTCAGTGTGACCCGACCTATGAGATTAAGTATGTCCAACAAAATGTGAAAGAAAAGTATCAGTATGAAATTTCATATCATAAAGCCTGGCACGATTTGAAATGCGCAAGGAAAAATATTTATGGCACTTGGAAGAGTTCAGTTAGAAAATTACCCAAGTATTTGGGAGCTCTGCAAAAATAAAATCCAAGCACAATTGTAAAGTGACATTACATTGATACCGAGTTCCCATAAAAGAAAATATTAAAATACGTATTCTAGGGTATTCAAGCCATGTATCGATGAGTTCTAAAATTATCGTAAAGTAATAAGTGTAGATGAAACACATATTTACACAATGTACAAATACAAGTTGTTGATTTATATGGGGATGGATGCAAATCAACAGGTTTTGCCTCTAGCTTTTGCAGTTGTTGATGAATAAACATTTACATCTTGAAAATAGTATTTTGCATATGTTGTCTATGTATATTGTCCGCGGGGTTGAAGGTGTCTGTCTTATTTTTGACTAATATAGTGGCCTACTTGGAGCTGTTCAATACATATCTGATTTCACGCCACCTCGCAGGGTGTATCATTTTTGCTTAAGGCATATGTCATATAACTTCAACATGCGGTTCAAAAGTATTGTATTAAGGGATTTGTGTTATACAGTTGGTTCACAATTGATAATCAGACAATTTGATAAGGTTATGAAAAAAATTAAAGCTCTTAACGAGGGTGCACATGCATAATTAGAGAATATAAATAAATGTCAGTGGACTCTGGCTTATGATAGATAATAGCGATGTGGCATTCTGACAACAAATATGTCAGAATGCATTAATAAAATATTGAAAGGTGTACGACGACTCCCAGTCACTGCTATTGTACAGATTATGTTCCATCGTGCTGTTAAATATTTTCTCGATTGACTATCCAAGGGTCGTCGAATGGTGGAGAATAACCAACCATGGCCTGATAATATATTATAAAGGTATGAGAGTTGGCAAAACCTATCTATAGAGCATATGGTACACGTGTTTGATTACACATATCAATATGCGTCAGTCATAACACGTCGACCAGGATCATTCAGGAGTTTTACACACATCGTGAAAACTTAGGTCAATGGAGTGTTCATGTGGTAATTGGAATCAATTTGGAATACCTTCCTCGCATGCAATACATATTTGCTGGTATTTTGGAGTTAATCCAGCAACATTCATGAAGTCGTACTATAGCACTGGTTTTTATGTAAATACTTACAAAGGGAAGTTTGAGCTTTTGGCAGATGAAGTTTATTGGGATCCTCCCCTTTTCGAGTTGTGGCACAATCCATCATTGCGAATTCAGAATCGTAGTGGACGGAATACTACTACTTGAATTCCTAACGAGATGGATTGACCTCAAACACGTGTTAGATAACAAGCGCGGGCAGTACAAAAGGTCAATGCAACGGAACGTGGAACAGCTTCGTCTTCTCAACATAAATGATGTCATTACAGTTATATTAATATTTGCTCTTGTGCGGGAGTAATACTCCTTATTTGTATGAAATAATTTTATAATGATGTTACATTTAACTGTTGTTAATGATATTGTACAATTTCATGTTATATGTTAAAATTTATGTTTAATTGTTGTTAACCATATAGTTAAATTTCATATTATATGTAAACATTCATGTGAAGTTATTAAAAAAATTATCCTTCACACATATTGTTATTCATTTAGTTACAGGATGGATATTATTTCTGTATATGGTCCATGGGATACGACAGTTTTATCCCGATAGGCTACTCACCGTTTAGAGAGTATATTTGCTAGTGCGGTTGATAGGACACTTACAGTTAGGCATGCAGGGGCACCATTTTAGAGATTTGATGGTGAACATGGTGTATTACATCCTCGTGTAGTTCATCTTCTGTATGATATGGGATTCTATGGCGTCTATCGATGTGGACACTTTGATATGAACTTTCATTTGATTATGACTCTAGTCGATAGATGGGACCTGAGACTCATACATTTAATTGTCACGTGGGTGAGATAACAGTCACACTGCAGGATGTTGCAGTTATTTGGGGCTTACCAGTAGATGATCAGCCTTGGACTTGATCCGAGGAGATCTATTGAACAGTGGCAGGATTATTGCCATAATTACTTGGGATTTCAACTCACTTCACAGCAGTTTAGAGGTGAGCATATATTATTGAGTGCCTTAAGGGTTATCTTCAGGCTAACCCAGTGACAGATGACATTCCCTACGATGAGTTGGAGCGATATGCACGCGGATGTGCATTGATTCTATTGGGTTGCATTATGTGTCCTAATTCATCAGACAATGGAGTGTCATTGCTATATCTATAAAGTATGGAGTAGATTAAGGATGTTGGTTATTTCAGTTGGGGCAGTGCAATATTGTCTTTCATGTATCGTGAGTTGTGCACTGCATCGGATAAAGATAAGAATGTTATTGATGGTGCGATGGTGGTTCTACAGGTAAACTTTATATAACTGTTGTTACTTTCTTATATCATATTAGTATGTTTGCCACTTTCATTTGATTAATATATATTTTTGCAGACATGGGCATAGTCTTGCATTACCACATTAGTGCCAAAACGATTACGTTCGCGAATAAATATGGGCCCACTCATCGGCGCTAATAATCATGAGCTTCCACTTCCTCTGTATGGTGCAAAGTATAGACTCATTTATTAACGCTAATGAAAATGAGTTTCTACTTCCATTATTATTTTGTAATTATTATTTCATGATTGTTTTTATATACATACAGGTAGATGCAGTATTACAGCTTCACGTGTACGGCTAGTCATTCGGTCAGAATTATTATGGATATACTAGACAGGATGACTGATAGAGATGTGGGGCGAATTTAAGGCACTTGTTTAAATTTGATTTGATTTTTCTTTTCATATATGTACAAATAATTCAAATTTATATATGTTATAATTGTAGTTTATATGAGAGTCATATGACATGAGTTCACCGGATATTTTAGTATTGGGTCCAAAGTGTAATACACCACTGTGGAGATCTCGTTATCTATTGATTAACTACGTCATCGTGGAGTTCCATCACTTAGAGCAGGTCATACGCCAGTTTGGCATGCGACAGTACATTCCACCAGATATACCAGCGCATGAACAGACTTTATATGATGTAGACCGCAGGGGACACAGTGGAGAGGATAGTGGGCAAATAGCTCGATATCACAGGGAGTATGTGTCGCAGTGGGTAAATAGACATCAGTTCATTATCGTCAACCCTCCCATTACTGGGTCCAATAGTACTGAGCCTCGCTACATGGATTGGTACGATAGCATTATACGCCGTCTGATATCACCATCCCATTTGCCTATGGAGGAGGGGTATCAACCTTTGTACATATTAGATTTGGAAGCTATGGTAAGACATTCATTAATAAAAAATTTTATAATGTATAAGCATCATATTTATGATATTCTTTAATATTATTCTTTTTTTATACATATTTTAGAATATGACGGTCGAGAGGATTAGATTTAGTGCTGATGACACGAACGAGCAAGATATAACTTTACTTATGCAGTTGAGGAGTGAAGTCATACACACCACTAATGATCTCAAACGCCTATTTCGTAGACAACAAGGTGCTGTAAATATATCAATGCCACCACCACAAGACACAGCCAGGAGGACAATGAGGTGTACTAGAGTAGTAGATGATGCGCGTCCCTCTACCTCAATACGGGGTGTATTTATTAGACATGCTTTTACATATTACGATATTCCTCATCCACTTATGTATAGTGTAGCAGATAAGGCAGGTCCATCCACCTCGACACATCGTGTATCACACGATTTGGATAGCACCGTCGACTATTATGTGCCTCAACAGACACAATCGGATGACCCATTCACTTCGTATTGGGGTATGCCACCATCTACGATATTATTCTCTACACTACTCAATTCAGATTTAGGTATGACGCAGACACCGTTTGTTCAACAGCATATAAAACACAGTTGCATTTTCATATCTAGACAGCAATTATTATGATCGTGGAAAGTCGAGCTCCATAATTTTATCAGGTTGGCCGAGCTTCAATTTAAACTACAGTACATATGTTGATGATCCGACCCCAAATTAATCACATGATACTACTGCTGGTTAGGGTGGAGGTCGAGGTAGACGACAATGCTACCGACATACGTGTGGCACAAATAGTCATTTTTAGTATTTTTCAAAATTTTTAAAATATATATATTTAATACTGTAATTATTATTCAAAAAAATTAATTTGATTGATTATGAAACAAAAATAGTATTATTATTATCTTTATTAAAATATTTAAATACATATTATTGCTTAAGTAAAAAGTAAATAAACAATATAACTTTATGTTATTTATTATTATAATATAAAAAATATTTATCTAAATATATATATATATATTTATATATATATACAATTATATATAGTACGACAAAAAAACGCAATCTTTAAAAGATTAAACAAATTAAAACTGCATTTGAAGGTTACGCTTTTAACAAAAGTACAATCTTCAAACGCGTTTTCATATATTTTCTTAACAATTTTTCATTACAGGTCAAAAGATTAATTAATTATTAAATTTACTATTTTTTATTAAATTAGTCTGGCTTTTTCTCCTTACCTTATAGAATTTCTCACCTTCACTTTTTGTTGTTATTGTTACTATTATATACACTTCTTGCCTTGTAAAAAGGATTTAATATTTAGAAAAGTAATAAGTCGGTGTTAAAAGCCGTCTTTTAGTTTCTTTTAGTAAGTATATACGCATATATTTATATAGTAACAGGAAATTTTGTGAGGCAAATTATATAAGTTGTGTCACTTAAATTTCATATCGTGTCCATATATTATGATAACATTAGGAAAATAGTCTACAAAATCCTTGTTCCATGTACCTTTTATTTTTTGTAATTAAATTTGTTCCATATACTTTTAAAAGGCCTTTTTCTACAAATCATTATACTCTCTATACTCTCGCTCCTTGATTTTATTCTTAAATATTATTTTAGTGTTTCATTTGCGTTTCCTGTATGTACACCCCATGCCTACATATACTAAACTTCTTCATGTCTCTATATGTGTATGAAAATGTTGTACTTAATTTTTGAAAAATAAACCCAATCTACCTCCCACCCCCCAAAAAAATTATATTAAGAGAAAGAACTCCATTAATTCCACAAATTTGTATTTTTTCACAAGTTGAAAATTTCTTATTATTTCTAAAACTATATTATCATGCTTTGGTGGTTTTAAAACAAGGTATGTTTAAGCTGTATATAAGTGTATTTGTATTTCAATAATTTATCATATTTATAAATTTTTACAAATATAAAAAACACATAATTCAACATCAAGTTCAAATTATCGAAAAAAAAAAACTTTAAAATTATATGGTTTTTGAATCATAGTATTCTATCTACCCCAATTTGAATTTATCTTTTTCTCTTTTATTCACAAATAATGTATTACTTTCTAAAAATAATATTTTTTAATTTTGTAAATATCATAAGTGCAACACTATTTCCAACCATTACTAATATGGACAAAAGATCACATATACCAACATTTATCTTTAAAAATAAAAATAAAACTCCATATCTTTCTAAGTAGAGTATTAAATATTTTTTTTTGTTAGGAGTATGAAAAAAGAAAGAAAAATTATTTCTTCTTTTTTTCTAAATTTGTTACTTTCGATTTCTTCAAAATGATTTAAAATAAGATTAAATTGCTAAATTAAATTTTATATAAAATTATAATGCCAATTAAAAGAGTGATATGATATCATTATTTTTTAATTTAAAAATAAAATTATTTTTAATATATTTTACACCTTATCATAAAAAATATCGTTAAGACCAAAAACGATGAACCAACCAAAAGACAAAAAGTGTAGGTAATCATATTGTCAAAGAGCAACACGGTACAGCGAAAGCCTAAATGTCAGCTCTGCATCACACACCACGTCAACATCGCATCTGATCACAACAAACAACTGGGCCCACCGTGATGGGCCAGGCCCAACCCATAAACTTATCAAAGCATATAACTTGCTTCGGGCAAAAAAAAAGTCATTGCCCCCTTTTTTACACATTCCGCAAACAGCTCAACGTGGTCACTGATATCCAATATGAAATGACATTAAAGGTCACGGAAATCCATACAAAAAAATTGTGCGTCAAGATGGACACAAGGATAATTTTGTCTTTTAGTATTTGTCATTTACAAGACCTTCACCTTTGTCGGAATAAATTTTTATTTTTAGCATACGACTATCAAAGGAGTGATTAATTGTGAATGGATTTTCTGGAAGAAACTTGATTGAATAGTTGAGACTCAAAAGAGTAGATATTTTTAGCATTTCAGTTTGAACTTTGATTCAACTTTCAGAAATCGCCGCTTGAAATTTCAGAAGGGCGTTTTTTTGGAGATGGGTTTTCTCAGTACAATATTGGGGTTTTGTGGATTTGGAGTTGGGATTTCTACTGGGATGGTGGTTGGGTATTACTTGTTCATCTATTTTCAGCCCAGCGATGTTAAGGTGCCCCCACTCTCTATCATACTACACACGCGCTACAGTTTTTTGTGATTTTTTGTTTAATGCATTAGTAATGTGTATATCTATGTTTTGTGAATGAATATATGTATTTTTTTTTTGTAAGAAGTATATGCATTTCTACTTTTTATTGTCTAGGGGCAGACTTGTGAAAAATGAAATTGATTTTTCTGTGGGAAGTTGCAGTAGTTATCTTTTAGCTTTTTGTTGGAGGGGATTTTTGCGTCCCATTCCTCAAGTAGAAGTAAAAGTGAAACAATAGGTATTTAGGAAGCTGCCATGGTATTGAAGAAAAAATAGTGGGATGGATGGAATTAAGCACAACTATTCTGCTTTTAGACCAGCTTCCTATCTATAAGAATACAATTCGTCTATTCTTCTGCTGGTGCCACCCTTTATGGAGTTACCCATTCTGGATGAAGATGGGACGTAGTAGTTGGGATTGTTATATCGGAGCCTGTTTTCTCAGTAGTGTTGTTCTTAATCTCCATTTGTGTGATTTAGACGGAATACATCTATTGTTTCCCAATACCTGCTTGGGAACCATCTATCCTTTCTTTTAGTTTTTAATATAGTTGCTTGTGAATGGAAGAATAACATATCATGTGGAAGAGGAGTCCTAAATTAGTTGGAATATGGTGCCAACATATGAAAAAATTTCTGACTTAAGACTTTATCAGGATCCTGTCATTCATCCTTTGGTTGAGCAAGACTCTCAAAGTTTGCAGCGATTACTTCCTGAAATACCCCTTTGGGTGAAGAATCCAGACTATGATCGTGTAAGTTCATGGTGAATTGGTCACAACTGTTCATCTTACTTGTTTACTGAGACACTTAAGCATTCAATCATTTTATGGATAGTTGTTTAATGTTATTGTTTATATTACTTTCTCTACTGCAACAAAGATTGACTGGCTCAACAAGTTTCTTGAAGTTATGTGGCCTTACCTGGACAAGGTATTGATTTCCATCCTGTATTGTATGCCATTGTTTACCTTGTTTATAAAATATATTTTCATCGCTTTTCTGCATCAATTATTTTGCTTCTTGTAGGCGATTTGCAAGACGGCCAAAAACATAGCTACTCCCATTATTGATGAGCAAATTTCCAAATATAAAATTGAATCTGTTGAATTCGAATCCCTAACTCTAGGATCTCTGCCACCTACTTTTCAAGGTCAGTGAAATAATTGCTATTAACTCTGCTGAATTGTTTTTACTGTTGCAATATTTGAGTGTAAAGCAGAATACTTTAGAAGTGACATAGATGTCAATAAATGTCATGTTAAAGACAAAAATGTATATGTGCACTTCCGACTTTAGAGTTGGGGTTGTTAGATAACGTGCTTCTAGCAAGCTTTTGGTAAATTAATGAGTACATTGGTAAACAACTGCAAAATTGATAACCACCACTTACATAGTTCAGCTGCAAAATCAAGTAATTATATGAATTCTCATATTGGAGGCAATAATAACTATCCTTTTGGGGGGTAGAGAGTAAAAACTTCCTGTGTTTATCTTGGCAAAAGCAACTCTCTATTGTTGTACCCTATTTCCCTTGTTAATGCAAATTGACTTCGTTTTGTTGATTAGTTTCTGAGGGTAGAAACGGTTTCTGAAACTACTTTGAGTTGCGATATTAAGGAAGTAATTAGCAGCATTGGAGTTGTTGGTTGATCTAACTGCCTCTCCCAATCCTGCATTCAGGGGTGGGGGTGGAGAACATATATAAATAATTAAAATATGGGAAAATTGGTTGAACTTTGATGAAAGCCTATTCATCTAAAACTGTTATAAGCTATACCAGTACTGCATTTAGCTCGATCATGCTGTTGAAGTACAAAGGGTCAATGTGCATTCCAGTTTTTGCAAATATATGTGGTGAATTATACTGAAAGACACAAATAGAAGAGATATAGAGAACATATGTATACTGTTATGCAATAGCTCCGTAGTGGAATTTTACGAGGGCATGGCCCAGTGGGTACAGGGGAAAAAGAACTATGGAGTACAAACTGCAAAGTTGTACCATTCATGAGAAAAGTGAATGAAGGGGAAACTTCATAATTATAGGCCATCTTGTTTCGTATTATTCATCTCATATCGAAGTTGCTGAGATAGGCATAATGGAGACTCTTGCTTTGAGACATCCAGGAATCAGTTTGCACATGAGATTCTTGTTCAGTAAATGATAAATTAGTTGGTGATCTCCTTGTATTTTTTGATGTTTTTCTGTGGGCTAAGTGCTGTCTCCTAGTTGAGTCATATGTTATGTTGGTGGTCTAATTGACATCTCCATCAAGATACCATGGTGGGTCAGTTGATACAGCATGTGCTTAGATTTTGTTTGTGGACTTCTCTTGTTCTCATTTGCTTCCAGTAGCTCCATCAGAATAGCATTTCATACTTTTTGTATCTCTGATTATCATTTTCACCTATCATTATATAAATGCTTACTAGTGGCTGGGGTCAACGCCAGCCCTCTCCACTAACTTCAATTTTCTTGTTTGCCTGCTTGGATAATTTTTTTTCTCATGTTTATGTCCAATTTAAGCTGCATAACTTACATTCTTATGGTTTCTTGTGATGGCTAAGCGTGTTATAGAACTAATACTTCATTGGCCTGGAATAAACCGTTGAGCTCTCATGGCAGGTATGAAAGTCTATCTCACTGAAGAAAAGGAGTTGATTATGGAGCCTTCCCTGAAATGGGCAGGGAATCCTAATGTCACAGTTGCTGTGAGAGCATACGGACTAAAAGCAACAGTTCAGGTTGTTGGCTATTTTAATGTTTTAGAATATTTTATCACCTATATTATAGATGGATAATATAGTCTGACGTGTTTCTGGATCCATTTGACTATTTACCTATAAAAAAAATTAATTAAACAAATAAATAAATGAATTGTTGTTTGTATATTGCAGGTTGTGGATTTGCAGGTCTTTGCTCAACCCCGGATCACCCTAAAGCCTCTTGTTCCCAGCTTTCCATGTTTTGCCAAAATCTTTGTGTCTCTTATGGAGAAGGTTGGTGATGTTTCTTTTTTAAAATCAAAACTTGAGGGACATAGAACATCAAGTGCTGGATACTTCTTCTCGTTTTTAGGAGCTTAAAAGTTGTGGTGAAAAGCTGTTGAATTCATTTATACTGAATGTCATGCTTTTGGCATGTGCCAAATATTGAGGAGATTAATCCTGTTAGTTTTCCATAATCACTGGGAAGCTCTTTGATTTTACTCATTATAAGTTGAGGTGCTTGTATGTAATTATATGCTCACACATTCGTACTCGTGCATCGAGTTCTGTTTACGGATATTCTCTTGTACTAAGCTGCCTTTTTTCTCTGCAGCCTCATGTTGACTTTGGACTGAAGCTTGCTGGGGCCGATCTCATGTCAATTCCTGGCCTGTACTGGTTTGTACAGGTACAACTTCGTCACATCAATTCTTGAAATGCTTGATTGATTATATCTCATCTTTAGGAGAGTGGAAGTTATGGTATATGCACAAAAACTAGAAATGAGCACTAGATATCAGATACATGTTGTGAATCAGATGGAAAAATTGTTGTCTTTTGAATTACAGCTTATATTTGGCATTGCATTGGTATTCCAAGCTCACTTGCATGTAGTTCATAACTGTAGCTAATGAAAGTTACTGCCTTTAGAGGTTTATGTATCATTTTTCTATTTCAGATCGTGAGATTGGGTTTAAATTTGCGATCTGGAATTTCATCAACTAGAATATGATTAAAATCTAACTATTCTTTCTAGTGATCTTTGTGCCATGACTAACTCAAAGGAAAAATGAGATAACATATCAGTGGCTGCGGAAGAAGTACTAATGTTTGTTTGTACTTTTAATTTTAATATTTGCTATATATGTTTCCTTTTTGTCAGAGTTTGTATGTGCTAATCAATATATGAATTCCTTCACGTGCAGGAGCTTATCAAAGATCAAGTTGCTAACATGTATCTGTGGCCTAAAACCCTTCAAGTGCAAATTCTGGATCCAACAAAGTATGTAACTCTTATATGGAGATATTATAAATAGCCTTGCCTTCTGGATTGTCTTATGTGCATGTTCTAATTGACTTTAAACCTTCAGAGCTATGAAGAAGCCTGTCGGCATTCTCCATGTGAAGGTTTTGCGGGCACAGAAGTTGAGGAAGAAAGATTTGTTAGGTGCATCAGATCCTTATGTGAAACTGAAGCTCACTGAATCAAAGGCTCCATCAAAGAAGACTACGGTGAGGCATAAGAATTTGAACCCCGAGTGGAATGAAGAATTCAGCATGGTTGTAAAGGATCCTGAAACACAAGCATTAGAACTTTATGTTTATGATTGGGAGCAGGTATGTATATCCAGTTGCAGGTTAGAAAGATTGTTGTGATATTATGATGACTCTTGATGTTAAATATTGCTGTTCAGGTTGGCAAACATGAAAAGATGGGTACGAACATAGTTCCTTTGAAGGAGCTTCCCCCTGATGAACCAAAAACTATGACGCTAGATCTTCTTAAGAATATGGATCCAAATGATGTTCAAAATGATAAGATGCGCGGGCAGATTGTGGTGGAGTTGACATACAAACCTTTCAAGGAGGAAAATCTGCCAAAAGATCTTGAAAATTCAGGTGCAGTACAAAAGGCTCCTGAAGGCACACCACCTGGTGGAGGGGTACTAGTGGTTACAGTGCATGAAGCTCAGGATGTCGAGGGGAAGCACCACACTAACCCATATGTCCGTATTATATTCAGAGGAGAGGAGCGAAAAACTAAGGTGAGCGACTTAACTTTTTTCTTCTCTAGTGCACTTGTCTGTGTATAGGTTAAATGCAGTTATCGGTCACACTGTTGATGGATACTCTGCAGTAATTAATTGTTGAAATTAATCCTGTTAGATACTGCCAGCGACCTTCTCTAACTTAATTGCTCATGCTTATTTCGTGTAGCAATTTTACGTACAGCAAATTTACCCTTGGCGCTACTAAAACTTAAAGTGAGTTAGGTCCTTATTATGAAAATTTAGTGAAGAAGTAACATGTGATGCTGTAATGGAAGTTCCTTATTACCAAAAATCCCGATTGGTTTGAAACATCAATTAAATGGAATGATCACTTCTGCTGAGATCTATCTGCTGAGTTGAATCAAGTATTGTGCTAATTGCTGCTTGTGTCAGTATTGTTAGTACATTATCTGTCAATTTGGCTGTTGAACATTTTTAGCTGTTGATACAGCAACTAAAGAAGAGCAGAGATCCAAGATGGGAAGAGGAGTTCACATTCATGTTGGAAGAACCTCCATTGAAAGACAAGCTACATGTGGAGGTACTCAGCACCTCATCCAGAATTGGCCTGTTGCATCCTAAGGTATTTCAGGCACCTTTCTGTCCTTATTTTGCCGTAATTTGGAATAAATAAATTGCTCGAAAGACAGTTATTAGGCAAGAGTTGAGGTAATACTGAGCTATCTACCAACTTGGTTTTAAGTGACAACCTATTTTTTGAGGCTTCTCTTTTCACCTTTTGGATTTACTTCCAGAAATTGAAGTTCTAAATAATTAGTTCATTTACCAGATTTTTCATAAATATGAATTACCAAAACACCACAGTTATGAAGTGTCAAAAGGCATAAGAACCCTCGTGTTGTGCGTATACGAACTGTGTCATTCATTTGCATAGTTATTACCACTTTCTAGGTTGAGGAATGACAGATTTCTACTCCTTCTCTAAATGATAGTAGTTGCACTACTAGTGTTCCAATTGAAATGGAGTTTGTATATAGCCACTTCATTGACAATCCCTTCTGGATGGACAGTAGCTAAATCCGGACCCAGTGCCTAGCATCTGTTTATAAAGGTCTCACATTGATATTACGTAATGTCTATGATTCTTTCTTCTTGCACATGCAGTATATGCATATGTATTCATCATCCTTTTTGTTGTTTGTGGCATTGTGCTAGTGGTCTTTTCTGCTGCTTTGTTGATGATGACTTTAATATTCTGTGGTTTGACGTTCAAAATCAGGAAACATTGGGTTATGTTGATATCACCCTAGCAGATGTCGTCAGCAACAAAAGGATAAATGAGAAGTTCCATCTCATAGACTCAAAGAATGGACGGATACAAATCGAGCTGCAGTGGCAAACATCTTGACCTTTATCATCTCCTTTGTTCCCCTCAAAAATAAAACAAAAGAGAGAACCTTTTTAAACACTTCCAAGTGCGAGCATCAAATAGTTGTGTAACGGCAAACATATTTTCGAGCTTGGTTTAACAAGAACACCCATCTTTGTGTATGTTGCTTGTGTATATTAATATGTGTGTTGTTGGTTGTGTACATTTTGTCTAGTCCCTCTTTCTGCTTTCATTTCAACGGAGTATTCCATTGTCTGAAAACAAGCTCTTCTTGAATTTGCTTACAGAATCTCTCAAATTGTTATAATCCAACCCCATTGCAGTGTCATGACCTGCCCCAGAATGTCTCTGAGCTATATATTTTATACTTGAAATATCCATTTATGTGCAGCAACCAATTAAAAAAAGCGAAAGACAGGAGGAGCAGACATGCGAGCTGCCGAAAAAAGTTGAACCCTTTTACCCTGATTTGAATTTCGTTTTTTTATGTTATATTAAAGAGAAAAAGGCTATGTATACAATGCCTTTTTCTTTTTTAATTTCTCGACCTCAAAAAATCACAACTTGTATATATTTTTTTCCAATTTTTAGTAAAAGCGTAGTCCAGTAAAGAGCAATGAAATAAAGTAAAAATATCAATGTTATCCAAGTGGCCCATAATAAAATTGAAAAACATAGTTGTCTATAAATCTAAATACTCATAGAAAAGGTACTTAGGAACTTTAATTTAAATGTACATAAAAATCTAGCTTTCAACTAGTTAATATATTTCCAGTTTTATTATATCAACACTAATAAGTTTTTCTTCGGGTAAAGAATTATTGTTCCCACATATTTTAAAATATCATCCCCCCCCACCCCAACAAAAAAAAAAAAAAAAAAAAAAGCAGGGGTAGTGAACTAGTGCCAACGTCAGCATATGTAGACCGTTTTAATCGGCCCATACCTGATCCCTCTCATCAATGGGCTCATTTCCCAAGCCACAGTTTTTTTTCTCGTTTATCCAATCACAAGAACCCAAAAAGAAAAAAAAAAAAAAAAAAAACCCAAACCTGCAGTCTCGGACCAGCAATTTCAGTGTTCTTCTCCTCTCGTATATTAAACGCCAGTCAATATTCAAAATATCTTATCCCATTACTTTCCGAAAAAATTCAGAGACTCACAGTTTTTGCTCTCTTCGATGGCGAAAGTTATCGTCGACTCAGAGTACCTCAAGGAAATCGAGAAAGCTCGCCGTGAACTCCGCGCTCTCATCTCCAACAAGAACTGCGCACCTATTATGCTTCGCTTGGCGTATTTTCTATTTTCCTCTAACTTTTTCGTTTTTAATTTAGATAATAGTTTGATGAATAGACTTTGATTAATTTTGATGGATTACCTTTTTTTCTTCGATTGTATTTTGATTAGGTGGCATGATGCGGGGACTTATGATGTGAATACGAAGACTGGAGGACCGAACGGTTCGATTCGAAATGAAGAGGAGTACACTCATGGCGCTAATAATGGCCTGAAAATCGCGCTCGATTTTTGCGGTTAGTTTACGTTACACTGCGTAATTGATTTAGCACATTAATCTGTTTCTGATTTCAAAAATTTCTGTGTAGTTCAGAATGCTTTTATATATTGTATCATATACCTTAATCAAACATCTGTTGCAGTTTTACTAGTCGGATAGCTTGGAATACTATTATTGAGTATTGAATATCTATTTGACTGAACTATGACTTCTCAAAGTTGTCTTTGTGTATTTTGATCAGTTGCTACTCTGACGATGAATTTTTTATAATTAAGTGGCATGTATTTGTTTAATGAGTTATTTGATGATAGTTCTTAGGATGTTAAATTTTTGGTGTGGTGCCAGGATTTAGTTTAACTGAGTACTGTTAAACATAGTAAACATTGTTTTAATGGATTACATTCATAAGCTATTCACACATCTGGTGCAGTTATACTAGTCTCATTGCTTGGAGTACTATCATCGGCGAAATGAAATATTTGATTGACTGTTTTACGGCTTCACACATGGGCCTGGCTGTCTTTATATTTCTTATCGGATGCACACTTTAGGATGAGAAAATTTCACCTTGATTGGCTTGTGTTGATTGATTATCGGAGCGTGGTTCTTTGGATGCTTTTATTCATGTGGTGGCACGATTTAGCTTAAAGTTACTGTTGAACTTATTTTTAATGGATGATAAAAGTTATATCACTTGAAACTGTACATCAGCACTTTTTCTTACGATTCATTTTGCGTCTGATTGCAGAACAAGTGAAGTCTAAATGCCCGAAAATCACATATGCAGATCTGTACCAGGTATCTTCCTAATGCTCTGGAGGCTTCACTGGCTGCTATTGGATATGCAAGGGAAACATGAAACCTTTTATAAAGTTAATAAACTTTGCTTTGTCAAACGGCCTAGTAAAAGTACACTGCACAAGTTTACAATCTTGATTAACTATTATCCAGTTGAGGATTTATGTGAAGGGTTGGAATATATAATTCTTTAGACTTGTAGTTAGGACATTTATATGGTAGAGATAACATCACTTGAAGAAAATATGTGTTTAAACTATTCGTGCTCCGCCTGTTGAGATAAATTTACTCGAAGAAAATAAGTGTTTAAACTGTTGTGCTCTACCTGTTGAGATAAATTACTGAAAGAAAAATAAATTTCTAAACTGTTCAGACAAGAGGAATGAAACCAGGAGATCTACTGTCGTTATCTGTCAGTGACACTTTATATGTTGGTTTTAATCATACACCACCCTTTATTTGTAACTGCTGCACAAGTGCAGACACATGCTAATTATTTGTAGACATTAACTCAACACATTGAACTGCATGAGGTGAATTAGGAACTCTTTAAAACTGGGAAATCATCATACTTGCTTAGTTATGAGGAGAATGAAGTACCTCAGAGAATTATCATCGGAATAGAATAATGAGGTTTGGTCTAAAATAAAGGAAGATCACAAACAATGATTTTATCTGTAAGAGAATTTCTTCAAGGTTCTTTGCGAAGCAAAAACTTCTATGCTAAGACAATCATGTGGCTTTAAAGGGTAAAGTTTTGTTTTCTGGGTAAGCATGCAAAATTTGAATTTAGATATTAAAAGAGTTGCTAATAAGAACATTAATAAGAATATACAGACAAATTGGTAAGTCTGAGAATGTTGAAAAACTAAGTCAGAAAGATTTGAAAGATTCTATTAAAACTGGTACACACAGGTAGTTTGTGGAATCTCTAAACTGACGAATATGAACCAAAATGTTTAAAGTTGGCGAATAAAGAAAAGCATTTACATTTATTTAAGGTAGCAAAAATATGAAACTTACTGAGATTTGTTGAAATAATCATGTGAAAAAATGAAGTCAATTTATATGGAAAAGAGAACATTTGATTTCGCCTATTGTGTGTAAATGGATTACCACGACGATTTTTTTTTTTTGGAGATGGCTAAAGCATTGGAAAATGGATTGGTAGTTTGCTTGTTAGGTTGAAATTTAGTGAATGCGCAATATTGACTGGGAAGTGAAATGAATAGATTCACTCTTATTTGTGATTTTTGGATACTCACCTCAATGATTATTGTCAGTGCTGTTTCATTGAAAAATGTGCACATAATTAATTTTTGCTAAGAACTGTTTGGTGTTTGCATGAAGTACACTGTTGCATGCATTATGCACGGGATTCTCCAGCTTCATTGTCTTTATTTCTCAAGATCCGTGGCTTTTTATTCTATGATGCTGCTTGTACGAACAGCTTGCCAGAATAAAGTGTCAATGGGTGGATAGATTGAGAGCAATCTGTTTTGTGCTAATCAAACTATTTTGCCTATAGCTTGCAGGTGTCGTTGCAGTTGAAGTCACTGGAGGCCCCACAATTAATTTTGTTCCTGGTAGGAAGGTACTGTTAATCTATCTTACAGAGATAAAACAAAACTTGTCTTGTGCTGAATGTAAGCCACATCTCCCATTGTGCACTGGGAATTGATTTCAGTGCAATTAGATTCCGTATATTGCATTAAGAACAATCTTTTATGGTAGCCACCTCATGTTTCTTTCAGGATTCAAAGATTTCTCCAAAGGAAGGGCGGCTTCCAGATGCTAAAAAAGGTCAAACAAAAAATTATGGAAATCTTAGTTCACTGAATCTTGTCACTTGCTACGTTTACATGTTATTTTTCTAGTTAGAACCACTATATGCACTGTTGCAAATGCTATTTGGTCTACATTCTTTCACTAACATCATGAGATGTAAAAATTCTTTTTCTGCTTAAAATGTTGGTGAAATATATTATGACTACGTGCAACTTTCATATACTAAAATTCTTTTCCAAGGGCATTTCTTTCTCTTGCTCTTATATTGGCTTTTTTTCAGAATCTGGTTACTTGTGAACTTTGGAAAAGAGGCTCCATGTTGGAGCAACTTGAGAATATTGTCTAAACAATTTTACTGTCCATTGCAAGCTGATTACAAGTTCAACTAACATACTCTTTTGCGTTTTAATGTTAGGTGTGCCACATCTGAAGGAGGTGTTTTATAGAATGGGTTTGTCTGATAAAGACATCGTGGCACTATCCGGTGGCCACACATTGGTAATTTCCATTTAAGCACTTTTCTTAATATAATACCAACTGAACTTTATTTCTTAAAAAAAAATAAAATGTTTTGACATAATTTTGGTTAATATATGTTATAGGGAAGGGCACATCCCGAGAGATCCGGCTTTGATGGCCCTTGGACTACAGAGCCACTGAAATTTGACAATTCATATTTTCAGTAAGTCCTTAGAGCATCACACAGCTTTTGTCTTTAATCTATTTGTTGGTTCTTATATGCCTCTTTTACATTTATCTGAGCTAGGGAGCTGCTTAAGGGAGAAAGTGAGGGCTTGCTAAAACTCCCAACTGATGTGGCTTTGCTGGATGATCCTGAGTTTAGGCGTTATGTTGAGTTTTACGCTAAGGTACGCTGTGGGGTTTTAACTATTCGCTTCAGCAATTAATTATGTTTCTTTTAGGCACTTAGGTTTGTGAGCAGCCCTAAGATCAAGCCAAGATGAGTTAATTTGTGTAACAATCTGCTAAAGAAGTTCATTTATGTCTTAATCAAGGGCCTGAGGACCACTTGTGTTTAAGATTGGTTAATCTCTAAAGCTGATTCTAAAACAGCATTCAAAACTGAGCAAGCTGATGCAGTTTTACTTGTATTATATCTGGACCCAGTGAACTTATCTGTAATTTCTGTTTTAGAACCTTTTCGAAGTTCTAAAAAGTTCATTGCAAAAATCAATTTCAAGTCCTCCTTTAAAAACACATGATTCATTGGTGAAAGTAATTTAGGATTCTAAATGTAATGTCTTCCAAATAGAATTTGACTTACAAAATACATATGCTAAAATTGGCAACCTGAAGCAAGTATAATGCCATAGGACTGGAGGTCTGGTTGTGGGTGTGAGTGCTGGAGTGTTGATCCAAAAGTATTGCATCGTTTGTAAGTAAAAGTGATACTTACGAGTACTTACAAAATTGATGATCTCCATATGGTGCTTAATTGTGTTGCAAAATGTGTAATGCTCATATGGGCAAACATATTTTTACCGAGATTTTTTTTTCTTGAAAGATAATACAGTAGCACATTTTTACACTCAAACGATTAGCCCACATCTCCAACTGCATACAAATTTAAGGTAAGAAGTCTCAGATGCTGTGATCTGAATCCTCAGAAATGGAACCAATACTGGACTTAAACAGTGCTTCTGTTGGCCTATGCAAAGATTTTATATGACTGTTTGGTGATAGAGATCTTTATGCACATTTTATAGGTTGTTCATTATCCCTTTTGGTACTGCATTGCTCATACCTCAGCAGTTTAGCTCTATTCTTAGACTGGCGAATATGTTTTTTATTCTGGCAATGTTGTTGATTTTACTCAACATATTAAACCTTATTTACTTCACCTAGTGAATGTACAGTTTCATTTTCAGTAGTATATTGGTATTTTTGGAGAGAAGAAGATAGATATCTCTGAACTTCAAGCTATGCTGAAGAGGTGACAATTTCAATCAAAAAGTGTCAAACTTCTTTGTCCTCATCTTTAACTTATATTTCTGGGATGAGTTTAAAATTCATTAGAAAGGAAAATAAGGGATAGAAATGTGAATATGGACAAAATAATGTGCCAAATCTTTTGTATTTGACGACCAAGTAATTTGAAAATACTTTTTCCCCTTCTAATCTCCTTTTGTCAACATCCTCGGTCCACTCACATTTGCACATGCCTGATTAGAGGAAATGGATGTCCTTTTTCTAGTGGTGTGAGTTTTTCAGTCATGATTAGGACATATTTTATTGATTTTTGGTATCTCTTGGGAAGGTGTGCTCTTGGAAAGTTACTTTGCTAGTTATTGTTAGTGACTTTGTGCTCTATCTGTTGTTAAACTGCCTAATTTCTAGTATCAGGGCAGTTTAGTTTCTATGCTTTAGCAGGGTTTTTTTCCTCATTACTACCTTCTTTGAATAGGCCTCTTTTATTTGTCACCATCAACTTTGCCCACTCTTCTAACTGTTCTCATATCATTTGCACATGCAGGATGAAGATGCCTTCTTTAAAGATTACGCTGAATCACATAAAAAACTTTCCGAATTAGGGTTTACCCCAACAACTGGTGCAAAGGCAATTGTGAAAGATGGCACCATATTGGCACAAAGTGCTGTTGGAGTTGCTGTTGCTGCTGCGGTGGTGATCTTGAGTTACTTTTATGAAGTCAGGAAAAAGATGAAATAGATCAATCAATACATGGTTACTTGTTTAATTTTGATTCTATGCTAATCGCGACAGGTGATGATCCCTGCCCTCGAGGCGGATCATATATTTGTATTTGGTGCACACTGTTGAAATAACATACTGGAGCTTTATGTTACAACTATATGAATCAGTAGAAAGTTGCCTAAACTTGTTGGCACGTGTTGGCTTTGAAAAGAATTTAGGTTGGCTTATGATTGATAACTCTTCCTTGCACTCTTCACAAGTATTCTCATTCAAGGAAATTCAATTCAGATTGGAGAAACAGACGAGTGGTTCCCATTTAAATATCTCATTTTGAATGAGCATCAAAATTTAAGTGGGAGTTCAAAAGTAAAATTTTTAAGTTTATATTATTGCTGTTAAAATTAGTGGTATGGAGTTGATTGTATCATATTATTGCTTTAAGTAATAGGGTACTTTAAAAAAAATTATATTAGAAATTAGACCTTTGTATGTGCACAGTCTAAAAAGAAATAGAAGTATCCAAGATGGAGGGAGTTTATAATCATACAACCTGTATTTTACTATGTCGTATAAAGTGTCCATTTTTTAGGACAGTAAAAGAGATTGTTCTTTGTTTTCTTTGCAAGTAGAATATCTTATAAAAAAATTTGAGGCCTGGTATTCGTGTTGTGTTATTTGGAATCAAACTAAACCAAGTTGTGGCAATGTGCAATGACAGTCGTCCAAAACAATCAGAAGTTAGAGCCAAACAAAATCTGGCCGACGGGTGGGTGGTAATATTTCTTTCTCTACAGTATATCTCATTCACAATCAGTCTTGTTTGATTGGCTATCAGCACTACCTCCCTCCCTTTTTTTTTTTTTTTTCTTTTTCTTTCTCTTTTCCATTCATATATTTTCTTTAACAATAAATCTATGAAGTGTATAAAGAGGATAGTATTTGCAACTGCCCAAGCAAACCAGTAATCAGTATCTTATAAATTCCTTTTAAATTAGAATGTATTTACACTCAATTATGAGTGAACAAAATGCTTTGTTGACATCTAAACATTTACAAGCAAGAATTTTGATCACGACCAATTACAAAATCAAGTTTGATACTTGATAGCATTTGGCGTACACCTAACAAATAAGTGATACATAATATGATCAGCGTTTTCGCCCACTTCTCATTAACATACCTTTATGCATTGCAACAACCAATCAAATCAAGACTAATCATAGCACCCATCGATCAGACTTATTAAAAAAAAATCTAAAATCTTGTAACTATATGTAATTAACATTAGCTTTATCCACCAAAATGTGGGTCAGTTGACAAAGACCCTAATTTCACTAAGGTTGATGAGGGGGTCCTCACATGGGAATGGAAAAGGACCAAAAGAGGTAGGTAAGAGCTTTGTTTAGGACAACCCCACGAGTCTTGTTCTATACCTAAGCACATGATGTCCACGAGCTCATGAGTTGGCTGTCACCTTACTATTCCAGATTATTTGCCTACTCTATTAGACATGTCCTCAAGTTTCTTATCCAATCCAAGCATATTCAAAAACTTTGGTCTATCTATTATTTCCCCTTTCGTAATCTTCCCCTTATGGATTTGATTACTTTGTTGTATGTATGTTTATGAAGCATCCAAGTTGGGATTAGAAGTACAATTCCGCAACCGAAAATTGAATCAGCCTAACTGATTGCTATGACAATTGCCAATCCAAGTTTAATGAAGGGTGGAAATTGATGGAATGCAAAGAAATAAAAACTACGAGTTGGTTGTTGTGTGTCATTAATTGGATTTTTTTTTTTCAAAAATTAATTGGGATTGTTATTATTATTTTTTTTTGGGCTAGTCCATATGCCGTTGAAAACATGATGTGGATAACTTTGAATATTTGGTGGTGTTGAGTTAAATTTTTGAAGGCAAAATATATGGATAAGCTTAGAAGGTTTTTCTTTTTCTTTTTCTTTTTTTTAAAAAAAGGAATTTCTTTTTTGGTTGAAGAAGAGATAATGTTCGTATGGAAATAAAATCACAAACCGTGCAATTATTCAACATCAAAGGTGGAGCCATTTTTGGACCATGACAGTCGGGGAAAAAGGTGAAAAGGTAGGTAAAATAAACACATGAAATTACACAAGTGGACATCTCTCTCTCTCTCTCTCTCTCTCTCTAGAGTTGAAATCATGAATACCAAATTGCTGGGCAGAGTTAAGGATCGTGATTAATAGGCACAAGTTGTTTTCAATGTTGTTTTCGGGTTTGGGGAGGAGAAAATAGTGTGGTGGTGGGTGACAAATGATATTAATGAGTAATGATATATATCACTTTTTAGCCTTCAATTTATTTATTTTTTCACATTCCCTAAATTTGATCAGTAATTATTACAATTAATTCATTTGAAATAATTTAGTCGATCAATACTTTTCAATTCATTTTTTTTTTCACCTCCCCTAATTCTAGTAAGCAATTACTGCAATTTATTCACTTAGAATGATTTAACGAATTAATACTTTTCAGATTAAGGAAAATGAAAAAAGAGCAAAAAAATTAACAGGTGATATATAATGTTATATATATATATATAGGCATGGATTTAAGAACAAAAAGGTGAATCAACCCTCCCAACCCCAACCCTACATTGATGCCTAAACTTGCACCACAAGGTTTGGAGGTGTGGGGGAGTAGATAAAAAAAAGAGAAGTGGAAGGTGAACCAAAGCCCACTTTCAACTACAACTATGCTCATTATTTCTTTCTGCTCTTCTTGTGTAATCCTGCCTTGCACCCAACCCCTAGTTACTCCTTCTAGAAGCCCTATAATAACAATCTACTATAATATATATAACACATATTGTGCATGTTGGAGCACCCCAATAGAATAAAGTACAACACCTACCATCATCTCTAGTGTGTGTGTGTATATATATATATGCTCATGACTAAGGAAAAAACCCATTTATTTGGCAAAAATAATCTTTCCCAAATCCCAACCACAACTAACTTAATAACATAATGATATATTTCTAATCAAACAAAAACCATCTAGTCCCACTTGGGTTTACACAATTTGGATCTACTCTGAAATCCACTTTTTCTCTGCATGTCTTCTGTGCATGGGATTTTTGCCAAATTCATCAGCTTCATGATGGAGAAAATTGATTATATCACTTAAGATTCTGAAAATCAAGAAATTTGAAATAACCTCATTGTGAACCAAATACAGCCATTTCAGGGAGAATAAATGATGAATGAAAAAGCGCTTTATATGACACAGTACAATTGTAGGTAGTATATGTTTGGCCAGACCTCACCAGAAACCATTAAGGATGTTAATTAGTTCCAACAACATTATGACACAAATGGGAGTCCTATATTTATTTCTAGCACGTATCGGTCATCGGCCGGTGGGGGGAGATTTTGTGATTGTTACCTAAATTATTAATCAAAGGTGGTTCAGAATTTGGCTGAAAGAAGGGAGGAGATATCACACACTGTCCTGCTCTAATTTAATACCTTACTGTACACCTACCTGAAGGTTACCTATATAGTTAATGTCACTTTTACCTAAACTATTATATGATAGTATGCTATTGCAGTATAAATGATGATGCTAATATCACCAAGAGAGATGCCACCAGCCACTCTCTCAAACCTGTCTCACCAACTCACATCTAGAAGCAATTAGTTCCCCTTCCCCCCCCCCCCCCCCCCTCCCCCCCTCTCCAGAGTCAAAAGCTTGTATATATATATATAAATAACTCCACATCAAGTCCATAAAGGGCCGGCCTTGATGCTCAAGCACAACCAAGGCTAGACTTTCATATGATCCATCCACTGTCAATTGTACCCAAAACCATCCTAACAAAAGAAACCAGAAAAAGGGCAAAAGAATACTAAAAAAAGGAAAGAAAAACAAAGAGTACTATATAGTGTCTATAGCCTAATACTTCTGGTGCTCAGCAGTTTCCCTTTTTTGTAACAAGAATGGGAAGGTCTCCTTGCTGTGAGAAAGCTCACACAAACAAAGGGGCATGGACAAAAGAAGAAGATGATCGTCTCATCGCTTATATTCGTGCACACGGTGAGGGCTGCTGGCGGTCACTGCCCAAGGCGGCCGGCCTCCTCCGCTGTGGGAAGAGCTGCCGCCTCCGCTGGATCAATTACTTGAGGCCTGACCTCAAACGTGGCAACTTCACAGAAGAAGAAGATGAACTCATTATCAAACTCCACAGCCTTCTTGGCAACAAGTAAGCCTAAAGTCAATATCTATTACAATTAAGTAATTATTATTATTTGAATCATAATAGGAAGGATATGTTTTTAAGTTGACACAGTTCTCATCATTAATAATCAAGGGATTTTCTTGTTTTTTTTTTTTTTTTTTTCTTGTAGGTGGTCACTTATAGCTGGAAGATTACCTGGAAGAACAGATAATGAGATAAAGAATTACTGGAATACTCACATAAGAAGAAAACTTTTGAGCCGGGGTATTGATCCCACAACTCACAGGCCAAACAATGAGCCTGCAGCTGCACAAGAAGTCACAACTATTTCCTTTTCTGGTCCAAATTCAAAAGAAGAAGAGAAAAATACAACTGCTGGTGGGAGTTTGAGCAAAGAAGAGAACAGCCCGGTTAGAGAACGGTGCCCCGATTTGAATCTTGAGCTCAGAATTAGCCCTCCTTATCAGCTGCAAAATCAAGAGCCTCTGAAAACAGGTGGAAGAGATAGTACTAGTTTGTGCTTTGCCTGCAGTCTTGGGATACAGAACAGCAAGGATTGCAGCTGTAGTAATAATGTAATTAGTGGCAGTAGCAGCAATTCTGGATATGATTTTCTGGGGTTGAAGACTGGAGTTTTAGACTACAGAAGCTTGGAGATGAAATGATCATCAGAACTTGATCTCGGATTAAGCTTCTTCTTCTTCTTCTTTTTTTCTCTTTTTATTGTGTAACAATTAAAGATTAATTCATCAAAATAGTAGAAATGTGAAGGGAAATATGAAAGGGAGAGGTAATATTAGTATTTAGTTGAGATCTTTCTGAAATTTTCTTGAAATATTGTACAAATAACAGTTGAATATTTTTATTGCATAACATTATGGCAGCAGTACAGATTATGGCCAATTATTACATAATTTGCAGAGATTTGATGAATGTTTCAAAGTTGCTCAAGAAATTGCTCTTGTGTGGTGGGTTTTCTCTGTTGCCAGTATTTCTAGGCCCTCTTGTCTGTGCAGAAGGTATAAAAGTCCATAAAGATATCCCAGACAGTTTTGTACTTGTGGTAGTTAACTACTTAAGTGGTACATAGGAAGTTATACTCACTGTATAGTGGTCCAGAATTTCATTTAATTTTGGAACTTAATCCTCTTTTTATGGAACCTGCAATTTTTTTTTATTTTCTTATGACGTGGAATTTACCGTCGGTACCTTCGAATGCTCACTAAGTAAACTCAATAGTTTGCAAATTACATCAATATAAACTGCACTATGTTGTAATTTTGTTTATGCATAGAGGGGTTGGAAGAAGATTTGAATTTGAATAAATGCAACATAGGTAATTGGAGGTACAAAAGTGTCATCTTTTTTCAAAAAAAAAAAAAACTTAAATTCCCTATAAAAATTAAAGTTTTTGAGGTCTAGACCACGACTATCTTTGCATGTACTGTTTGGTTGCTGATTATGGTAATCAGTATAAGCTCTTTTAGATCCAAATCTAGGTTCAAGATCCGATGATCCAAAATATGATATTTAGTTTAGGTGATTTGCTAAATGAATATACATGAGACTAGTTACTATAATTCTCAATTAAAAATTTTTGATGCCAAAATTAGTTTCAGGTCTGTAAAGTCTAGAGAAATAAATAGAATAGAGAATCTAAAATGTCAATTACCTGTAAATAAACAACATTTGAAATATTTATAAATGAAGTGAAACACTTTTGTGAGCCCTCAATTGGCCAAGTGTCATGATCTGAACCGTACCATGTACGAATGACAAATTTGAACAGTTCAGATCTCAAGTCGTATTAGACAAAATTATGGGTCAGGATTCACGTTTTTTTACTAGAATTCTAATCTTTTTTGTGATTTTGGCCTTTCATGAGGGATAAGTCCGTAAATTTTGGCGTTTACACCTATTTTTTTATATAAAATATTATAAATTTTAATAAATTTTTTATTATAATTCTCCATCCTTATCTTTGGTGGGCTTGGAATCTTTGATATGGAATGTATGATGAATCATGTGACATGGAGAAGTTGAAGACCTCACACAGGCCATTTTCTGTTCATTACTTTTTCTTTTTTTCTAATTTTAGATTCCTTTTTCTTGTTTGTTTGTCTTCTTTATCAAAAGATATGAATGAGGAGGCAACGGATAAGCTGTGAGAGGATGAGAAGAAAAGAAGAGGAAGAGGTGGGTAACCTATCTCTTCCAACATAATAAATACACACACACATATATATATATATATATATATATAATTATTATAAGCACTATATAATAAATTAAATAAAAAAACTATAATAGTAATATAGTAGTACATAAAATGCATGACGAGACTAGCAGCAGCAGTCCATTCATTACAGTACACCATCCCTCTACCAAACTTTTAACTTACTATTTTGTTCTTTTTAGCCGTGATGATCTACCAACCTAGCAATATTTGTATAATCACCATTCACCACTTTTAACTTATTATATTTATTTTCAACTGACACATATTATTGTAATCCTATAGTATCATCATTTTTATCTTGTGCTACTTAAGTTTGATTTTGAATTCATTTCAATTTCATTTATGGTGTACCTAAATCAATTATGAGATTAGGTCAAACCGCTTTCTACAGTACTCTATCCCACCAAAGTATTTAACTTTGCAATAAATTTTAACTTTCACAATTTAATAAATACCAAATGCAAATTCAACATTAGGTTTGCAAAAAAGTGGGTATAGAGATGTAGAATTATTTTTAAAAGGTTTACAAGGACGAAGGAAAGGGGCTGATAGATCCATCCTCGTCAAGTCTACATAAATACAAATTTTATGTATAAATTTATTAAATTTTAAAATTATCCTCTAAAAATAAGATAATTGTCCAACTTACGGTTGAAAATATTTTTTTTTGCCCATTATTTAAAAAAAAAAATTCAATCTGGCCCCCAAAATTAAATTTTGTTACTAGTCATGTAGTTGTGATTTTACAAGAAAATAGATTTACGAATTGTACACGTGGTATTATTATATGAATCTTTACTTTGTATGAAAATCCATTTATGTAATATGAATAAGTATTGTTTTGAGAATTTTTATTGAAAATTCCCCTTCCTTCCTCAAAACCCAAACAAAAGACAAAAAAGCAAGTGAAATATTAATTACTTAGTAAGATCCAACTAAAAATACAAAATATTTTTTCGCACAACACAAATTGATGCATCTCTATCTCTTTCAACTATTAAAAGCTTAGACATCTATAGAGTTTGGAGTGTCAATTTTTATTTTTTTTATAAAAAAAAAAGTTAATTGCCATAAAAAGTGGTTAATGGAGACTTAAGAAAAAGCAACTTGGCTTAGTTCCCATACTCATCCATTAGATAAAATCACGAGGGCCCTTATAGTAGCAGAAATGTGAGTAATCGATAAATTTAGACTTAGAAAAACTTTTGCCTATGTCACTGAGTAATTCTTTTAGCTCTTTTACTTTATTCTGCTGATTTTTAGTTCCTCTTCGAGAATCCAATTTTTCCCAATTTTAGCAGTCAAAACATCAAAAAAAAAAAATATATATATATTTTATAGGCAACTTAATAATATTTTAACTATAACACGTTTAGGAAATCAAATTGACGGCTCATTAAAATTTAATCCTCGTCCCTGTGGTTTTTGGACCATGCAAGCTAAACTCTAAAACCACATAGGACTCGGCTTTAATGTACGACGCCGTTTAGTAGGTTTTGCCCGAAAAAGATAATTCTCCTGTTGTGTGTTTAACGTCTCAGGCTACGTACAGCATTTACTGTCACTTTAAATAATGAACCCCCTCTTTCTCTACAGTTTATTTTATTTTTTTCTTGGAAAGTACAAATTAATGAGCAATTATTTGAATAATTGAACCTCTTTACCTAAGTTTTAATCTAATCAGGGAAATAGTGAGATTGGCGTCGTTGCCAGAATTTGTAGCTTTAGCTTTGTTTGGCTTTTCTTGTCTTCATATGGTTTCGGTTACACATCAAGAAAAATAGGGTTCCTAACTTGGAAAAGAATTTTTATTTTTTATTTTTGGTGGGGGGGTGGGGTGGTTGGTGGGGGGGTGGGGGTGGTACACATACTATTAAAGCATTATAGAATTAAATCTAATTTAGCTTATGCAATTGTATGGTCGATTGTATTACTTTTTATTTCAAGTAATTAATTAACTTAAAGAATAAAAAATTTCTCATTCTTCATGTTTGTGGATGAAAGAAAAACAAGAAACAATTGGAAAAACACCTTCTTTAAATTTATATAGTTTTGAAAATTCAGTGTAATTACATGATTAGAGAATTGGTCGAACTAATATAGAATTCTCTTAATATTCTAAACAATTTGAACATATTTTAGTGAAAACTAAACTTTGTCCTTGTGCACTCTAATTAGTTTCAAATCCTAAAGTCCATCTACCAAAAAGATTTATGTTATTATATATGTACATATTGTGTTTGTTAAATTAGATCATTTGAAGTCTCCATAGATGAAAATCATAAGTGAGTCCATTTGGGTGGGGGGGGGGGGGGTGTAGGGGAAGGAAAGGTATGCATAGTTGGAAGCTGAAAGGACAGAATAGAGTGGCAACTGATTCGAAACAAGAAAACCCCAAAAAACAGTGACCCTTACCAAATGGAAAAGGTTGTCACTTTCTTTTTCTTACCTTTTTCAATTGTGTTAGGTAGAAACATTAGAAGGTTCCATGAGATATTTCTTCCCACTTTTTCTAAAAAAAGTATATATATTATTTAATAGGGATTATGACTCTTACAGATCAATTATTGCCTCTCTACCCATCAAATTGTTTTCCACCTTAATTTGGATTTTTTTTATTTTTTATTTATATTTTGGTTAGTAGTTTAAGAGTCCAACTCCAACCAATATGACAATATCACATGCAGGCACAATACAAATTCTTTCAGCTTCAAGGAAACAAAAATACAAATTATTAAAAAATATATATAAATAAAATAAATAATCTACAAAGTCAAATTTGCCCTGGTGCAAGCATGTGCAAGTCACATTTTTCCTCTACCCAAGTGGAAAATAATTTGACTAAATTAAAATATAGTTTCACCCTCTTTTTTTTTAGGATAATGACATAGTAGGAAAGTTAACTCATATCAAGAATTTTATATTAGCAATTATTGATTGTAAATGTCTAGCCACCACAAATTCCACTATTTGGCCTTAACCCCACGGCACGAGAATTGAATATTTTTTTATTTTTTATTATGCCTTATTTGAAAAATGCCATAATCAAGTCGAGCAAACACAAGTTTGGCTTGAAACTTGAGCATAAATTGAATGAATTACAATTTTTTTTCCTCAAATCATTCAAAACAATTAATTTAGTCTTAATAACATTTTAAGATAATTCATAAATGAAATTTGATTTTTGCCAAAAAAAGTTTGTTATTGCAATCAACTTCATTATTGATGCACATGTAACAATAACTTACTGACATACACTACAACAAAAAAATAATATTTGGGATATAATATTAAATAATAATATCAAATATGTAACTAATAATGTGTATTACCTGATAATAATTTTTATTTTATTATAATATTAATTTTTAAAAATTAATAATAACAACAATTATATTAAAATTATTATTTGATAATTATTGATTTATGTATTGTGACAACTCAACAAGAATACAAATATTACGAGAGACTTATTGAGTGAGTTTTTATTATCGTTAACTTGTAATTATACATGTGTCAATAAATATCGATAATATTAAATCATACACAACTTTCATATAAATTAATGAGTGATAACTAATACATAATTTTTATTATATTATAATTATAAAATCATATACAATTAATGATAAATTTGACACAGCATGTGGTAAGATTGTTTTTTTCTTATAGTGATTGCAATTCATTGTATCAGTAGTAATATCTTTGTGACACTAAATAAAATAGGCGCTTAACAATTAATGTGAGTATGACTAACGATGATTTTTTTATTTTTTTTTTGTTGGTAGAGAATGAGTAAAGATGATTATAACATTGACTTCATTACCACCCACAAGTCAAAAAGACGTTATACGCCAAATTTTGTTAACATTATATTAGTATGAAAGGAACATGAATGAATTAGTATAAGAATTTGAATAATATCCAAAAATTATGTCCCCCAAGTTGAATTCAGTTGCATTTGAATAATTGGATTAGGGAGGGTAATTGTAGGGTTTGGTGAGTTCAGACTTGAATTCATTTAAAATTTATTTTTTGGTGAATTTTTTATTATTATAAATAGATTTGAGTTGATTTTGAATTTTTATTTTTAAATTTGTCCGTTCTATACCCGTCATGATTATTGTTTTAAAAAAATCATTTTTATATATAATTATGTGATATTTTTAAAAAATATATTTTTTAAAAGATTTTGGTGTATTAATTTTTAAAAAATATATCTAGGTTGACTTTATAAAAAACTTGATAGATCATATCTCGAATTCGGACAGAATTTTTTCAAACCCTGGCTATTATCATCACTAAATGGGAGTAGTAATTATACGAGATTGAATTATCTTTTTACTATCATTATTATTATTTGTATCAACATTAATAGTAGGGTGAAAGAAATTAGACTCGGGGAATGAACCCACAGTGGCAGAATTATGAATTGAAGAAAAGTGAAGGGCCTTATGAGTAATTAGAGAAACGTTACTTTCGCACACGCAATTAACTCCTCTCGTTGTGGGCGGTAGTTGGCAGCCGCCCAACGTTGGCCTCATCTTGTCCGTTGTGGCAGTGGGCCCCCTCTATTCCCTGCCCAAACTCAACGCCTACTGCATATTTGGGCCCACTCTGATGTTCTCTTCATCTACAATTACCCCTGTTCTTTTTCAATTTTCATTTTAGCACCTATGTTAATATTATTATTACCTTAGACTACTACTTTTGGTTATTATTTTCCTTTTATAATAACCCCTAGTTCCCTATTTTTGTAATTTAAAATAAAATGATTTTTTGACTATATTATGTGGTCCAGAAAGACACAGCGTACGGATTTGAGTAGCTTGTGATCGAAACCACAAAAAAAAAAAAAAATGATTAAAAAATATATTCTATTACACATATATTTACTTTTTTCACAATCACATTTTTTCACTTATAATACATAATAATTTATGCATTAAATGAATTCAACCCAAAGTGTCTCCTTTATACCAAATGGGATACTTATCATTAAGTATATGTTGAGTGTAACAACTACAATAATAATACTATAATTATTAAGTTTATTCTTTATTTTTCACTAAATAGTGTGATTACTGCAGATATATATATTTTTTATTTTTTGATGTTACAAGAGAGTATTAATTAATAATTTTAAAATCACCCAAAGTTGATGGGATAATTTATTAGTCGAAAAAAAAAAAAAAAAAACATAATGCATGCATCAGCCTATTCCTATTGATGGATGCGATTCCATTTCTTTCCATTTTCACTACCAAATTGCATCTTATTGTCCTTGTCACAACAAAACATTATCTATGAATGAGATTTCAGATGTCGACCCTCTCTATTTTTTTATTTTTATATATAGTTTAGAGATTGACATTCTTGATTTTTTATTTCTTCAGTATTTTAAGTTATTAATTCTTATTATTTTTTCAAATCTCTAATTGGTACACATTTTGGCATTTTATATTATTGGTCGAGAACAAGTCCCTTAAATGCACTCTATATTTTCAGAATTAGTAATATTTGTATTTGACATTTAAAGACTTACAAATACTACTAGATTTTCATCCGTAAAGCCATAAAAAAAAAGTATAAAAATTAGGAGTACACATAAAAATAAATAAGTATATGGGTTTTCCATATGTTACACCAACATAAATAGGAGACAAGGGACAAGAATATGTGATGGTAATACAATAAATTTGGTTACCAAATGTTCAAATAAAATTTTGTAAAGTTAGTTTATTTATTTTGCCAATCTTTGTGATGCACTCTAAACAATACACTACACGTATTAAAATTAGTTTTAATTTTTTTCAAAATAATAATTATTTATTATATATTCGAACCAAGGAGCCACAAATTATAAGTACCCTTCCATGTCCAAAATTATTTCATAAATTTATTAATAATTCTTCTGTTATTTGTATTTATATGTGTATGTGTGATTGTCGACATAATTTGGATGTTAAATCAATTTATATACTGGGGCGGCGCCCAAATGACTCTATAAACCAATTATTAAGGTGCTTTTTTTAAAGATTCAAACCAAATTGTCTCGTTAAGTGCATGTTTAATCATCACGCTTGTGGCCAGACCCTTCCATTCGTGGTTTCAAATCTACTGTCCTTTCTTTCTGGATGGAAGGTGCACAAGCTTTTGCCAAAATATAGAGGAAAAATTAACTTCATATGGTGAAAAATTTAACATTCATCCGCACGGTTAAAAAAAAAATTAAATTATTCGATACTTGATTTGAAATTAATCGTTAAAAATTTATATAAGCTTGATTTGTAATTTAACGAATCAACTTTAAACATATTTTTCGTTTGATAAAATTTGAAAATCGAATTGATTAGTGAAAAAAAATATATGTATAAAAGATCAAACTATTAAAGCTCGGTTCATGTTCGATTTAATTAACAATCAAATTAAAATTAAATATAAATTTTAAATTTTAATAAAAATTTAAATAAATTTAATCTGTATTATACTTATATACTCTTTTCCATCCGCATCAACCACACTGCACACCATTTTTGTGTTGCAAAAGGAAGGATTATTAGTTGACAAAAATTATTTTATTAGGGTTTTGGCAGTTAATGTGCACTTTTTTCTCAATAACCAGGGGTGGGGATGGGGGTGGGGATGGGAGGTTGATTGATTTGAACTTGATCCATTGAATGTAGTTTATGTAGGGATGGCAAAATAGGGGTTGGATTAGGTCTAATTTAAGTTTGCCCCCAACTTGTCTTTTCTATAGGAATTTCAAGAATCTAACAAGTACACAGGGGAAAAAGGTGTGAAATTGATGACTTTTAAAATTTTGAAATTCACATTGTATGTGTTCAAATTGTGTCCCCAGAAGATGCAAGTTGATAAAGGGGGTTAGGCAAATTACATCTTAGTATAGCAAGTAAATTAAATTTCATGTACTTAGTGCCTGTATTTCAAGACCTCATATTGCATTTAATCAGCAAATTGGCATTGCATTAATATCCATTACCAACTACTAACCCACACAAAAGATTGATAATGAAATATGATGTCAAATGGGCAAATTCAATGTGATTTATACTTTAATTGACGTGATGTTAAGTTTGTAAGTCATGTATAATAATGGTCTTCGTTTTGTTTTTGTTTTTGTTTTTGTTTTTGTTTTTTTTTTGACTTTATCGAATATCTCAAGGGACTTATTAATGTTAAATACTTCAAAACTGACCTCTATTAAACTATGCATGAACTTTAGTGGCCAATAAGACTAACAAGTTAGAGATTATGGTCAAGCCAACCAACTTATTTTTTCTTGAAAAATAGGAAAGAAAAACCAAATAGACAGCTTATTCCTTATTGCCTCCAATAATAAGCTCACAGGTCAAACCACTTTTGAGTAGTTTATGAAATATTTATTTACGTAGTGGAGGGATTTCAGCCATTTTGATGGAGCTAAGGTGCTTAATAAAGAATAATAGACTTGTTTTTGGCAGTAGTTATGACTAAAATCGAATATTTCATAACGATTCACGTGGTCTGTCAACGAGAGTTGTTATATTATTAACCCTTTCATATATTTTTTTTTTAGAAATAAAAAAAAGGATAGCCCAATTGATGAAATGTCTTCAAAGTAGCTCCACGGATCTTATAGAATAAGGGTGTTTCCAGGCCTAAATGACTATTCTGATTTTTTAACATTAAATGAATCTCTAAAATGCTAATGAATAAGTAAGAAAATTTATTTGTTTGACTAAAGTATAAATAAGATTAGATTGCAGGTATCAGAACAAAGGGTAGATCTATTATCTATGGCTGTTAAATGGCAAAAATAAACACATATTTCATTCAAAAGCAAAAAATTGACAAATATATATATGATTCAAAGAACTAAGACCCAATGGTGGGACTTAAATAAAAAAAAAAAAAAACAAGCTTATATTTAAGTTTTTTGTTTAAAATTTGACTTAGCATCGTTTGTTGAAGAAAAGATTGGAATTATTTATTTGAACCAAGTTTAGAGTCTTTAAATAAACTTTGTGACAAATTAAATAATTTCTAAATTATAGCAATATTATTAAATTGTATCATAGTTGATTCAATTAACTAGCTATTACTCCAATTCATAAACTTTGGCGAACTTAACAAAGTCTTATGAGTTCATATTAATTTTGCAGGAGTATTAAATTGTGTAAACTACTCTGCCTGCTGGAAACACATTAGAGTTTGGTTGTACTTTTCCCCCTTTTTTTAGTATAGTGCTAATTTGACTATAGGATTTAATGGAAAAAGTGATAAAGAAAAGCAAAAGCATGAAAAATCAAAATTTATGTAATGTTTTTATTAATTTTTTTGGACAAAATAAAGTCAAATTTCAAAACTCAAATAACGTCAATTAAAGTCAATTTTAATATTTTTTCGATATTATTGAATTTAATAAAAAACTAAATAGGTACATAAGTTGATAGTATCTCGTGACCTGTGCATAGGTGTAAAAAACATAATAAATCAAGGTTGGATATGATTTTTGTTCATTAAGATTAGAAGTTACGTCCGAACTCGATATGATTAATTAAAAATGATAAAATATGTATATAAATTAAACTATTCGAGCTCGATTTGTTTTTGATTAGATTCAATCTCGTTTAAATTCAATTCAATTAATAATTAAATTAAAATTAAATATATTTTTTTACGTTCAATAAAAATTTAAAAAAATATAAATAATAATATGTTCGACAACTTGACTCGATTAATTTGCACCCTTATGGCTGCTGCGCATTTGTTCATGGCTTTCTTGAAAACGAAACTAAGATGCGCACGGTGCGTAAGATAGCAAAAGCAGGGCAGGTGAAAGAAGTTAACAAGTTTGGTGAGATATGATGAGAAAAAGAGGTGGGCCCATGGGGCCCATTGGCCCATTAGTAGATAAGAATTGGTAAGCTCTTTAATTTATTGAGCCGTTAAGGGCCAAAAGCCCATAACAAGTAGTGGAGGCATAGCCCACCAATCCACCGCTCAACGCCAGCGTTTGGTAGTTGTCTCCTCCCCCCGTGACCATGATTTATTGGCCACTAACCTAACCAATTTCTACGGTCAACTTCCTGTCCCTTTCCCCTAATTTATTTAGCTTTTTCCTTACTCACCCTAATATTTATTACTATGGGACACCCCGCACCCCCACCCCTACCCCACCCCCCCATTCCATTTTTTGTAGCCTACCCTTTTCATTTTCTATCATTATCTAGTGAACAATTATGCATAAAGTCTGTGTCAAACTTAGATACAGTCAAGAGTATGAAAGCTAACTCAATAATTGTTCATGCCACATTTCTCCAAGAAATAAGGAGTTATGCACATAAGCTTTTTGTATAGTTCTTAGATGATCTAAAGATTATGATTAATATTACTCGTTTTGGTTTTAATACACTCTTGAATAAGCTTTGTTTATTGACTAAACACTTGATAATGTGCTTATTTTGGCTTTAATATGTTGTTAAACTGCCCTTTTTAACAATGATTGAGTTTTTGGTATCTTTTTATGTGGGTATTTTTGTGTTCTTGTTTTCTAATATTTTCTTGTCACTATTTGATACATTTTAGTTCATTTCATATCTCTCCAATAACTAAGAAGTCATAGTTAGTACCAGTTGTGACACTTTTGATGGTCTACTTATGAGGTTATAAGTTATAACCAAAGTGGAGATACAATTTTTTATTTTTTTTTTGTGAATCAAGTATAATTTTTTTTATTTAAAGGCTTTTTTTGTGTTTTCGTGATCTTTAAAATAGTGTTTGGCATACCTATAATTCCATAATGGATCTTGTTCTCAAAGTCAATACTGATCCTAATGTGGTAGAAAAAGTTTCAAAAATATCAGAAAAAGTAGGACCAACTTCTGAAAAGAAATAGGAATGAAGGAGTTTTAGAAGTACATGAGCCTCATGAAGTTGATTTTTTCTTTCTTGCTTCTCTTTAACCCTAAGAGTCATACACAATTAGTTTCTCTTTAGTCACCAAATAAACAAATAATATATATAAACTAGAAGCATTCATTCTTTAGATATCTGCAGAAGAATTAAATTAAATAAGAATCGATCTGATCTTATGTTCAAAATTTCTAGTAAAATGGCTCTCCATCACTGTTTTTGGCTGCGACTGCAAAAGTTGATTTTAGATATTTCTGCAACTTGCCACACTGCTCTAACTTTTCTTTTCTTCTATCATTTAATCACAGAGAATTTTTATATATGTTTATGTGGATAAAAGAATTTGAATTTAAAAAAAATAACATCGAATGACTCGAAATTAGATAGAGTTTAAACCCATCATAATAATGATTGAAAAAAAATCAAAATAAATAAAAAAGAATTTAAAAATTTAAATAACTTAAAATTATCCAAAGAGATCAAGTATTGTATATTCATTATGTATTTGAATTTCTCAATTTAAAAATCTTTGGTTAGAGTTGTCATGTTATAGACTATAGAGTTGGGTTTGGTAAAGGATTGATAGCACACTGACAAATGCTGGGAGACAATTATTGAACATGAAAGCGAACTGAACTGATCCTTTGAGCAGGGAGTCGGGTCATTTTGTTGCATATTTATCCTCAATGAATCACTTCTACCAAACCAGAAATAAAAAATAAAATAATAATAATAATAATAATGGTCGCAGCTTTAACTTATCCTTTCAGCAGTTAGTTGGGTCAACTTGTTTATCCTCTTATGAATCACAAATATCTTAGCCGGAATTAAGAGAGGCTGATCCGCTTCTTAAAGTATCTTATAAAATATTAACTTATAAATTTTTTAAAGTATTTAATAAATTTTTTATAAAAGAAACTTACAAGCCCCTATTTGATAAGGTCCTAATTTATTTTTCAAATTTTAATAAACTATATTAATTTTATTCATTTTAAATATAAAATCAAACTTTTTTATTTTATTTTATCCGAATACTTTAAAAATTAATTTTTAAAATAAAATATAATATTTTATAAATTTAAAAATAAATTATATAAAAACTTAGAAGATCTCTTAATAAATTTAGCCAAACTCTTCAAACAATATAATTGATGAGAAATGAGTGACATCTAAATTTGAATAAGAACAATACCCAAATTATTGCTCCAAACACTCAAATTGAACTACCTCTTTGTCCGTGGGGTCAATTGACTCCACTCCCCACCTCAAATAGTACAAAAAGTTTAAATTGGTAGCTTGATGAGTTGCAATCAACATAAATGGCCCCAACTTCCCAAAAAATTTAACAAAAGGAAAAAGAACACAAAAGAGACCCCATGGGATGGGAGCCCAATGGTTAGCAAAGGTCAACCTACCACTTAACCCTGTATTAAATCTTGGTGTTCAAGTGATGAAGAAGATAAGGTGTCAATATGCCGCCCATATGATAGATCAATGTTCCAAAGATTTCTTCTTTTTTAACTGCAGTGAAAAACGGGTCATATATTACAATACAACTTAATGATGTAATTGGGCATTGTTGCATAACTTATTCAGGTATAGAACTCCGACTTGAAGCTTTATTAGTTAAAATTAATATTATATTTATATAGTATGTGTATGAATATTTAAAAATATTTATATTTTTCGCATACATTCTGAATCATCGAATTAAATATCATATTTTATTTATTCGTATAATACTTAACTAATAATACTCTATTTCAGTAAATATTTAAAATATTTAAATATAATTTTAAAAAAATTCTAATAATTTATAAATATTCTATTTATTATTAAATAGTTATTTGAAGTTACGTCATAGTTACAAATTAAATAATATAAAAATATTTATAAAATAACTTTTGCTTAATTTAAAGTTAGGTACAAAGATTATTCATACAAAAATAATATCAAAATAAATCGTGTTCTTGCTCCGAACAATTCTTTTACATTTTTATTTTATCTATTTGTCTACAAATTCATATTTTAATTATTTTTAAATTTTTTTATCAATTTTTTATTATAATTTTTAATTAAAATTCATAATATACACATCCATATTAAATATCAAATTTTTTCCATACTATATTTAAATAACTAGGATTTGAAGAGCTTCAACAAGTCCTGATTTGATTCAAATTCTACAAGAGGCCCAAGAAGTGATTCAATCAGTAAGATGCCTCAACGAGAAATTGGGCCCTCACCAGCCCACTTGATGCTTTAACATGTCCACCATGTTTATATCAGCTTGTGCGAGCACATGATGGCTTTTGGCCTACCAACAATGAATTTCTGACATTTTAAGGATGCCGCCTACAGAATCCGGAATATTCAGGTTCAGGTGGAGAGCGAATTTATATAGAGTGCAAGATGGAGGACGAAGCATCTTTTTACAGAAAAAGACCATAAAAAATCCCCCTTAATTCGTCAATCATACTTAAAATCCTTGACAGACCACAATCTGTAAAACAAGTCACAAAAATAATCATTTCAATAATTTAAATAACACAACAGGACTAAGTTTCCTTTGTTGAAGGGGCCTTCTTGGCAGCCTCCGCAGCGGCTTTCTCTGCTTCTATCTCAGCAACAATGGCATCAATTTCAGCTTCTTCAAGCTGCCGCAATCCATGGTCTTTGGTCATTACAGCAACTTCAATGTTCTTTCCTCCACTCTCCACAACCTTCAAGTACCAAATACAGATTTTTTACAGCTTATTAGCCAACATATTTTCAAGAAAGTACAGTAAGAAAACTACTACATTAAAAACCATGTTCCAGGAAATTGAGCTGCAGAAAGCATGTCAAAGGGAAGAAAACGTGTAATAAGCCACACCCAGCTTTCTGCAGCTCAATTTGGAAGAGAGAAAGTTGCTTTTGAAACTTAGTCATCAATCACCATAGTTAGCCATATAAATCAATGAGCTAGTGATATAATTTTCACCTGCTGAATCAGAAAATCCAACCTATAGAATTTCCAAAATTGCACCTTTTAACTGAGAAGGGCTGTAATAGAAAATCCTATTTTACAATTTAGGCTTGTAATGCTTTGCAAATGATCTTGTTGTTTAGTGTATGGGGAGAAAAAAACCATTATGACCAAAACTTATCCGCAAAGGATTCCTACAAACCCTCATTAGTCCCAATCACTTACAAAGAACAAAAATAAATACAAAAAAATAAAAATAAAAATAAAAATGAAGGCAACATTTAAGTACAGAAAGAACAAAGCAAAAATCAGCTATTCATGCTTTTAAAAAGTTAAGATGCACCAGAATTCAACTAAACTACTTTAACTGCTCACTGTTTCAAACAACTAAAGAACAAAAACAGTTGCTGTCTGAAATATCTTCATACAAAACATGATGCAAGATTTTTGTGCTCTACAAATACCCCAAAGCACAAGATCAAATCATGCTCCGTACCATACCAAGGGGCATTTAACAGCCAAAGAACTTCCAAATGTGTATCATAGTCACATTAAACTAAGTGGAAGTTCACTCTTCCATCCACTTAAAGGAAATAAAAGCATCAAAAATTCCAACAAAAATTTCCTCTAAAATTTGATATCTTGATATCTTGACATGTATAGAGAGTCCCACAATATATGCGTAAGAACAGACAGAAAATTTTGTAGACACACACCTAAAACTGCTTATAATGACAACAGTATATTTATAGGCAATGAGCCGCATCTACATGGATGATTTACCTCGAGCAAAGCACGAATTGCTAACTTCACAGTTTCTTGGCCATATGTTTCCTTGTAATTCTTCTCCAGAAACTCCCTGATAGAGTTTGAGTTCCTCCCAGTAGCATTTGCTTTCCACGCTGAAAATGTGCCTGATGGATCTGTCTGATAAAGTGATGGAGCACCCGTGTGTGGATCAAACCCAATAATCAAGGTCGACAGGCCAAAAGGTCTCACACCACCACTTTGTGTGTACTTCTGCTGAAGACCAGCAATGTAGCGAGTTATATATTCAACCGTTACAGGATCCTCAATTGTAAGCTTATAACTCTGGCATTCAATGCGAGCCCTATTTATTAAGACACGCGCATCTGCTTTCAGCCCAGCGCAGGCCAACGCAATGTGATCATCTAAATTGACAATCTTCCTCACTGATCTGAAAGATGCAAGAAAAACATGGGTATTATGTACGCAATGCTTGAACTGCGGCCCCAATTGAAATTATAGGGATTACATACACTGACAGTAGAAAAAGAAGTGCAAACAAAAATAAGCTAAATTTAGACAATTTCAGAGTTCAATAAAATGGCTGATTAATGGAAGAAAATTAACATTTAACTCTTTTGGTGTACACTGTATCCATAAAAAATACTCTTAGATATTAGAAGAAAGCTACCGAGTATTGTATCATTGACCTGCCAGTCTATCGTCTAAGCCTCCACTCTCCGCTAGTTTTCTGAAGACTTTCTATGAATCCAAGTAAGCACACATGATCTGAATCTTCAACGATTTACTTGGATTTAGAGTTTAGTAATGGAAAATGAAGAGAAAAAGTGGAATTGAAACTAAAATTAACCACATTTCCTTTGGTCTAAATATGCGTCTATTTTTCAAGAAAAAAAAATTGAATGTTGTTGAGAGTTACAGAAAAGGGGCTGGAATCTAAATATATGTATAAATTATGAATTTTTCTATCAGATAAAAACAATTACTTCATATTTTACAAAACCAAGGGAGAACATTTTCCTCAGAGTTCACTGACTAAAATCCAAGGTCCAAGCATCACGTATATCTACTGTCATTTTACAAGTGAATCCCAAAAGCATCAAATCAATTTGTTGTAATTGACATGTAAAGCCTGCTCAAAGGGAGTAGCACACACCAATGAACAAAAGCTCAAGCTAGGGTTTAACAACAACAGAACTACACCATTCCCCAAACAACAGAACTACACCAGTGTATTTCGCAATAACAATCATTATGAAACAAAATCAACTACAGGCAACAAAAACAAAACAATCCACACCCAATTTTCAACACTACAGTATTAACAAAAAACTGCAGGTCTCAAATTAGCAAACCCCAAACCTAAATAAAAACCATTCATTCATCTAAAACGATAAATCACCAGAAATGCAAAATTAAAACCTGCGATCTGCGAGTGTGTGTGCGAGAGAGAGAGAGAGAGAGAGAGAGAGAGGGTGAGCGAGAATATAAACCTTGAATCTTGAAGCTTAGGAGCCGACTTTTTCTCTACGGCGAGTACGATGGTATCGCTGCCGCGAACGCCGACGGCGGCGTTTCCTTTGCGTACGGCTTCGAGAGCGTACTCCACCTGGAAAAGATGGCCGTCAGGCGAGAACACCGTAATTGCTCTGTCGTATCGCGCCATCTCACCCTTCTTCTAGTGTAGTGTTAAAACGAAGTCGTACGTATTTTGTATGTGTTGTATAGATCTATTTCTGAATTTTTTTTTCCTTTAATTTTTCTTTTTCTTTTTCTTTTACTTTTTTCCTCCGAGGAGTGTGAATGTTGTGCTGTTGGAAGTAAAAGGGAAGGAGAGGGAGAGAACTTGGACGGCACGACAAGACGATACGAAGTGACGAAGCTGCCCGAGAAGTCGCATTGAGGTAGCCCGATTCTTGCTTTGTGCCCAGAAATATAATAAATTGAATTTTGTGGATAATAGAATGAAAATAAAATTCATTTATCCTAACTCCTTTTGAAATGAACTCGATCCATATTTATGCTATAATTAAAACAAAATTCATATTTTAGTTATCAAATCATGATCCAAAAGTTAAGAAAAACCTAGTTCCTTCTAAATCCTGATTAAAGATTTGCCCAAATGCCGTCAAACAAATTGTGGTTTATATGTTATAAATAATAATTCGCATTAAAAGATCAAAATTTTATATTTTTTATTAAAGTTTAAATAAATATTATTTATTTCTCTAAAAAGGAAACAAAAGGTAAAGGCTAATTAAACTACAGACTAATCAAAGAAATTGCATTTTATGAATATAATTTGCCAATTCGTAGCAACTAATATGAAGTAGTGTTAACTATGAAAGAGTTTTTTTGTCCCCCTAAATGAAAAAGCATGTGACTAATTTGAAGTGACTTTGCCAATTAGATATTGGGCTTAACAAGTAATAGTGTTGGGCTCTCGTGCTTAATTATTGGGCTTTAAAGACGTAAAAGGGTCAAATCAAAAGACTTTGGAGTCCAGCCTAAAGCCCAGTTGTAATTGTATTGAAGGGTTTTCTCCTAATTGCCTGGCCCAATCTTCGGTCAACGGACTGGATATTTCTAATCCAATTTACCACTCGAAATCTTAAATTATGTTACTTCCAAGAAATATCACACACATCATACGTTAAACAGAAATACATTAGGGAAAGGACTGAAGAGAGTTAATGAAATGGATCCGAACTGAGATTCTTGGAATTTGAATATGATCAAATCCTACATTTTTTTGGGAGTCAACAGCTCTTTATATACAAGTAGGGCTATTATGGCTTCAAAGCTTAAAGGTTGATCTGTTAAATGGTGGCAGAAGAGTCAGCCACCATTTTTTGGGAAAAAGTTCATCACCTGTTAGAATAATGCTTACATTACTACGAAAAGGACAAACAAAAACATTTTAGAGAACAATGCTAATAATGATCTATGGAAAAATATCTAGGTTTCTGCCATTTCCCACATAGTGAGAAGTGCTTGCATGGCCCCATCCACTTCCAGTTTGGAGATGAAATGAAGATTTACCTCAACTTTTCTAGCAGTTCCTTTTTGTTTTGGACTAAAAACCTGTTAACTTGTAATTATTACCATGAGGAGGAACAAGGGAAAAACTAATTCCCATGTTCTTCAATCCGACTCCTGGTAGAAGAGCAGCATTCAGTCTGTTAGAACTTGCATGCATTTTGACGCTCTTTAACATAATAAAAAATGGGCTCACAAGTTTCTGGAAGACAATGGACTGAAGATCTCTGGAAGAAGAAGATAACTGAATAGGAAAAGAACCTTTTTATGTTCAAACAAAATAGGAAAAGCAAAGCGCTATCGGCAGTACACCCTTATGCTGATGCAAAAACATTTACATGTGAGAGTGTCTATAAACAGAGTTAACAGATCCTTGAAAACAGCATCAACAAGACAAATTTTAATAACATATACAACTTCAAAGAAATAACTGAGATAATAATCATTATATCCTCGTCCATCAGGAATAGCATAGCATAATTAACTGTAATGGCTGATGAAATGTTGTGACTATGATATGTGAAAGGTCACCACTACTCTCCATCATGTGGGTGGGGGATGTCACGAAATATTGGACTAAGATCACTATTGCACTGTGCCTCTATTCACATATATCTACGAAGAACTAAAAAGAGTTTTATTTCCCTTTTGTTTAATGCTAACAGAAGCCTTAATATTGTACAAAAACTTGTGTTTCTAAGGATGCTATTTGGTATATTTCAATCCTTGCACCCAATGATTTTTGATACGCAATATGGAAATCCCATATTTCTTTTTCATTCTGCTCTTATTCTATATCCATAAGGTGTTCAACAATCATATATTATTCGAGTAAACACAGCAAATTGCACTAGGTTGACTTCCTTTTCTTGCATTGGCTCAAGGCTTCCAGCCACAGAAAATGCCATAATCTTACTCCTATATAAAACCCCACCACCCCTTTTCTTCTGATTAGTTTTAATCTCATCTTCAGAAATATTTACTCACCTTAGTTTCCCTCGAGAGAACATTCACTATTATTTGAACTCAATTTGCATTAGTCTTTTATCAGTCACTCTCTCTTGTTAAAGCTGAGAAAACACTAGATCATGTTACCAAGAAGTCGGACTCTTCCAGCAAGAATTTATGATGACATTGTAATGAAACTCGCTAACTGCTGCTCTATTTAGGTGTTACATGTTAACTTTTCCGTCCTCTAATAAACTTGCATATTTTTGTATTATTAGGTTGAAGAAAGACATGATATCAGGCATTACCTGCAGGTGGAAGTCCAACTTAAAGCTCAAAATACAGAGAGCAAAGAAATAAACCTTCAGGCCAACTACTCCAAGTGCTTTGACGATAATGGCCGCCTGAAGAGAACAGGTAAACATTCCAAATTTCATGACAAGGCAGTCTAATACAAATGTTCTACACATTTTTGAACAATATATAGTTCTTTAATTAAAAATTGACAATTTTTTACCAGAGCAACTTTATGTTATAGGCACAATTACGCAGAAGCCACCTTGAGTGGTGACATATCTGCATTCTGTTTCGAAGTGTCATATCATATAAGCTCCTACATAATACATAATTTCTTGAAAAGTGAGATGCTCCGTGTTGAAAGGCTCGACATTAATTTTTCAAAGGCCTATCACTCAATACGTAAAGTTCCAAAAGACTTGAGACTCTGGATGAAAAAATATTCGACTGAAATTGGGATCCTTGAAGCACATGTTCTTATAGTTAATACTTCTTTGAGCTAAATGACTCTTACATATTCTTATTATGCAGGGACTTTCTGGACTGCAACATCACATATTATCAGTTCTCTGATCGCTTCGATGCGTGCTTTCTTTGCATGGGCTGTTGGGCAACTGGGTTGGGTTGCAGGTCCTGCTGTGATGACTCTCTTCGCGTTTGTCTATCTTTATACTTCAAATCTACCATCCAAGTGCTGCAGCTCAGGGGTCCCTGTTACAAGACACAGAAACTACACATATATGGATGCTGTCAAAGCAAATTTAGGTAAATTATCAGTCTTGCATAGCCTTTTTTTGGGTTGAGCTCAGTTAATCGGGGTGGCACTGATGTTTACTTGGGCTGCAGGTGGCCTAAAGGTTAATATTTGTTGGTTGATTCAGTACATCAATCTTTTTGGTGCGGCCATTGGCTACACAATTGCTGCCTCAGACAGCATGCTGTAAGTTGGTGCTGCAAAGATATATGCATTAACAAATCTTGAGAAACATAAAAGGAATCGGAAACATCTTTCATCATAAATGGACATGAACTAGTTTTCATCAAAAGTCAGAGCTATTGCATAGTTTTTGATACATCTATCTTGCTCAAACATGAAATATCAATTATCAGATAAAAGAATACAGTTGTGTTTCCTTCACTTTTAACCTCCAGTCTTTCTCATTAAGTTTTTCACTTGTTTACTTATTTAGGGCCATAAAACAATCAAATTGTTTCCACAAAACCCATATGAACAACAATTGTAATATGTCGAGCAATGGATATATGATAACATTTGGAACCATAGAGATATTATTCTCCCAAATACCTGATATCGACCAAGTATGGTGGCTCTCCATACTTGCGGCAGTCATGTCTTTCACATACTCTACTATAGGTCTTGCTCTTGGTATTGCGAAAGTTTCAGGCAAGCATACATATATCTGCAGTAAATGTGATAATTCTGCATTGACAAACAATTTAATGCTTCATGCTTACGAACAAAATATTTCCATATCCTAGAAAAATAGCATCAGTTGATTTGCAAGCTGAATGCTTAAAACCGTATTTTGTTAGAAAATAAAAGCTTCAAGGGAAGCCTTACTGGCATCAGTATCGGGACGATGAGACATTCTGGATTGGTTACTCCCACCCAGAAGATGTGGAGGAGTTTGCAAGCACTAGGAGCCATTGCCTTTGCATATTCTCACTCGATCAACCTGAGAGAAATTCAGGTTAGATATTTTATAGTAACAAAAAATTTCATAGCAACAGTCAGTTTTCCTGGAAACCCCTGAATTAACTATCTTCCGTTGGAAACTATTCTGCTAACCTCAGGATACCATGAAATCTCCACCCGCAGAGCAAAAAATCATGAAGAAAGCCACTTCTATAAGCATCTCTGTCACAACTATATTCTATCTACTGTGTGGATGCATGGGCTATGCTGCTTTTGGAGATGTCGGGAAATCTTCTCACAGGGTTCGGATTTTTTAATCCCAACTGGTTGCTTGATATAGCCAACATTGGTATTGTCGTCCATCTTGCCGGTGCCTACCAGGTAAAAATCCTTTCAATTGCAGCAACAATAAAGTCCACCTGCTTCACTGAATTCTTCTTGAATCGCTGCTATCATAGTTAATCAGTAGAGTTTTCCATATGCTTGGATCTTGCTAATAAAATCAGAAAAACAGATATTTATCCAGCCCATGTTTGCATTTACTGAAAATGGAGTGCACAAAGATGGAGCAGAAGCAACTTTGTCACAGCAGAATACGACATACCTATTCCATTCTATGGTGTTTACCAGCTCAGCTTCTTCCGCCTGCTCTGGAGAACTGGCTTCGTTGTCTTGACAACCTTCATAGCAATACTTTTGCCGTTTTTCGAAGATGTGGTCGGAATATTCGGGGCTTTAGGTTTTTGGCCATTGACTGTGTATTTTCCAGTGGAGATGTACATTACCCAAAACAAGATTGGACCATGTACAAATCGGTGGATTGGTCTTCAAATACTTAGCATGGCTTCCCTTTTTGTTTCAGTAGCAGCAGCAGCTGGCTCTGTGGCTAGTTTGATTTTTAGTCTTCGAATCTATAAACCATTCAACTATTGAGGGATATGCTATCAGAGAAGAGAAGATACCAGAACTGGTAATGCTGAATAAGTTTTTTCCTTCAATTTCCAGTAATAATGCTCAAGATGTACTGTATTACTCCATAAAATTTTTTAGCCTTTTACATGTGGAAGTTAGTGTTAGTTTTCACGAAGATCATCTTCAAAATGCTTTATATCGAACATAATTCCAAGTTTCACGACCAAATATGAGTCCATTGAAATATAAAGTCAGATACTATATATCGTAAGTGCATGACCGTATATTCATCCGAATCCTGGTGCATCTGAAGGACTATAAATCTCAGAAACAAGCTCTGAGAGAGCAGAGGCAAATCAAATGCTTGAATCAAACCAGTCGGCACATTGACAAAATAAGCAAAGAAAAGTATCGGACAGCTTTGATAAAATAGCCAATCACGCTTTTACTAATCTATAAGTACTAAGTGATGTATAGTGAGTGCTTAGAGAGGGAAACTTGAAAACAGAAAATCAAATTGAGTATACTGACAGTCAAAATAAGCAGAAAGGAAAAAGAGAAGGAATGAAGTAACTATTAATTACATCTCGAGCCAAACATAAGACATAACTAACCACAACGACTACTAAAGGTCTTTAAGTTTCAGGCTGTAAGTTAATTTGCAAAACGAGACATGAAGCCCACAATCACTTATTCAGTTTAGCCTTCAATTTAGCAGAATTGGCTTCTGCGGCGGCCTTCGCTAGAGTTGTAGGTTTAAGAACACCCTTTGGATTCAGAGCTTTTCTTATCTTAAATACAGCCCAAGCTGTGCCAATAGCATGCCCTGCAGCACCTAGCCCATCATGTGTCGCCTGTGCGGCTTGTTCTCCATATCTGTAACAAGACCAAACTAAATTAAGAACTGCTGCTGTAAGAGAAAATTGACATATTAATATCTTCTACCCAGGTAATCTGCATTATAAAGTGTGGCTACAGTTCCCTGAATGCAGAGATTCCTCCATAGCAAGAGGCCTACGGTGGTAAGCATGACCTCGACTTCTAAAATTGTTTTGGCACAATGATTGAAAAAGACAATCCAAAGCCAAGTTTGTCATTGAAAGCTGAAAACTTTGTAGGCAGCATACAATTACCTTTGTGAGACAAGCCCAGTTGTCACAACTGAAGTAGTTGACATCACATTTTTTCCAGCAACTTCAACAGCGTCACAAACCTTATCTATAATGACATACAAAATAACAACCATGTCAATGAAAAGGTAAAGTGATTTACTTTCCACTTCTGGAGAAAGCACCACAAATAATGGCACATTCCAAATGATAAAAACTGACATTTAAAATTTAGATTTGGAAAAAAAGAAAAAGAGTATATTTTTTGACATCTATTGAATATATATATATATATATATATCAAAACTACACTGTAGCACACTATAATAGTGCAGCCCTCCGCCACTTAATATGTCAGTATCGTTGGCCTCTACATGAAAAAGCAAAAAATTAAGTAGATGTAGATCTGAATATCTACACACTTATGCAATTAGGCCACTACAACTTCTTAGATATTTCCCAAGGCTTTTAACAATCAATTGCGCATGTTGCCAAATGCTTTTAAGTATCTATGGCAAGCATATACAAACTGTCTCTTGCCGCATGTTCGATTAAAACAGGCTTCATAGAAATTACCCTAGTTCCTGGGCAGATAAAAAAGAGGAATAAAATCCTATCACCCTTGAACAACAAATCAGAAACAACCAGTTGATTCGAGTACAGATCAAAAGTCAGAGAGTGTACATACTAAATCCGTCCAAGGAAGCAAGAACAATTTCTCCAGGAAGAAGGCCGAAGAATTTCTGGCCCACTTTAGAGTTTGCAACTGAACTTGTGAAAAACCCAGAGACCTTGACAACCCCGGAAAGTATCCCCGTCGCAACTTTCTCTGACATCTCTGTCAACTGCTTAACCCTGGAAAATTTGAACAATCAAAAACACATGAAGAAGTTTAACGAAAGTTATAATTGAACATAAAGCCATCTAAATATCAGTTACCGCTTTATGCAAGCCAAAGTCAAACCTACAAGTTGAAAGTAATTTATGTCCAATTTTAACAAACTAAGGGCTCGCAAAGCATATTTAGAGCAGTTAAATTTTCGGAACTAATTTCCACCATCATTTCTCAGAACTTAAAGCCTATACAACACTCCACAAAATTGCGCATAAAATGACATAGCAAGGTAACCCAGATAGCCCTAGTCCAATCAATGTTGACTTGCTTCCTGAATAGACAAGTTTCTTCCTTCCTGCACACATACACAATGGGAAAGATGAACAACAACCATGGAATTACTTTCTCAGAATTACACTAATGATAACCCCAGCATTAAAAATTAGCCCAGTGGAAAAGGAATTCACAGAAACCGTCATTTCAAATTTGTAGCAAATTTCTGCTCCACTGAAGATCTTGTAAGTGCGTGCGGCACAATATAGCCTAAGCCTATTCCAATAACACTCTAAATTGTTATTTCTATAAGAACGTAGAATTTGGAGTTGGAATTAGTAAAAAAACAGTCCTAATTCAAATGAGATTATTTCTGGTTTCTGCTATAATTATGATGCAGTGCGACCAAAACATCCTTTGGAAATAGAAAAGATCATTAGGACAAACCATAACAGAAACTATGAAACGAATGCACATCATAATAGAAAGCACCAGACCTAAATCATCCCTCAACATTAGCAATGCAAATCCAATATATGGACGCTAACAATTAAGGGTTCAAAAGATAATACCTTTTCATCCTCCTTAATGCCTGAGGACTGAAATCCGAGCTCGATCCCTTCCCTACTCTCTTCTTCAAGAACTCATTCCCCCATTTCAGCCTATCTACAGTCACATCCCCGCACCACAATATCCCTCTGACCACATGTCCCGAACCCGCAGCTATCATCCTTGCAACGCTCCCACTATAATCCTCCACGTTTGGAGCCAGCGTGGTCCAGTACGCGGCGGCGCTCTTCTCCACCTCCTCTTTTCTCTTCTCCATCTCCTCCGGAGAAACCTCCTTCGCCACCGCTCCCCACCAACCTTGCTCCACCACGGCCGCTGCCCTCTCCACCCTAAACGCACTAAACTTCTCCAGCACTAAATCCAATTCTCTCAGCAGTCCCTCCTGCCCCTTAGCAGCTATTGTCAACCCATAATTCAAAATACTGTCACCATTGATTTCGCCACCTTCAGCAGGAACCCGGAGACTGAAAAAGTAATGGGAATCATCAAGCTTCACGGCGGCCTCGTCTTTTGCTAATGGCCACTGAATTTCCTCCCCTACTCGAGCCAAAGCCGCCACAACATTATCGCCCTGTTTAAGCTGAACTACAGAGAACTCTCCGTTTGCAAGCACAACGCTCTGTTCTTTATCAATTAAATGAACAATTGCACCCGGGATTCTGATGATCACTTCCTCAGATGACTCAAAAGAAGCATTTCTTCCCCGATGCATAACGCCGTTTGGGTCGTCTTCTTCTTCTGTTTCCGGGAAGAGATTTTCTGCTAAATATTTCATTTCAATAGAAGGGTATAAAGAAGAAGAAGGGTTTCTGCTGGGGTTTGGGATAAATGGAGAAGTTGTTTCGGGGTTGGTTAGGATAACTTCTGGGTACAGAGAGCTGGGTTTTTTGGGACTCTCAGAAGACATGGTTTTGATTTTTCCCCCTTTCTTTGAATTCTTGATTGATATCTTGATTATCGGGATTGAAACAAGATTTTGGGTTTTGTTTGCGGGTAATCTTAGGATGTAAGGAATGAAATGGCGTGTCGGTTGAAGGAGGAGGAAGGTGTGAAGAAGAAGCAGAAGAGTTGGCGCTGTAAGTCTATGCCACGAAGCAAGAGATGGAGAAGCCGCGTAGCTGCCGTGGGTTAGCTGTAAACTGTAAAAGTAACTGCTAAACTGTCCACTAAATTGTTTGTTTGTTTGTTAATTCGGATTTTTCAGTCTAAAATAACCTTAAAAACGACGCTATTTCCATTTTCCATTATATCTGGATAAGTTCTGTTTTATTTAAACGTGTCTAATTTATATCAGTTAGCATATATTTTAGGATCTTCTAAAATATACTCTGCATGTTTAAATATTAATTAGGATTTTAACATATTTTCTCCATAGACGACCCGTTCAAATTTATGATTAGATTGAGTAAAATCAATTTATAAAAATAAACCATTTTATTTGTGTACTCAATTTTATTTTGAGAGTCCCAATTGCTGGCCAAACTCACACTAAAGGTGTAACTCAATAATTCCAAAAAAGAAGGTAGTTCTGCATATTATTATGGCTTGAGGAGTCGGACAAGATGAATTAATCACCCCTAGTTCAAAAGGAAAGAAATCGATACCAAACTCATAATTAAGCACATGCTGTGAGAGTACCTGCTTTTCTTAGATTATAATCTAGCTGCCTACTATCTAACTTTCCTTTACACTCGAAATGAAATAGCTAAAAAAATAAAATATATGTTACTCTAATGACAAAGATTGAGATCATGTAAAATTTTATGTTCATTGGGTTCTAAAATGAAGTAATTATATTAATATTTCATACGAATATTTAAGCAAGATAACAAAAAACTTGAGAACATGAATGATATTGGATTCCATGAAAATCTTAATTGTGTCCATTTCGTGTAAATAATACTATAGATTATACTGCAGGAATTAAAAAAAAAAAAAAAGGGTTTATTTAGATTAATGGATTTAAAATTAAATATATAATAATAAATTTATTAAAATTTTATTTGGATGGATGATTTGGAGTTAAGGATTTTAAATTCATAAAATAATAAATTTATTAAATTTGTTTAGATAATCTGATGGTATAAATGGATTTCAAATTAAATTTCTAAACTCTTATTTTAAGTTATTTTTTGAGTCGTTATGGTGAATTTCAAATTTATCTTATATAAAATTATTTAAAATTATTTTTTTAAATTCAAATCCTTCTATTCAAATACAACCTCAATTTGTTTAGATAATCTCATAATATAATAAATTTTAAAATTTTAAATTCTTATTTTGAGTTATATTTTGTGATATTACGATAAATTTTAAATTTATCTTATATTGAGTTAATTAAAATTAATTTTTTAAATTCTTCTTCCAAATTTAAATTTTTTTATTCAAATGCAATCTAATCCAACGATTTTGCACGTCCCGCAGCCTATCATTCAAGGGATTTCTTCCAAAAGCCCAATAATCCCTGAAAGCCGCCCACTTCATTAGAATCGATTTTAGGCCCCCATGTTCCTAGGTTTATCCAAAACGCTCACAGGCCCAAAAAGCCGGGGGTAGAATATCAGTGAGGTTGGATTGGCCCACAAAGTTGGGCTGTCACGACCTACCAATGAAGTCTTGGACATAGAAATGAAGCTTGGTTACCATTTCAAGGCATCCAGACTCCCTAGTAGATGAAAGGCCTTCCCATCAAATCACAACTTGATCCAACCCAACTTAACAACAACTCTAAATCTAAACGATCCAACTTAACTCAAATCCGTTAAATCTTAACGAGATAAGATAGTTAAGCATCTTGCACCTAATATTTAATTAATTATAAATTTGAGTTATTCAAAATAAAATTAAAAAAATAATCAATAATCTCATTTTGGAAAAAAAAAATCAAATTCATTAAATCTCAACTCCATCCCACTATTTTTTTATGGGATTTGTATTGAATTATCGAGTCCTGATTGGGAGAAAAGCCAAAAAAAAAAAAAAAAAAAAAAGAACTACAAGAATATGGGGCCATGCACGAGCTTTTAATGGCCAGAAATGTGTTCCAGAATAGATGGATAATCACTTGCATGAATTATATATTCTATTTGGCCATAAAGAGAGTAATATAATTATGCTTTTTTTCTTTCTTTTTTTTTTTTGGAATGGGAGAGTTATGTAATTATGTTAATTCTCCTGTCCAATTACATAATTTTTTTGAAGGACTTGGTGAAAATGCTTTTCCTATTCAAAGCTAAGAATCAGATTTGCTTTTAGTAGGTAAGATCATGTCGAGTGCAAGACCTGATCTATTGACATGACGTTTTATTAAGCACATGGGTCCATCCTTTATTAATCTTTTTCAGGGATATCTTATCTTGTCTGAAGATATTATTATATTGCAATTTAGTACATCAAAAACATTTTAACTCAGATTGGGTACCAAAACTTTAGGTTAAATGGAAAACATGATATTTGTTTAAAGTATGCACTATGCACTATGAACACCACATTCAAATACAAAGATATAAGTTTTAATTTCAATTCGAGTAGATTTGTAAAACATTAATGTTTTCAGAATTTGTTAATTAGTATTGCTCGAGCCAATTATTTTAAATATGAGATCTTAAAGCATTTTAAGTTATAATTTCGATGCAAAAATTAAACAAATAAGTAAAACAATGATTTCTTTGCATAACTACATTGCTTATTATGGAATTTTACATTGTTTTTATTATAATACAATTAAGATTTCTTGTGGAACCATTCAGCAAAAAAAAGCCTTATTTCATTGGATGCTGACTACCCTAATCATCATTTCTCATTCAAACAGGCTGCTACATAATAATACTTGGCTCACTGCATTACTCATTAAGCTTCCCTTTGCCCCCCCAAAGGCAGTGGTGCGTTTCCTTACTCAATTATGATGTTGGATCACAAGGCATCATAGAAAGAATATGGAGCAAAGATTATTCATGACCTATATTGAGTTATTAAACGGTCATTTTCAAATTTCGAAGAATAGAATAAGATATGATGAGAAGAAATAAAAATAGAAAATAGATTTCTTATTTTTAATGGTCAAAATAAATCTGCTAATTCTGAATTTTCTAATTCAGAATAAATCAAATTACTCCATAGGATTCGAATCTACACGTAATTTAAGGGTTTTTATCCTTAAGTTTGGAGCTCCTGAAATAAAGTTTACATTTCTAAATGTAATTCATTTGTGAAGGTATTTATTGATTTTAACTGAAATTACTTTTAGATTGGGTAATTGTAATAATTAATTCTTTGTAAAAGCAGCATAATGATGACTTTTGGCCAGCTGTTATCTAATAAAATCATTTCTTCCAAAATTAATTTTTCAAAAGCCTTGTCAAATTCACCTTTACCTATTAGTAAGATACCAAAAACAATGTTGTAAGGAAAAGGATCATGATCCGAGGAATTATAAATTGCAAACCCCTATCAACATATTTAGCACTAGGAATTCCAAAATAGTTGGCATCTAACAATTTAATTTGGCATTTGCAATTTTAGTCCCACTATTAATTTTTGGATAGAAAAGTCGCGTTATCGGACCGTAAGCCCTGCTTCAATTTTGGGGGAATTCACCCACCGATTTGTCTCCATACCTAAGATTTTGTGGGTTGGGATTACCTTCCACAATTCCTCAGTCCCCACTATGCTTCGTATATGGGACAAAACGACCAAATCTGAGGTGGTTCCAGATAAACACACACAAGAACAAACATTGCCTCAAATTCATTGCAACTTGGAAGTCATCCAAGGATCCTAGTAAATTATAAGATGTAGAACATCGGAGCTCAGAAGCAACTATATATTGTCGGATATAAAGTTCTTACTACCTTTGTTTAAATACTCATTTTTTTTTATTTTTTTGATGAGCTTCCTGTGTTTTCTGAGATGGGTAGTAATAGCAAACAGAATGGGAAATGTATAATTTCTATAGAACAATGCATCCCAGCCCTGGCAACTGCAAGAACTACTCTGTTCTTGCACTTGTAAGTGTGTGACAATAAGATGATCACAAACATTCTCCATCTATAAATACATCGCACACTTTAAACGCAAAAACCTAGTTAAAAAATGTAAATCAAATACAAGAAACACACTAAAAAGCATTTCCCTTGTCCCCCCATCATACTCTACAATCCACCTTTCGGAAGAGGAAACACTAGCTAGCCTTATCAAACTGATCATGCTACCATTTTCGAGTTTGAGCATCAATCCATTGCCAACTGGATTTTTCTACGAGTAAAAACCCAAGATCAAGATTTATGCTATTTTACAATGGATCAATTTGAGTAACCACAATGGGGCTCCGCACCACATGCTTCCCATCCACCCAAGAAAGTGATCCGAAAACTGCACCTGAATCATCCAACACCAGATTCTTGCTGTCGACAGTTATAGTCACATAGTACCCTAGTCTCCTCACAGTCTCCGAGAACAACAGCTTCCCAGGCTTCACACTAACGCTCACCCCCTTTGGTGGCTCAACCCTCACCCTGTATACAGCATTCGCCTCGCCCACGTTCGTCACCATCCTAAAGAACGTCTTGCTCGAAACCCCTGTTGACCCGCTAGGAAACAGAGCTGCGATTGATGGGTAATTCAAATTCTCTGGCAATGGCTTCCTCATTGGACAATTCACGGGTGATCGTGTGATCACCTGAATTGTCTTGGGGCCATACTCAATTGCACACAAGAAACTAACGTAGTCGTTATTGGTCAAGTCATAGACTAGTCCAGGATCCATGGCTAAATGAAGATTCAGGTGACCAGCACCAAAGTCGTATGGAGTGGCGGGTTTTTTACTGGATTCATCAACCATTGGATTGAAAGAGTTGTCAACTATGCTCGCAGTGGTCATCATTGCTGACCTTATTGCTGCTGGGCTCCAATCAGGGTGTGCAGATTTCAGCAAGGCCGCTGCACCGCTTACATGAGGGCAAGCCATGGAAGTGCCCGATAAGATATTGAACTCTGATTTCCGGGTATCCGAATCCAAGCCTGTCGGGCCGACTGCCTCAGTCCAGGCCGCCAAGATATTCACTCCAGGGGCAATCAAATCGGGTTTAAGGATTTCCGGGTTCAAACCATTTGGCCCCCTGGCAGAAAATGAAGCTACTACCGGAGCTGGTTTGATACCAATTACAGTGCCCCGGAAATTAATTGTTGCACTTGCAGCAGGATTGGATGCTAAATAGGACTTAATTTCATCTCCCTCATCAGAACCCACAGCACAAGCTGGAAGCAAGTGAGCATCGCCCACTAAACCCTCTCCATTGGAAGCTCCATTGGCGAGGATCATTCCTACCCCACCGGCCTTCTTAACGACCAATCCCTTCGCGACGCGTGGGCTGCTACCGCGATCACAAATCACTATTTTACCTCTAACCATGTTAGGATCGAGTGAATTTTCCATGCAAAGGGAAGCAGAAAGCACCCCTGATTTACCAGGGTAAGCTAAAGGATACATTTTACCATTCAATGGTTCACCGGCGTACAAAGATACGCCGGAAAATTTTCTTCCGTCGCTGAGAATCACGTCCGCCGGGAAATTCCGATCGATTGTGCCAGCGCCGACAGTGGTGAGCCAGGGGGCGAGGTTAGTCACTGACATTAAGTTAGGCCCGTCGTTTCCAGCTGAGGAAGAAACGAAAATCCCCCTCGAAACGGCGCCGTAAGCTCCGATTGCAATCGGATCAAGATAATACGGAGAGGAAATGCCCTCACCACCTCCAATGGAAATTGAAATGACATCAACTCCGTCATTCACGGCGGCGTCAAATGCCGCCAAAATATCAGAATCAAAGCACCCCGCATTCTTCCAGCACACTTTGTAAATCGCCAAACGCGCTTTCGGCGCCACGCCTTTTGCGATTCCGGAAGCGTACCCCTCCATGCTTGCCCTAAAAGCGTATCTTCCGGCAGCCGTGGAGGCTGTGTGCGTCCCATGCCCATCGGCATCTCTCGGCGATTTGAATTCAATCGTTTCGTTAATTCCACCAACAATTCCCCCAAACCCAGAAGCCGCCTCATGTCCTTTTGAAAAATATCTCGCGCCAACGATTTTTCTGTTACAATTCTTTACACTGAACTTCACACCTATTTCACATGTTCCTCTCCAGCCTTTCGGCACGGGGCCGAGATTCAGATCGGAGAAACTCCGGCGCTCCGGCCAAATCCCAGTGTCAAAAACTCCTATGATAACATCAGAACCATAGTCAGACTCCGACCATAGTCCGCGCTGATTGCGCAGACCGAGGAACTGCGGCGAACGAGTGGTGTGGAGCACACGGCGGCGGTCTTCAAACGCAGTAAGGATTGAAGGGTGCTTGAGAACTGATGCAGCTTGGAATGGAGTTAACACGGCGGAGAAGCCATGGAAAACGGTATCATATACGTGGAGGATGGTGGTGGGTTCAGTGAACTCGGCAGTATACCAATGGTAATGGGTTGGGAACACGGACGGCTTGGATGAGCTGTCTACTCTGATGATGTAAGTTTTAGCCGTGTGATCAGCTGAAATTTGAGTAACCAAGACTATCAAGAGGAACAATGGAAGATAAAGAGAAGCCATGGCTTGAGAGAGACAGAGTGGGATTTTCAGTGAGTAGTGAAGATGCCGTTAAGTGAAGAGAGTGATATAAGAGGGAATCATTGTCTTCTTTATTTTGATTAAGCAAAGTTTTAGCTGTTAATTAATCAGAGTTTAATAGGATTATTAAATTTGTGGGAAATAGAGCATGCTTTTGTCCTGTCCACAACTGATGAGTCAGCAAATATTACAGATATTGCTGTAGACGAAGCGGCAAATAATTGTTCACTTTTTTGCTACCTTTCTTTTTTTGTTTTTTGTTTAATCTTAAATGTGGTAAGAAAAACAATAAAAACTAGTATATTTTTATTTGTCTGAAGGGAAAAAATTGGTAAATATATAATTGCAAAGAGCTAAATATGAGGTAATTTTAATTTTACTGACGAAACTTGTCCTTTTTTTTATAGTAAAAACCATGGTCTAGACTTGGATAAAACAAATACAGTGCAGCCTTAAAAAAGAATTGTAAAGAGCAAAAGAAATCTTGTCTTGAAAAAGAGAAAAGCGTGGTCTAATCTATAAGTGAGATTTTGCCTTCTTAAATCTTTGGGAAAATGACAGTGGGCCATGGATTTTATAAAATTTGTGGTTTTAAAGTTTTTTTCTTTATTTCTTCGAAGTGTATGTAATAATGTATGTAGTTTTCATTTATTAAATAGTGGGCTTAGTCTCCATTTATTGTTGTGCAACTATTGATATTACATATAAAAATATGGAAGCCTTTAATTAAAGATTCATGAAACTAATTCTAACGAGGCCTCTGTGTGCTGAGAACCATAGAAACCTGAAAAAGAAGGTGGTTTATTTGAGACTATAAAATTGTCAAGCACCGGATATTCTTAATCAGTCACAATAATTAGTAACTAATGTTATATTCATGTTTAATTATGTAATAAAAAGTTAACATTCTATGTGTAAGAATAAGTAAAAAGAACAACAAATGAGAATGTCCGTCCGGGTATTGTCGATTGTATACCATAAACTTAAAAGAAAATTCATGTGTAGCTTGTGTGTTTGTTTAAATGTTGCAAAGATTTACAAATTTAATACTATGTTTTAACTAATCTTACGTTTACTCTAAAAAAAAATCCCTATGTTGTGTAAAAAAACAATACTTAAATGTTAAAAAAAGTCATCAAGATTGTATATACTATTTTCTTTAGTAAAAAAACTCAAAATCAAAGGAAATTATAATTAAGTTAAATTGCAATGTGTATATATAATGAAGTTGTTCAATTAGTATGATAATGTGAAGTGAGTTGCCTCATCTCAAATGTTACACATTTACATGTTTATGAAGGTGTGCCCTAATGACCAATATTATTTATTTATTTATTTATTTTTTTAAATAAAGATATTGATTAATTCTCCATCAATAAAATAGTTGATATAAGATAATTATCAATAAATTATCTTTAACTTGCTATTCATAAATTAAATAATATATTAGGGTAAGTAGTGGAATACATATTTCAACACTTGGAGTTATTGCATCAAGCAAAGTTGAACTAAGGTGTCACCTTTCTATTAATTTGAACGTCTAATTTTCTTGTTTCTTAAACTGAAAATGACATTCTCATCACACTATTTCCATAAAAAGTCTTTTAATGCATGTATTTTGCACACATTCGATGGTGAAGTATACCTAAACGCCAATAATTGATCACTGAAACTTAATGCCTTTTTTCATTGCGCATTATATATATATATATATATATATTTTAAATAAATGTAAAGTTCTTAATTTTTAAATTCTTTATTTAAACAGGCACCCACAAAATATGCTGATAATAAAAGCATTTTGCTTCTTAAATGCTCAAATGGTACAATTCATGTATAGTAGTACCATAGCAGTATATTTGGAAAAATAATCAAATTACTTTATATTTAATTTGAAATTAATTATTAAAAAATTGTTTGAATTTTGTTTATTAAGTTTAATAAATTAAATTTGAATATATTTTTTATTAATTAAATATATATAAAAATATTAAATTATTTGAATTCGATGCTTTAAAGTTTTTTCAAATTCAATTTATTTAATAACTGAATTAAATTTAAATATAATTTTAAATTTGATAAAAAAATTCAAATCAAGGTTGGAATTAATTCATTTGTACCCCTAAGTATCAATTTAATATCAACATCAAATCAAGGAATTGTAGGAGCAATAATAGAGGGATGGGGGTAGCATTTCTACCTAGTAAGAGTGAGTAATATTCTTGGAATGCCTTTTAGCACTAATTCTGTTTTGGACATTAGTGATTAGTCAACAAACAGGGTTTGCAACAGAGCGGACAGCAGTCAAAATGGTAGTACGCCTAGACAACTGAAATAAAAAATTCATAAAATTGAAACCAATTAATTTGAAGACTTTAAAAAGGAGAAGATAATGTGAGAGAATTAAATGAGTTCAAGGTCATGTGACTCTCGAGCTTATGTGGAACAACCGAACAATATAGTACGAGGGATGAAACACTAGAGAAATGAATTAATCAAATTAAAGATTAAAAAATCAAAACAAGTTTTTATTATTTCGTATGAGTCGTGGTTATACATATATATATATAGATAGATAATATTGTTAATCTTTAATTTAAAAGAAAATTATTAATTTCTTTGTATAGATTAATACATGTAAGTAGTGAATTTTTATTTGTGACACGAACAAAGTAAAAAAATATAAAAATATAATTAAAAGCAATTAATTTTTAAGTAAAGATGAATGATGTATTTAAAAGTACTTAAGTAAAAATTATGTTTTCTTGTGATACGATGCATGTACTAACTAAATTTATTATTTTTTGGCTCATTGAGCTCTTTGAATTATTATTTTGGATACATAAATATACATATACGCTGTGTTAGTTTTTGTCCACCATTTGATCAAATTTAATTAATAAAATAATAAATATAATTCATGATTAATTCAATACATATTCAAACTCAAATTAGAATTACTGAATTTGTGGCAGTGTGTTTTTCAAGCATGCATTCACGTACGAGACAATGAACAGTTACCTTTAATCTTGGCGGTTTGTTAGTAGTCACAAGTGATGGGCCACCATGTGCCATAGTCATGTGAAGGACATCATAATGGGCCCATTTTATTTGAGCCCACTTTTCTTCAGACATGCATTTGATGTTCGAAGGCCCACCTTATCAGCTCGAACTTGGACCCAGGAATTTGTAGACTGTTTTTTTCTGGCCATCCGGCTGTATGGGATTTGTATTTTTGCAATATTATCTATTCCTATTACCTAAGTAATAATTTTTTATTTTAATATCTAATTGAACTAATGCAAATTCTTATGTTACTAATTCGATATCCTTCGATGTGTCACTTTTTGAAAAATTTCTAATATAATAATGCAACATGTCTTAAAATCTTAGAGTTTATATCATGAAGAGAAAACATAAAAAGTTGTGCACTTCATATGTTGATTTTATTTTTTTCTAAAATAAAAGTATTTTAATACACTTAAGTTTGGTAAATAAAATAACACAATCCCTACATATAGAGACGCGTTCAAACTCGAAAGTGTAATTCATAAAAGATTTTGTTTCACACAAAAAAATTATCCTATTTTCAACACCCCTAGTTAACTAAATGACTTGATAGAGGTAAAATCATCTGTAATATGACTCTTTACAATGAAGAAAAAAATAAAAGACAAAAGAACGGAAAACTTTTGCAATAGTAGATAAAAACAAAAAGGAATGGTTGGAATTTCAGTTGAATTATATATCGGATCCTTATATTTTCACATTTTAATGTGGGCTAAATATTTCAGGCCCATTAGCCCTTGGTTTTCGGGCTAATAGAGGCCCAGTTAGAAATAACCCGGTTCGAGTCCCCCGAACCATATGGGCAACTAAGGTGAAATATAAGCATGTAACTTGTTCTAAATTTTATTTTATTTTCACACATTTTCAGCACTTTTTCTTTTTCTATGAGATTAGTTGATATATTGTTACGTAGTGAACAAACAGGGTTTAGTTTGTCAAGGTTAGGATAATCATAAAAGTACGTTTTGAATCTTTTTATTTATAATAAAGAAAGTTGATTAGATTTTAACATCTTATTTATTGATCCGATTGGTTGTTTCTTTACATAATTAGAGGCTCTACTTAAGTTGAAAAACTGAAATTCTTAGCTGAAAAAGGCAATTTTTGTGAGGTAAGTACAAAAGGAGTTTGGTTAAAGTGGTTTTCATGGCTTCCTTTTCCATGGGAAGAAAAAAAGTTCATATTGTATTTGGATTAAAGATTTTGACAAATTTTATATATCTGCAATACTAAATAAATTTCAAATTTATCATGATGATTGATAAAAGTAATAATATTTTTTTTCATTATGAACCTAGCAAAATAAAAATAAAAATCGATAAAATTTTATAAGATATACCCTCGCAATGATCCAAAATGAAACGTGAAAGTTTTCTTTTACGTGGCTCATATAGTAACTCAAAATTTTCAACAAATTCATTATATTTGTTATTATGAATACGGAGTCTTTGTCATCCAAACATACTATTAAAGTACTAATTGGAAGATGCTAAAAAGTAAGCGACGCCATAAGAAGTTATTGAAAGAAAAAAACAAGGGATAGACAACAAAAGGTGCTTAGTTGTTAGTTATTACTAATCAGCTGACAAGGACAGTACAAAGTATTATTTCAAATTAGAGGACTAACAGCAACACAATTACCACATCTTAGAAAAGGTGATGGTAACAACGTTAACAAGAAGAAAGCATCTCTAAGTGGAGTTATTAAATTAAAACTAAAGGAGATTAGATGCCAAAACATGATTTGACTTAATCCTAATCATCAAATCCATGCCAATTATTTGACTCTATCCTTGATTACATCGAATCCCATCTCAGTTGGATCGGTAGCTTGAACTTCATAGTGGATGCCCTCTAATGCTCTCCTTAATCCATCTTTCGAGGTTGCATACAGCATTTTTGCTCTAATTCTTGAAGCAGTTGGTGCCCTGAAAAAAAATAAAAATAAAAAAAAAAAAAATATATATATATATATATGATCAACAAGATCTAGTCATCAAATTTAGTATCATAGACTACTTGATCAAATTACTAAGATCGATCGACTCAATAATACTTGTTTAAATAATTTCAAATATATTAGTATGTATTTTTCAATTTTAATAAGTGTAATTTCACTTATTAAAATAAAGCAAGTATAATAAAAGTTGTCCTAAATTAATGTAGAATTGGACGGACCATGCAATGAAGAAGATCTTGCTTTTCCGGCAATTGTCAACGGTGACAAAGTCGAAATCGAAGACGGCATACCGGCAGTCATCCTCCGGCAGCGCCGCGGCCAGATCCTCGTAGCCTTCCCCTGGGCCGCCGACCTTGTCGACGGTCAGCAGCTTAGACCCCTCATCAATCTTGAACACTATGTACCTGTGGACCTTCTTCCATTTCATCTCCATGAACGAGTTCTTGCATTCCTCTGTCACCCACATTCCTGTTATCGCCTATGAACACACAACCGCAATCATCAACTTTTTACACAACATAAATAAGTAAAATTAGTAGAAACTGCAGCCAATAAACTCATTAGACACACACAATAACTTAATATTGTAGTTGTGCATAGCATATAGAAGTAGTTTTCAATAAATTTTAGCTAGAGAAGGTGTGTGTGTGTGTGTGTGTGTGTGTGTGTGTGTGGTGTGTGTGTGTGTTGTGTGTGTGTGTGTGTGACAAAAGTTAGATGATCAATGTGTCATACCATCTTGAAAGCCATCGCCATGAGGGTTGTTACGAGTTAGGATGGGGGTCAATTTTTCTTAGCTAAGCTTCGTGATAAGATTGGTGGAAATACATGACAAGTGAGTTGGGGGGAAGGACTTTATGATGTTTATATAAGATTTGGTTAGTGAAATTGCCACTAATCTTGTGCATTTTTACGAGTCTAACCACGATATGCATAATAGACCCAATTGACTAAATTATCCTCATTGTGTGCAGTGAATTGAATTTGGTTACTTTTCTTGTGTACACATGGGTTATTTTCTTTTAGCTCTCATTTTCCCTTTTTTTTTTCTTTTTTCTTTTTAGGTGAAATTCATACACGGGAATCAGTTAAATGAATCTGTGGCATCAGAACCTATAAATAACAGCAAAAATTATTTCCTTCCATAATGGCGAAAGCATTCGTATAAGAGGCAAAAACTAACGCTTTTAGAAGCTATTTTGCTTCTTTTCCCAGTTCTCTCAGCTCAATTTTTTGAGGTTCCTTGCTATTCAAATATTTCAACCTTCACAGTAGTGCAAAACTTTTCTCAACAAAATGAAACGTGTCTCACAAAGTAAAATACAAACTAAAGAGGATTTTATGTCAAATTTAGTCTTAGATGGGGTGGAGCAATACAATGGTCCCATCTCGGATCAAACACCTTAATCTCACATCTCCTCGAGCTGCTCAAATAGTCTTAGCGTGGAAGCAAAAGGGGGGGAAAGAGCTCTCTTTCTTCTCCTAAATAAGTAGTTTTCATGCATTTAACTTTGCTATTTCAAATCCCAATCTTGAGTTTTCCCATAAAAGTGTCCCCAAGGAATGTAGGTAAGATCATTATATATCCAAATGTTTCTTTTCTCTATATTGAGAGTTGCAAGTAGGTTAATTATACTACTATTTGATGGAACCATTCCACGAAACAGCAAGATGTGATGAGAGAATCAAGAAAAATTACAGAGTTTACAAACACTAAAGTCTAACAATGTCCCATCAATCCAATGAGCAAATGGAGGTGCATGATAAGGAGACATGTCCCGCGTGTTGGTGTCCCTCTGTATCAAGCCCACTATTGATATCTGTACGTCGTATAAATCGCGATATAGCAACAAAAAAAAGAGTTGAACTTGAAAGTTAGTACAAAACCCACAACTATTTTATACACAAGTCAATATAAAAATAGTGTACTATATATTAAGCAGCGTTTTAGAGCGACAACACAAGTAATAAAAAGTGCTGCCTAAGAGATTATTACCCTTACGACTTAAAATGGCTCGTTCCTAAAGTCTTTAGAGAAGAGTTGGAAAAACCATGTGCCGGGCCAGATCTTCTGAGCTATCCAGCTGCATATTCTCAACTTCTTTCTGATGGAAGTACTCTACTTGGTGGTGCACCTTAATCCTTTTTAAAGTAGTGGACAAGCTAAATGGCATATTATTACAAACTTTATGCGTTCTTTCTAATTATGTCAATACCTTGTCTGGAAGGAGATTTAACTTCAAGGGAAATTGCTGCCCACCATCTCCTTGCCTTTGGCATATATGAACCGTCCATCAAGAAGTGCCCAGAGAAACTTACTGTGCAACACAAGAAGAAGAATTATGTTTCAGAAGCATTTTCATAATCATATCCACGAAATCAGAGAGGGCATGACGTTCACAAAATGTGAGAGGTTGATATTTCCACTAGTTTACAGTTTCATGTTTGTAAATCGTTTCATTTCGCAGATGGGTCATTAGGCATGCATGGTGACCAATCCATCCATAAGATAAATGAAGAGCACATATAGTGTCCCTAATGTTTGCCATTAATGAATTTGGTCCCTGTTGTCAAGTATATGTCAAAATCCAATGGAGGACAACGATGTGCCATTCATGTGGGCAGAAATTGCAGGGAATACTGATGGGATTTGGGGTCATATTCACCCCTGTAAGTGTCTTGGTCCAATTTTTGAAGAAAAAATCATCCCCTTCAACAGAAAAACAGAGCAAACCCTGAATCTGCTCCCAACACTTTTTTTCTTTTTCGTTTTTTTTTTGACAATTTTGTTCTAAAAACAGTAGATTTCATCCAACAAAATCTTCCAAGCATTGAGCGAAGCTTCTGTTCCAACTCATCTCACTCAAACAAACAGCAATTGAAGATCCAAAACTGATTTTTTTTTTTTTTTTTTTGTTTCTTCCAACTGAACCCTTTATCTGCAGGTGTGGATTTAAGCTGCCAGTTGTCACTTCTTGGACGGACAATAAACTAGGGAGGAGGTTTCATGCTCAAATTATGGGGTCAATTTTTTGCATTGTAACACTAACTTTTTTAATGCTAATCAACATTGTTTATGGCTAATTTTTAATTGTTGAAACAGAGTTCATCATATTGTGATGTATTCAAGTGGTGGGATCCAGAAATGTGTATGAGATCCATACAAACTATTCCTGGATTGCTGCGAAGATTGAACAAGATGGAGAATGACATAAAGGACTCGAATGAAAGAGAGAAAACTTTGGAACACGAAGCAAAGGACTTAAGGAGTGCAAGAAAAGAGAGAGAACTTTGGAAGATGCATGTGAAGAAATATGAGAAATTGCAAGCTTCCTTTGAACTTTCCAACAGAAGACCGAAAAAAATAAAAAGAAAGAAAGAAAGGAAGAACAGAGAAAAAGAAAAACTAAAAAACTAATGGAAGTTATACTTGTGTTGCTCATGTTCAGACCAGTCTTGATCATGTAACAGCACAAATTTGAGGTAGGGAGAGTTGGGACACCTGCAACCTAATGTATCGGCAGGTATACATTTTCCATAGACTGTACCACATAACACTTGAAGAGTTACAGACCACAAACTCTGTAATCAGCATATTCACAAAACTAGACATGTCTTGTCGTTGACAAATAGTACGCAGATAGACAATCTTTACCATCTGCCTTGCATATTTAGGCATGTAAATGATGTAACGTGCAATGCTTAAACCAAACCAATTGATGTTAGAGAAAACAAACAGTATCTAACAACTATATTGCTTATAAGTCTGCTGCAAGACACCCCTTCTTTACCAACAAACAAGGAATTGTAATTTGAGCTATTCTCATTGCTTCAACCTCTGTAATATTTGGAGAAGTTATTTGCTACTTAAGATATAAATTAGCTTTTTAGGTAGACACATATTTGACAGGTAAATCAACGGGGAAAGACGAAGTGCAGTCAATAAATTTCTGGATGCATAATATCATAAAACAATGCCAACCAGCTCTATCATCAAAAGATGCAAAAATAAAAATTTTATCAAACAAAGCTCGGTACAAAATAAAATCTCAGATATGCACAATTTGCCATCAGGCAATTATACCTCCAAGAAGAACAAATTACAGATAATACAACACATGAACTCAAATGAGGAGATGATTACACAACAAGTGGAGTTCTGGCAACAAAACCTGCCCTATGACTTCTACTGATTGGAAGGTGAACATAAACCTCGTGGACATCCTGTTTATAAACCTCTCCCCTGTCCCTGTCTATGGCATAGCATACGTACACTGTATCAATTACGTTGTCCAGAACGTGCACGAAGAAGCCCATAACCACAATCAGCAATATCCATGCCATAACAGCAACAAAGTATGCATCATCCCCAAGATGAATAACAGCTTTTAAAAGAACACAGACCTGCATATCAGGAAACAATAATTTTTCAGATTTAAACGCTGAATATAGGTAATGGAAAACATGAAAAGAAATGGAGTATCCGTACTTTATTTCCTCAGTCAACCAAGAGTTTTACAACAAAATAGAAGGAATCCAATCACCAATCCATGCTTCCAAAACATTTTAAATATATATAGATATATACACAATCCAGGGGTAAATACAAGAAAGACAAAAGTTTGGAGCAAAATTATGTTTGCGACCTCACTAAGCAGTCCAAACAAATCATTAACAGTGTTCTTCAAATTGCGGTGAAACTTCAGCTTCCAATTATTCTTTAATACAGATAAACTTATTTTTGCATTTGGAAATCGTTGTCACCGTAATAATAAGATGAAGTCTTGGAGCCAATCCCCAGAAACAAAAGATCCACTGGAGAAAGCTATTACCAACAGAGATTAAGAAAAATAAAAATTGATATCAATATGTTGGCAAGGCTATATACGTACATGGAAAATTATAGTGCATAAGCTGGATAAAAGGATGCACGGAAATAATTCATCATTAACAAACTTGTATATAATTTAAGAACAGATTATTCTAATTATATCCGCAATTGACCAAAGTCCATGCGATCATGTTGTTGCCATGATTCTGGGATACAATGCATAATCCAGGGCTGTTGAAAACTTCAACAATGACAAGAAAATTACACACAGAGCTCAAGTAGATAGACAGATCTCTATAAGTGCTGGGTCATCAACATGTTGAATTCATTTAGAACTGTAGTCCCCAAGTGGCTAGTGGCTGTGGGAACACTGAGGGCAGCTTGCCATGGCATGGCCAATTAGTGACAGCAATTCCCCAGTTTCATCCGCTCAAGTGGAAACAATTCAAACGAATCCATATAACGTATATTGAATAGCAGAGTGTTAAACTTACCACTATGGCATAAATTGCTGATAACACAAGCACAATTCCAGCCAGTATTCGAGTGGAAACAGTCTCCACAAATACTGTTGATAGAAGGTTGCGTTTGAGAAGTTCATAAGTCATCCTCGCAGCACTGCAGTATGCTTCACCTGTTATGGCGGCAAAGTTTATGGTAAACTTGTTCAGAAAATCAACTGCTGACAATAGGGCATTGGCACAGCACCGCAGAATAAGGTTCACAATCCCAGAGGCATCTTCTTGTCTTGCATTATCAACCACAGAGCGCACGACGCGGACAGCACAGATAAGCAATCCGGAGAAACATATTGTGCCAGAGGAGGGGCCAAACGCATTTCTGTAATGTTTCAAGAGAGGGTCAGAAATGTGATCGGTAAGACATCGAACTAACATATGAAAGCAAAAAACTGAAGAGACAGGCATATGTAATATTAGTGTAGACAACATAAGGATAGCCAGCATTCAATGTCTGCAGAGGTCATGTAATCTGGTGCCTAAGCATCATAATCTAGCACCCCTTCAATTTGTAAGAATGAGGAAAAGGGTAAAATCCCAGATTTCCTTATTCTTTTATATATAATTGGAGTCCAGATTTTTGAAGTATTTAGTTCAAGGAAAATATTACGACAGACACTTCCAGAAGGCAAGTAACAGACTAGAAGTTTCTACTCTGACACTCACACAAGAGGATACCATAAAAAAAGAAGAATGCATTAAAAAGTTTAGATTAAGTAAAACAGATAAATTTGAGATGATAATGATTTCAACCGTCAAATTAACAAGGAGGGAGGTCTTCAGTTCAGTGATTGGAAACAATACTTTGCATTGGATATAATCTATCCCAACACAAATAGAAAAGGAACATTTTTTGTTTGAACACCTCAGCCAACCACATCTTATATAGGATGCCATTTGGTTTTGGATTTACACTCTACTACATAACAAGAACATGGTATTTTTTCCACTACATCTTCTCGTGCCAGTTTCACATGTATGGTATATGGGCAAGCAACCTAATCGGGCAAGCAAAGAGTAAAATTTTGAGCCAATACCAATCAAGAGAAAGCCACCAATTCAACTAACATTTCATGTTTAAGTTCAAAAGACAAGATTTGATCTGCTAAGCTGTGTTAACCAATTTCATTGTAGGTCTGACCTAGTCAAAGTATAAGCTTATCAACAGATGTTGATAATACTTCCTGAATTAGGAGCAAAGAAGTCACAACAATCTCTCATGGAGAGGAGACATGTGGTCCTAATGTTGCAAGACAAAATGTTAAAGATGGTATCAAAATAAGAAAAAAAGAAGTAAAAATCTTTTAGAGGCTATAAGAATAATGGCAATTAAATTGCCAAAGATTAGTGTGTAACAGAATTGGGATGATCAAAATCTCAAGTCGAGTAAACCAATATATGAGGGGGGTGGGGAGATACCAGGTAAAGGTTATCCTATAAAGCACTAAGTAATGTGTACATGATCATTACTTAAATGATGCTTGCGCAAAAGAAAAAGTTAATCAACGAGACAGACAGGGAGAACAGGCGAAAGAGATTTATCATTAGGAGCACATAGGCACCAGCAAAAAGTAGGAGATACGTGCCACAGCTTTATGTACAATACAATCAATAGGCTGGGATTTATCTCTGAGAACATATCATTCAGAAGCCAATTCCGGTATTGCATGCTATGAGACAAATACTAGTTCAAGGGAGATTCAATCAACATAAAGGACTTTCAAGTTGCATCATTGTTTAGCATTCTTTGCATTTGAATCACAAAATTAGCGAGACGGCCTCTGATTATGATAATTAGCTCATATACTTAGTTTCATGAGCAACAACAATATCATTGATAATGCCTTCCCATGCATTACTGCTTTCTAGTAGTTGATCAAAAATATGCTCAAGGCATCAATCAAACCTAGTCCTTCCGATTTCTCCTTTATAAACCATCACTAAGACCATTACATAAAATCTTTCTCAATCACATATAGTAAGCAAAATTATATAAAATTCATACTCTCAAAGACTGGCCCAACCTTAAGAATATTAGGTGTAATATATTACTGGTATCTACAGCAAGAAAATAGCAGGACAATCAACTAATTTGGATATGATACACCGTTAGTGTGTGATTGGTTAACTAACACAGGCAGTATAGGAAAACACCTCAAGGAACTTCTTATTCCATGCTTTGGTCCTGAATCATCCTTGGAGAAATACCACTGTGCAATGGTTCCACTGATCAGATATACTTGAGCTTCCACCATAGCAGTGGCAGACCACAGCATTGTCAAGATCGCCAATGTATAGTAAGCAGGCACCCAACTATCCTGTTTCCAAACACAAAAATATTCCCCATTCTCTTCTTTAGGCACGAACTTTCCATTCCAGTTGGCAAATATCAGAAACATAACAATGGGCACATAGTACACAAATAACCCCAGAGTTAGAGCTGGAAGAACTCCAAACAATCCTAAGTTTCTCAACAATGCATCAGAAGCTACACCAATAATTCTCACAGTCAACTCAATTCTATGCCAGTTCACTACAAAAATCCACACAATCACCCCAATTATCAAGAACACGAAAATGAGGACAACAATTCGATACATCAAAGGAAAGGCATCGCTGCAGCTGGAGCTCACAGTGCAAGCAACAAACCAATACACATCAATGAAAATTGGGACTATCACAAACAAAGGAAGCGAAGCATAAACTATCTGTTTTGTGTAGTGTTTGAGCAAGAAAAGCACGGACAATACAAAGGGCACGCTCACAATTAGAGTGATTACTAGAGTCCATATCAAGCTCTTCAAAAGACTCGACTTTCTGGAATTCAATGAAGCGAGATTCCCTAAAATAGATGAATAATCAATCAAACCATTTAAAAGAGTCGATTTTGGGGAATTTAAAGACAAGGGATTGTCAGAAGAAGAGGAATTTTCACTTGTACTCCTGGAAAGACTCAATGTTGAGTAGTTCAATGAAGTGGGGTGCGTGGAAAAAGAGAAATTTGCATGCAAACTCTCCAAATGACTCGTCTTTGAGGCGTTTGAGGAAGTGGGTCTGTCATTAGAAGTTGAACTTTCACTCAAACTGTCGTAAAAAGGACTCCACAGCGAAGAATTTGAAGAAAAGGGACTCCGAACATCTTTAACAAAAGTGCAAGAAGACGAGGTAGTATTGTAAATAAAATATGAAACTTGGGAGCGGTGGGGGTTTCTGTGAACAGAGGCGAAGATTCCAAAGCCAAAAGTGCAGAGAACGAGAAGACAAAAGAGAAGAAGAAAAGGTAAATCTTTGATAGAGCGAGGGCCATAATTGTAAGAGATCTGAAGGTATTGTGTTTGGTCTTCTTCAGTTTCAGAGGTGGAAGCTATGGGTGGCTCATGTGTTGGGTATGGTTTGGAGAGGAGGGGTTGCGTCGTGGTGGTGGGCTCCTGAAGAGTGGAGGCTAGCTTGTTGGGGTCTTCAGTGTTGTCCATTAGCGGCGGAGGGGCGGAGCAGGGGGTGCGGTGGTCGGAGAAGGTGGTGGGATTATTGTTTTGTCTGACTATTTCATCTGAGCTGGGAATTGTGGATCATGATTTCATAGTCGGTCCATTAAAATTACTTAGAATATAATGCCAATTATTCTGAGGTAATACTTTGGGGTTAGTTTGACTAAGTTCTTGAAACATAATTTTATAAAATAAGTTTCCCATCCCATTTCCAAAAAAAAAAAAATGAAAAATTGTGGTTATGTTTGATGTTGCTTTGAAACGGTTTAGAAAAATATTTTGGAAAATGTATTAGAAATGTTTGAAAAAATGAGAGTATTTTTGTTTTCTTTTTCTTTTTCTTTATTATTATTGTTATTCTTTTTTATGCTTAGTTTTATTTTGGAGGGAGACTTTTTTTATAATAAATGTCCATCAATTTTTTTTGTTATTATATTAAAATAAAAAATGAAAAATATATATTTTATATTTATATAATCATTGAAAAATATAAACATATATATATATATATTTTATTGATGTGATGATTAGATTATGTATTAAATATATATACATTTGATGTAATGATTAGATTATGTATTAATTATGTATAAATGTATATACATATAATTAATATATATACATAGTAATTAAATGGAGTTATTTTTTAAAAGAAATTGGGAGAAGAGTGAGATGTTTTTTGTACTTTTAAATGTTTAGGATAATGCTTTATTAGGGAATATAAAGATTCCCAAATAAAGTTGTATTTTGACTTTTTATTCTTTTGCATTCTCAAGAAATAGCTCTATATAGATATAGATATAGATATAGATACATATCTTGTTTCTATTCTTTTGCATTTCAAGAAACCTACAGCACATAATTGAAATTAATGGACCTAAAAATTTGTTGATGAATAATATGCTGCACAATATCACATGAAACAGAAACAAAAATGAAGAGAAAAATATAAGATGGTTCTGTTCAAATCCAAGAAATAATTTGAAGTCATTAGTCAATTGCTATCCAGCCAAAGCACGTGGTTTTGCATGATGAAGTTTGGTAGACAATTGATTATTTGTATGCGCACTTACTGGCCACATTTGCTCTATGGTCGTTGATCAGATAAGAATATTTCCATGGAATGGTAGATTTGAAAGCTCAAAACCACTTTTTGTATTCAAAAAAAGAAAAAAGAAACTAAGAAAATTAAGGAACATGATATATAATGGCTGAAACCCCAACAGTTTATGAAATATTTTCTTAAAATACATATAAAATTAATCATATACGTTTATATATTACCTAAAATACAACACAAAATTAAAATAAATAGTTGACAAATGAATAAACAAACAACGACAAATATATGACACGCAGAAGGCTGCTTAATAATGACTCTGGCTTCCTAGGACATTCAAGGATAAAAACAAATTGTTCATAATTGATTGACAAAGTACTAAAGAGCGTAGATTGAGACATCAATGCAGTGAGTCATCTCTTAATTCATGTCTCATTAATGTGAAAGATTTTCATCCCTATAACCTGTTGGTTTCTTTTCTTCATTTACTTCAAAAGATTTATAGAATTTAAGTGTGGCCAACAGTTTTCAGTACTTTTCTACCCTATACAAGTACATTGGCTTCTAACCAACCCCAGTACTGCACTTCAATTTCCTGTATGTCATCCAGAAGAGAGGGAATCCAAAAAGAAAGAACAGCATCAATGGTTTCTTGATTTGTAGTTGCTCGAAAAACTTATATGAACTGATAGTTGTGCAGGTTCTATCAAACGAGACCAGAATATCATAAAAGACACCACCAACTTAGGCCCTTTCCAGTCAGAAATCCCACAAGAAGCATAAGAATGCCGAAGCACTTCTCATTTGTACTTGAGATCATTTGAAGCAGCAAGATAACAACTAAATCCAACTATTCAACCATTTAGTTGGATTTTTCTTTCTATAATTAAAAATTATATATCAGTTGTTCAAAAGTGAAAAAACAGATTACAGTATTCCAAAGAGGCAAGAGCTGAACTATAGATATTGTAGTCAATGCTATGATATAACAAGCGTGATACATAAGGCCGCAGGTCAAAAAAATTCTAACCAAATCAGTTAAACTTCAGAACTTATTTTTGTTGTTGTGTTACTGAACTTCGGCTATCCTCTTCCCACTTGCTCTTCGGTATCTCTCCAGAATCGGCAATAATTACCTTCTTCCTAGGCTTCCCGCTGTAGGTTCCTGCACCCCCCTCAATGGCATAAACAGTATCCATTCCGTCAATGACTTTGCCAAAAACAACATGCTCACCATCCAACCTGCCCAATTTCCAAAGAAATGTGAAGAATTCATACTAGAATTCACAAGCAAGCTCCATATTATTAAATATCACCAAATCCAAGAAGCAAATTCTATAGTACGGGAATACTTCCTCAATTACCAATCCATCAACAGGACACTTGGCATTCCCCTCACTAAAAATCAAACTGCCTGGACATGCTACAATAGATATCTATTGGGAATGTTATATGTTTAGCAAGAGATGGATCCATGATACACAACTCCATCAAGCCCCACTACTATAGTACTAAACTAGTTACAAAGTGCTACCTCAACATAAAAGCTTACCAGTAAGCCTTGACTGTTGTAATGAAAAACTGCGAACCATTAGAATCAGGGCCTGAATTCACCATGGACACAGCACCTGCAAAAATCAGATTGAGAAAATGAGTGAATTGTTTGCATATGTACTGTGTTGTTGTATGTCTGTGTGTGTGTGTGTGTGTGTGTGAGTGAGAGAGAGAGAGATGTCAACAAGTTACTACAAGATCATTGCAGACCTGCATGCGACTGCTTCAACTTGAAATTCTCATCACGGAAGGTGCCACCATATATGGATTGATTTCCTCTCCCATCTCCAGAGACGATGTCTCCACCTTGTATCATGAAACCAGGTATAATACGATGAAATGGAGTCCCCTTATAGTGGAGAACTTTTCCATTAGCAGCTTTTCCCATCTCCCCTGATTCAAGAAAACGTAGGACAACAAAGGAGATAAAAGATAAAAGATCAGCCTCTTTATCAGAAGCATCGAATGCAAGAATGCCAAAATCCGCAACAAACTTGAATAATGACAAGTCTTCCAAATACCTGTACACAAAGCCCTAAAATTCTCTGCAAAGAAAAACGTAGATCTAATCAGGAACAAAATTGTCCTGCCAGACAAAACAAAGCAATCTGGTGAACATGGAGAAATTCAAGCAGAAGACAGACATTACCCACAGTCTTTGGCACGACTTGACCATATAATCCAATAGTGATTCTCCCTGTGGATATAGAGGTGTAAAATATGAAATGTGAATAGAGGACATTAAACAATACTACATGCAGAACATACAGTCCCTCTTTTTTCTTACTTATCCACAATCTTTTCAAGATATTATGTCAACATTTCCAAACTTCATGTTTCACATCCAAAAGGGTGGGTGCACACAAGACCAGAAGATTTTGATGACTTGACAGACTCATCACCTCACTATAGCTCGAGCAAGTGTTATACATGTTATATGTCATAAAATGGAATGTCACACGAACACTGTTCATCTATCAAACTGTAATAGAGGCAAATCATATTATAATCATATTAAGAAAGAAAGAAAAACAAACTGGAGAGGTTTCTGCTTTGTACATCTGAAAGATAGTTTGACACAATGGTTCTATAGTGTTACTAAATTACTTCATTTAACCATGGAAATCAGAATATGTCATAAAATGGAATGTCACACGAACAATGTTCATCTATCAAACTGTAATAGAGGCAAATCATATTATAATCATATTAAGAAAGAAAGAAAAACAAACTGGAGAGGTTTCTGCTTTGTACATCTGAAAGATAGTTTGACACAATGGTTCTATAGTGTTACTAAATTACTTCATTTAACCATGGAAATCAGAATCCTCCACAGTCCACACCCCCTACCCTCACGCTTCATTTCCTGACAACTTGATTTTAGGTTCCTTTGAGAACTAAAGTATAAAATGCATAATGAGATTTTGGGGCAGGAAATTCACTATTAAATCATATGACAGAATATGAAGGGGCCATACCTATACGTTGCTTATCTATGTCAACATCCAAAAAAACTCTATGGGTGATTTCATAAACCTCTTCCACATTCTCTGCCTCCTGGAAATACAAAGTAAAATTAGGAAACAGCATACACCGAAGAAGTCAAAAGCAGTAACGATTTAATAAAAGAGTAATCTAGCATGAGAATGTCATCAGAATAAAATTAAAGAATGTTTATAACATATGACCTTCTACGTAAACACAAAAGGCATTTACTTTACATGTTAAGAAGATACTAAGCAAATAGACAATCACATCTCTCTCTAGCATGATGCATATGTAGGCTGAAGACTTATTAGGCTTTGCGGGAATAACTGTTTGGAGTTATTATCTTAGTATGAAATTGCACCCCACACCCCCACAGCCCTTCCCCCTAACCCGATTAATCTGGTATTCATTGTTTGCTTTTACACACAAACCATTCATAGGCCCAAACAACTAGCATGATGTACTAGTAACAGAAGGGATACCAGGTTGATTTTACCCGCATTGCTTGTAGAGAGTTAGTAATCAATCTACAAGTGAGACTTGCCAGTTTCAGTAGTAACCATAGTAAAACTTCCCGCAAAGTGGGGCAATAGTTCCCAGTAAGTAGTCCTTCAACCTAAAATTGGGGTACATATGAAAAACACAAACACCATTCTCTATCTAGACTTTGAACCGGTTGTGTTAAAGGTATAATGACATAAAGGGCGCCTCGGCCAGAGTTACCATTTTAGACGCACTTAAACATAAACATCATTCTAAATCTAGACTCCGAACGGTTGAGTTAAAAAAATAATGAGATAAAGAACACATCAACCAGAGTTATCATTTTAGTCACACTCACATAGGTATTATATAATTTGACTTTTATTTTTTAGAATACCTTAAGTTTGGAAATGAGAAAGAATATCATACTCCAATTTTATCTTATAATGCCAGTTATAACAGTTAACAGCATTACCATTGTTTATAAAGTATCTAAGCCTGATAATTAAGATCTTAGATATAAATCCTCCCTCCCAGTCCATACACTCATCCAATTCCCAAGAGGGTTTAGTGCAGAAGATCAAGCTATGAGTTGCAAATTTAAGCACCTTCCAAATGTGAGTGACTGCTAATGCTTTCTATACAGCCCCAACGTTAAGCAGTCATATATAATACTACTGAATGGAGGGTGAGTGGGGACAAAACAACTGAAGAGCAGTGCATCTATACTCCTCAATTCAGAGTTTATTCTCAAGCAATCATGACATGACATTCTAATTTAGCCACCAAGTCGTTCAGGTACACATACATGGGCAAAATATTCATTGGACCTCAATTTCAGGGAGGCATCAAAATCGAAGAACCCAAGTTTGTACTCCAGTTAAATTACAATGCATATTAAGAAGTTGGCCCAAAGACAATTGATTGCAGATCCACCACTATTCACTACTCTCTTTTGGTTCCCACTCCCCCTACTCTAGATTAATCACTTTTGTCTTCCAATATGCTAAATAAATTGTCCAATCTAGTGAGACTGCAATGAGCAGCAATCATCAACCAATTCTTCGTCCAAACTATTTTCTCCAGCATCATGATAAACATGGTAGAGAAAGGAATTTAAGCATTATTATCCTTATTCAACCTTCTGTATCCAAATTCCAAGGGACTTTAGAACTTTAAAATCACATTATGATCAATAACTTAATAGAGAAAGTGTATAATTGACATAGTACATAGCATCAAGACATGACCCTGGTGATTGAGTCCTACGATGGCAACCAAGTCCTATTTCTCTGAAATGCGAGGTAGGTAGACTTTAACTAGAATCAGTGAGCATAAAGTCACTTTTGTTCTAAGCCTTCTCTCAATATTAGGTTTGCCAGAAAAAACAAGTATATCTTGAAATATTGAGGTGTTTACTCTCAAGAGTTAAGTGTTGTTAACTTCCTTTCAGTCACAATTCTGGAAAAGCAGTTTCATGTTCGATAAACGAGTAGAAAATTTTGTTGGAGTAATTTTTGGCTGCATTTGTTAGTAAATACTTTGAAAAGTTGCTGTAATGTGGCACCCCATTGATGCCTTTAATACCTGTTAAGCCATCGAATTTCTCTACAGCACAATATCTAACACAATAGATTGAGCAAACTTGTCATGTCAAACTAGACATACCACTCACACTCTCTCATTTGTTGACTGGTCTCTATTCTATGGAACTTAAGTCAATCAACCATTAGTCTTGTCTCATTTTTTCTTTAGTTATAGTTCATGTACTCGTAAACTTTAGCTCATAAAGGTGGAGCTATTACCCATTTGATCAATGTACAAAAATCAAAATTTTCTGTTTCTCACCGACATTGATTTGTTAACTACACCGTAATCTGACCAAAGACTTCAAATCCACAAGAAAAGAAAACCCATCAACAACCTAAAAGGGGAACCAGAACAGATCCAAGCAAACAGAGAATTGCTAATTCAGTTCAATCGCCAATTAGAGAACAAACGCACCACAATACAAACTCACAAAATCCCACGAAGCAAGAAGTGTGAAAACATCAAAACAAAGGAAGAATTGGCACTGAATAAAGAAACATTTACCTGTCGAGAGAAGGAAGAAGCGAGAAATATCAGAACTAAGGCCGCCACGAAAATCAACAAACTCTTGGGTTGGACCAACACTGAGATCTCTCGCCCCATCTCTCAATCAATCATCTTTCAACAAGTTTTTCATTAATAATTGAAATAATGCATACTAATTGCCAATTTTTCCTTTTTTTTTTTTTCTTTTTAACTGTATGAACACACACCGGAGAGTGTCAGGACTTTCCAGTGCAGGTAATGTGAGGTAACTGGAAGGATAATTGAATTGATAATGGTCAATTCTCTCTGCTCGAGGTGAACAATGGCAGAGAGTTATTACTGATAGTGATTATTCTTAATCATCACTCGATATGATTGCTAAGTACGAAATGATAATTTTTTTTGGGATAAAAACATCTTGCCCCTCCAATTCTTTGAAGAAAATTATGACAGATTGTCATCTATAAATAAAGTTTGATTTTGCATTTTGATATAAAGGCAAAATCGTCAAATGATGTTAAGTTTTTCACACTTTTGCCTTTGTGCATTTTTGCACTTTTACACAACCCTTTAGAAAAATGCAGAAAATATGCATACACATATATATTTTTTTCATGTTACTCATTTGACAATACATAAATAGAATCTTACTGAATCTTAAATTATATTCTTTAATTTATTCCATCAACTGTTAAATTCAAATTAATCATAACTGTCAATTGTCAAATCCTAATATGGAGAAATAATAAATTTTTAAATATGAAAATAAATGATTGCATTAAAATCATAAAAAAATATGTCATTTTTAATTTATTCAAGATTAGACCATTTTTTCTTCATTAAGATGTTTTTTAAGTATTTTGGTTAGATAAATTGTTGTTAGTGTACAAAAAATTTATCCATAAAAAATCAACATTCAGAACCAACGATAAATTAACATAAGTTGATGGGCAAGTTCGAATCATTTATATAAGATATTTTTCCCTTTCAAATCGAAAATGTGTTTTTCTCATTTTTCTTGAGATTTTTATTAGAATGTTTTTAGAAAGTAACATTTACTATCAAAGTATATACACTATTTCCCAAAAAAAAATACCTTATTTTCAACAAAAAAACATTCTATTGCTAAAAGACAAAAAAAATATATTAAAATATCAAATAGATTTATCAATTTAAACTTAATTGATTAATTGTCTAGCTAGTAAAGTGTAAAATCTTATATAGTTCGGATGAAAACATATTTTTGTCTGTTTTGATTTGTTCAATCGGGTCGAGTTGATTAGAAATTGGGGGTTCGTACTTGTTAATTTGCAAAGGTTATACTAATGGGCTAGGAGCCCAACTAAAGTGGGTTTAGTAAGTACCGTCAAGTTGGACTCTAGCGGTGTCTTATTGGACTGACCACTAATTTTGAGCTGATTTATTTGACAGCCCAATGTAAGGTGTCCACCCCTTTAAAAGCCCAAACCCTATGGTGGAATATGCAATTAATCTCTCTATTTATTTATTTTAGATTTTTTGTCTTATTTTTATGATGATGTAGTAATCATGGCATCTTTAAGCAGGAGCAAATAATAATGGCATTTAATTATCAATCGCCGAAACTTTAAAAAGCAATTATAAGCCGTTTGATTCCTATTGCATTAATTAATTGATACTCCTAAATATTAACCATAGTAATCATTGTATTATAATTATTATTTGGTAATAAGCAGACAAAGTATAATAATGTTGGGATGTTTACTGGCAAATACACATCTTTATAATAAAATAACAAAATAAAAAGCAACACAAACATTCACTACACTTTGTAGTCGAATTCGTGACAATTGACATATATGTATTAGTCATAGGTTTTGTAAATATTACATTTAGTAATATATATCTGATATGTATTCTATTATATATTTTACATGCATGTAAATGTATGTAAATATATGATGAGATGCATATTGTTGCACATATCACCGAGTATAAAACTAGCTAAGTTCCTAAAGTTATACATTTATTGTGTCTGGGCTGTATTTATGGTCTTGAACCTTATTCATGTCTTCTCTTTTTTATTGTGCCTAGGGATGTATTTAATTATTTGTATTTTTCTGGGATAAATTTGATTATTTCTAATTAATGAAATTAATTAATTGGTGATTGGTGGAAATATAAGTGGATGATCATATGACTTTTAGCATATAGTATATATGTATTATAAATAATATGTGTATTTTTTGAAAAAAATTTAGTTTCATCTCTCAAATTGGTTGTGTTATTGTCACGCATAAACTTTAATTGAGTGCATTAGGAATTTTCTTTCTTTTTTCTTATTACAAAATGATTCAAAATAGCATAAACCTAAAAGGAAAATTTCAAATTCGGCTGGCAAATATCGAGTTTTTTGTTTATATTTTGGAAAGGACAACGTTAAAAAACTTCTCATAAAACACTATGTAATTTAGTATAATTTCGTAACATGTTTTTCCTACATAATCCACGTAATTACACAAAAGAATTCATAGGATAATTGTGGGCTGTATAAAGTAGCAGGAAGCAATATATGCACCTAAAATAACTAAGCAGCTAGAAACAGGGAAAAAAAACCGTAGAATGATAAACTGGATCTCGACTATTTTCCATAATGAAATCAATATGTAGGAGCTATGCATGCTAAAAAAAAAAAAAATGTTTCATAAGTCAAAAAACATTGGGCAACCATAAAATGATGAAATTATATAACTTGTATTTTACTATTTTCCAAGAACCCAAATAAATTTTGGACTGCCGCCCATGGGTAAGGGGCACGACAAAACGTGTAAATGACTCCAAAATATAACAATGGCCCCATCCCACTTAATTGCCATGCATCAAGATTCACATGTCCAAATCTTTTATTTTTTTCTTTTTTTTTAAAATATATGTAGGAGTAAAATTTTAATATTTTTTTAATTTATAAATAAAATAATAAATTAAGGTCCCGTATACTTTTATTAATAGGTCCAAATTTATTAATTTATTCAACTTAGTCCAATATGTGCATTTGTTGATAGAAGTTCAACTGATATCAAAAAGTCGGTGCTATTTTGAATATTGTGAATTATTGGTTGAATTTGTATATAGTCCAAAGGGTGGTTCTTAACCCCAACAATCTCTTTCTTTTTACCCATTACTAATATCTTCAATTCTTCAATCATAAAGATAATCCATTTATAAACTTCAAAAATCACATTGTAATTGCGTTTACTCTTCTCACGGAAATAACTCTAAATTTGATGTAAACAAAAGAGAAAAAAAAAAGAAGAAGAAGAGAGAAATCAATCGGTAATGGTGGTGGTGGCGATTGCAGCGGCGGCAATGGTGGCAAAGATGGAGGAAGAAGATAATGGAAAATAAAAGAAAGAAGAAAGTAGAAGAAAAAAGAAGAAATGAGAAAAGAATTAAGGAAAAAAGGAAAGAAGGAATATTATTTTTTTTAAAAAGAAGTTGAGAAGAATGAACGGTAGTTAGAGAAGAAGTTGCCAGGTAAGAATGAAAAGTAACATGGCATAATAAGAAAAGGCAAAACAATTATGAATTTGTTAAGGGAATATTAGTTATATTATCATAATTTGATGTGTTTATCCCATAAAATACATATTTGTTTAAATTTTGAATTAATATATCAAACTAAAAAAAATTATATATAATATTTACTATTAAATCAATCCAAATCCAATAATTTATGATAATTTTTATTAATCATTCTGTATCTCAATAAAAAAAAATAAATGACCCTACTAAAACAAAAGATCCAAAAAATTATAGCTGTCATAAGTTGCAGCAATGAAAATATGTGAAAGCAGATAGAAACAGGCAAAACCATCGAATTAAAGTGGATAACTATTGTTTTCGCATTAAAAAGAGGCTATTAAAAAAATAGTATTGCAAACATACAATTATATTTTTATGCCTCAAATGTAGTTGTGCCAGTTAATATCATTTAACCAATCAAGCCCCCCCCCCCCCCCCCCCCCCCCCCCAACACCATTCACACACTTGAAGCATACGCAGGATGTATAACTATCATGTCTTGGAAACCTGCAAAAGAATGTGAGCTCGTCTTCCACCATATCATCAAACTCCATAAAAGCATATCTAAAATAAAAATAGGAAATTCAAACAAACTCTCACATATCTATAGCAAAAGAAAAACTTTTAATCTATATGGTATTATATTATGTTATTTAACGGCCTCTAGCAATTATGATTAAAAAATAAATAAATTTTTTTTTTTTCGATCTAAAGATACTACACTCGATGAATAATATATAATGTGGAGTGGATGAGATAACGCTTGTTAATCATCCAAACAAACATTCGGTGACCCCTAATTTTCATCGTGAATCACTTATTCTATTCTGCTTAAATAATTAACTATACTACATATATAAAGATATATATGTCTATATATTCCCTTTAACATTTACCACATTCTACTTACATTTTAATTATTTAAACTTATATATTTCTTTTGCTGTTACGTTCCTTCATTTTTAATTGAGATGAATTTATATGCACAGTTTGGCTAATTCATTTGGGGACATATTTCCTCCCCTTGGGATCCATAATTGAATTACAGAAATATCCTTGTAGTAATTTTTGAATGATCTATATAGTACACTTTCATTTTTCCCTCAAGTACCACTAAAGAAAATCAGAACACTCTCACTGTCATTTCTGTGTACAACTCCACCCTGTCAATTAATTAGTGTCAACAACTTACCTTTAATTTAAAAATAAAAAATAAAAAAACGGACCTATCTTTGTTTCGCCTTTTAAAACTAGAAGTCCGAAAAGCTTTGTAACAAACAAATTTGCTCCTATCTTAAAAGTTATGGGCTCGCATGTCTCCATCGTGACAGGCTGTATGTCTCGTACAATAGGCCCAAAGCCCACATATAAGCCGTTGATGTCATTGTCTTATCAATCCGTTTGATAAGCAGCCGGTTTTGGCTGAAAGCTGGTTCTGTTTTTCTTTTTGCCTTTTTCCTTTTTCATTTGTCTTTTTTATTTTCTAATTTCGTTCTGTTCTAAAAAATTATTCTATTTGGCAGATACTTCCAAAATCATTATCTTATTTATATTTTGAAGGCTTTCTTTTTTCGTTGTACGTGATGGAAATTATCTGCTTATAATAATACTTTTTTTGTTTTCCTTTTTTTTTTTTTTTTGGGTTGGGTGGGGTGGTTTGAGCCTTTGAGGTATTAATTACTCTATAAATTTATTCATTTTATGTACTTCCTTTGTTTTTTATTTTTTTTAGATATTTTAAAATAAAATTTTATTTTTTAAATTAAAATTATTTTAAAATAATTTATCCTCACAATCAAACTCATAATGTGACAACTTAATTCTCAACTACTAATTTTAAAGGGAATTAGTATTTGTAGGTTACTCAACTTATTTCTTTATGTGTAGGTTATTTATTAATTTATTTATTTTGAGTATTTGAAATTCTTTTCTAATAAAGATTGTTGTATAATTAGATTTCAGTAATTATTATCTTATTTAAAATGAGCGCGAATGGTTATTTAAATTAATGAAATTAATGAAATGAGTAAATTTTTTTATTATTATGTTGGCATATCTTCAACACTATAAAAGATATCAAATCAGAAAAAGTTGGATCAATTTTATCCTTTTAATGTAGATGAACCAATTAAAAACGTCATTGGAAGGGCTGTTTTGGTTAGTAGAAGACGAACGGAAATGACCAAATATCTATTAATGCGTGAATGAATAAATCCTGATAAGACAGGTGTCTTATATCGTACACTGTTTGTCAAAGACAATTATCATAAATAGTTTATAGAAGGGCAAAGTGTCAAAGAACCAAACAATATTGTCTGTCTTGTAGGCAACAAATCTCGGCTTGATTTTATTCGGGGTTAAATAATATATATATATATATATATATATATAGACACACACACATAAATATAAATAAAATTTTAAATTGAATATCACTCGATAAAATATTGTATATATATTTTTTATTTTTTATTTTTTATGTATATATTTATATAATGTGTGTGTGTGTGTATATATATATATATATAATATGCATGTTACATATATATTAAAATATAAATATATTACTCTTATAATAATAATATAAAACTAATAAGCAGTTTATGCTAATATATGTAAAAGTAATAAATAGATTTGAAATTTTTTATTTTTAAATAATTAAAATATAACTAATAGTTTTTAATTAATTACATTATTTTTTTATATATAGAAAGCTATTGTTTTTTCAAAAATATTTTTAAATATTTTTAAATTAATAAAATAGGTCTAACGGGTCCAACCCGATAGATCTCCGAAATAGGTTCGTGTTTAGGTTCATAAAAATATTGATAGGCGGATTTAGAGTTTTATTCAATATTTTTATTATATTTATAATGATAATTTTGTCAAAAACAAAATTAGATTTATTTCTAACTCACTATATAGTTAAACCCATGGAGTATGAAGATAATGACTAATTCATATTTTTAAAAATTAAAAATTCCTATGAGAATATACATTCCTAACTTCAAATTATATCAATTATTTGAATGAAAATGAATTTAAAAATATTTATTCATTTTCATTCCATTATGGCATACCAATGATACCATAAAAGATTGATTCACCCTTTCAAGTTTGATCCACTCTTGTTTTGCTTATCATTTAACAACAAATTATTTATATTTCTAAGCAAGTTGTTTTAATTACATTTTCATATAAAAAATAAAATAAAATTTCTATATCAATTTTGAAGCGTATCAAGTATCAACCAATTAAAAGAAATTGTAACAAAAAATGGAGTGCACGGATAAAAGACGCTTTCCTTCACATCTCAACACAAATAAACGAAACAACATTACTTCAAACTCGTGTTTTCATAGCATGAGTTTGATCCATTCTTGTGCATATCTATACTTGGAGCTTTGTGTACATATCTTGAACGTCAAGTGATATAGATATACAATGAGTCGAAGGGACATAAACATTAGTTATCATGGAATTACTTCAGGAAGAAAGATGACATAAGTCGTTGTTGATTAAACGTTATTTGTTTAATGCATTTAGACCAAAGTTGTTTTAAGCTTTCCTTTTCAGATCAGACACACGCTTTCCCTTTGGTCTAATGATTTTCTCCACTTGCTCAAAAGGGGGACGTACTGTTTGACGTATTGAAAACGTAAATAATTCTTTATATGTCATGTTAGGCACTTTACGTTTATATATATTCCCTTAGTCCCAATTTAAATATCCTATAACAAAATTTAATTTTCAATGAGATTTGAAAAGAAAAAAATAATTATCCTTGTTCATATGTCGTTAAAAGCTTTCAAATCATATATTTATGTTACTTAATAATATTATTAAAAAAATGAATTTGAATTATATTCACTATAAATTAACTAATCAACAATAACAAAATAAATGAGTATTCATTTTCTATTATAAAATTAAATATAATTGTATTATCCAAAATTGCACCGATTGATTTGAGTTAAATCAGCATATTTAAGTTTAGATTTAAATGATAACGAGTTAAGATATTTAACTTCACAAATATCTAAAATAGTAATAAACAATAGACTCGTTGAAATAATTTTTAAATAAAATTATTCTATTAATAAGCTACCTTCTCACATCCTAGGATCAAAATGTTATAATCTCCTCGACTAATATGTCAAATCAGTTCCGCACATTAATGGTTGAGAGTTGGGTCATGTTGGGTCTCGTTTATTCTATGTAGTTTGGGGAATTTAGAGGGATAAAACTTAAAAGCATCATTTTAGGGCATTATACATCACCCACGACACATGCTTATGATCTTGATGGGTTATAATCTTGACTTGTAATTATGAGGTGAAGTCTCCTTCAATCAATCTATTTCCTAAGAAGTCCATATCAAATAAAATTATGGACTATATTATAAAATAGCATGCCACTTGACTTGCAAGGGATGGAACAGAGACAGTTACTCCGAAAACCCAAAACATGAGGTGTCTTAGGATCTCTCCTCTCTCAGAAATCTAACGGTTTTCTTGATTTTCGATTGTCATAATCTGCTGCCACATTTTATTTATATTTTGAAATGATTTTACGGTACTCTGAAAATGTTGGTAGCATGCCGGTTAGATATTTTCAATAATTGCAAATTGATGTATTCTTATATACGTCATAATTTATTAAAATAACTAGTAGAACGCGTTAGTTACTTTTGGATCATCATAAAAGTGAACTCATAATTGCAATATAATATTATTTATGATATTGATTCAATGTTTCTTGAATCAACACTTTGTGCCTATCATAACAACTAATGAAATCAAATTACCTTGCTTCATTATTGTCTTACATTTACTTGTATTTCTTACCAATTAAAGTAATTATATGTTCGGTCATTTGTTTTATATCCAAGAATATAAAAAAATTATGTAGTTTCGTCTATCTTAATTTGGAATTATAATAATCATCTATTTATATAAGTGAATTACACATGTAAAAAAAATAAAAAAATAACTCCAAAATCACAAAAATATAATAATAATTAATTAGATTTATATTGTTCTAATCTTGTAGTAATATCAAATATTAAACTCTTAGTTCTCAAGACTCCCCACACCATAACACTGTGAATATTGAGATCTTGATGGAGATCTTCATTAGAGTGTTTAATATGAGGTCAATTTTTTCATCAAATCTTCAATTAACGTGATTTAGACAAAATAATTTTATAAATAATAATAAAAGAATGTATGGAATGATATATTATGCATTATTATAAAATACTTTATGCCACCAAAATCAATACGTAACCAAAGAATAAAATGCACAAAAACAAAATGAGGCGTGCCTAAAACTTGCTCGATGCTATTCCAAATTACAATTATTTAGAAAAGTGAATAAAAAAAATTCTTCACACAGTACGTATGCCCAAAGGCCAAAGTTTACTCATTCTCTCTTAAGTTGAAATTATAAGGATCACATATAAAAATATATAGAAAGGATAAAATCATTCCAAAATCACAAAAATATCATGACAATAACATAGATCTAGTATCATTATGTTATAATTATATCAAAAAATCAACTTTTAATTCTTAACAACTATCATGTACTTGTTACAATGCATGGAATCATTTATAAATGCGTGTGTGTATTATATGTTTAGTACATATTTTATATTTTTTTTCCACTTAAAAAAAGTAAAAACAGTACATGTTCTTAATTTTAGCCTATTGAAAATACATCTTCCAACTTTTAGAAGAATGGTTTTCCACCATTATTATGCTTAAGTTAATTTTATTTAACAAATTATGCAAATCTCACAAAGGGGATCTTTTCCTTCTCACTATATCATAATCCCTGAAATATAATCATTAAATAATCATCTCCTTTTAAAACTAGAAATATGAACGCATCAATTCAATAATTCAGTTAAAATTCTTAAGATATAATTTTTTGGCGAATTCAAGATTGATTCTAAATTTTCCAGGTTGCATATTAAAATTGAATCAAACACAATGAAACTTTCCAAATTAATCAAATATACGTTAACAATAATGGATGAATGAGCTTTTGCTATGGGCATGTATGAAACATAAGAAGATAAGACGAAAAGTCAAAACATGAATGTCATTCAATGTATTGTAGAAAAAAACCTAAAGGATTGAACCAAAACTAAAAACATATTTCTCTGAAAAGATTTCAGTTTGGCAGATATCCATCTATTAGATAGTAATTATATGTGAATTTGAACATTACTAGTAATTGTGAACTTTTATGATGTCGGAGAAGATTGGTACATTGGATTGTAGTACTTCTTCAATATTTATAGCGAAAAAATGAAAAAGCAAGTTTTTCTTTTATTATTTATTATTATTATTTTTTCCTATCAGAAGAAAGTGAAAAGTCTGTCTTTAAATAATGGTCCTGATAGACAAATTCTCCCGCAGCATTCAGACAGTCGCTCTCCAAACCTGTCCAAAATCCCACCTATTTTCCCAGTTTAAACTGTTATATCACTTTGAATGGGGTTCAGATTCTCGCCGGCGTCCCGCGCCGGAAAATGGCTCGGCTTCGTCACCGCCATCTGGGTACAAGCAATTTCCGGCAACAATTACACCTTCTCTAATTATTCCGACGTCCTCAAATCCCTCATGGCGCTCACTCAACTCGAACTCAACAACCTCTCCGTCGCAAAAGACGTTGGTAAAGCCTTCGGCATCCTCGCCGGACTCGCTTCCGACCGCCTCCCAACCCCCATCATTTTACTCATCGGCTCCATTGAAGGCTTCATTGGCTACGGCGTCCAGTGGCTTGTCGTAAGCCGCCGCATCCAACCCCTACCTTATTGGGCAGTAAGTACATACTATATATCAAATTAACCAATTGAATTTGAAACGTCACTCAATACCTCAGTTTTAGCTAAATATAACATACGAATTTCGGGTGCAGATGTGCGTTTTTCTGTGTGTGGGAGGAAACAGCACGACGTGGATGAACACAGCAGTTCTGGTAACATGCATTAGGAATTTCCGTAAGAACCGGGGCCCAGTTTCTGGAATTCTGAAAGGGTACGTCGGATTAAGCACTGCGATTTTCACCGACCTCTGTTCGGCTTTGTTCGCCGATGACCCTGCGAAATTCCTGCTGATGCTTGCAACTATTCCTTTCGTCGTTTGCCTCGCCGCTATTGTTTTCCTCCGCGAGATCCCGCCGTCGTCCACCGCCTCCGAGGAAAGCGACGAGACTAAATACTTCGGCGTAATTAACGTTCTTGCAGTTATTATCGCGCTTTACTTGTTAGCATTCGACGTGACTGGGACTCACGGCCGCCTATTTTCGCAAGTTTTTGCTGCCATACTTGTGGTTCTGTTAGCTTCCCCTATGTCGATTCCAATCTACCTCGCGGCGAAGAATTTGGTCCGGTTGGATGCGAGAACAGTTGATGTTGAACAAAACGTGACTGAGCCATTGCTGGCGGCGGAGGGACAGAAGAAGGTGGAAGCGACGTCGTTGGCCGTGGTGGTGGAGAGGAGGAGGCCGGTGCTGGGAGAAGAGCACACAATTTTTGAGGCGCTGAGAACGGTTGATTTTTGGATCTTGTTCGTTTCGTTTCTGTGTGGAGTTGGAACAGGTCTTGCAGTGATGAACAACCTGGGGCAAATGGGTTTGGCGCTCGGCTATGCGGATGTATCCATGTTCGTTTCACTCACTAGCATTTGGTGTTTCTTCGGGCGGATCTTGTCCGGGTCGATCTCTGAATACTTCATCAGGTAAGCCTATTTTATGATCGGCTTACCCATTTACAAAGTCATTGTATCGTTAATTTCGCTTTGCGTGCTTACTTTAGTTGAAATTTACTCATACTTTGATGCACCAGGTGATATCACCTTTTTACTAGTTAGCATTCACATATTTTAATATTATTACTAGTACTAATAGCACAGAACATTACACAAATTTTGGGCATTAGAGTCCACGTCATAAAATATGTGGATGGTACAAACTTATTGAATATGGGGTATATCATGGAAGAATTGGGTATATGCTAGTGGAATAAACTTTACTTTGATGAATTATACGTTGTGATTCACTTTTTCCAACTTAGCATGCATTTTTATGTCGGCATGCTTCTCTATATGACTTTTTGATTTGGTCATGCGTGAATCCAAAATATAATTTCAAAGACAATTTTTCACTTCGCACTGTAATAACCTATCCATTTCCTGCGTCTTCTCTCATGATTAAGCCCCTAATTTGGTACATACGAGTTTTTTTGTCAACTCGAACTAGTTCCTAATTTGGCAACAATTGAAAGTATAAAATGTTAAGTGATGCAATTAAAAGCATAAGATGGTAATGACAATATCAGCTACGATAAGGATTAAGGTGGAATTAACACGCATCTTTGAGTATATTTTTTGTATGTAGCTCTAAATAAGCAATTAAAACTTTCTGAGTTTATGATGTTAATTGTAGTTTCAAGTAACAATGTGGTGTGAAGTGTGAACTCAGACATTATATCCTGTTACGTGTATATTTGTTATATCCTTAGTAGTCTGTACAACTTATTTTAAAGAATATTAGATAAATTAGTGCTTGAAACGATGTCTCTTAGCTTGCTGCTAATCAACTTTTCTGTTGAAAAAGGGTATGATTGACATAGGAATAAGCTTTTGAAGGTCTGTCCGATCTTTGCAGTTGCAAGAAATGGAAACCTTTTGTTCTGCACTTGTACAGGACGAGGAACATGATGGACATGATTTTTTTCTGTCATACTAGCCAATGCTTGCAGTGCTTTTAATGTCATCTAGAAGTACCGGATTGGTGGATAGACAATTTTTTCCTTTTTTTTTTTCTTCCTTTTTTTTTTTTTTTTTTAAATAATTGGACTAATATAGATGTGATTTCTCACATCTTTCGTGTTGCCATTAGCCATTTTGATTACTAGTACCTGTGCTAACAATTTTCTGACTGCGTTGTTAATGATGTAAACTGCACTGTGGATTGCAAAGTCAAAAGGAGTGTTTTCATGTGGACCTCCGCCAGCCCAGTTCCTGCAATTAAAATTCCCACACCTTAATAAGATCAATACGTCTGGGGGAACGTCCACCCTTGTCAAAACGTTAACGTGTGATGTGGAATGGTTGCGCAAGTGGTAAAAACGTCCTGGTTCACATATATCATAGACTACTTTCTTAATTATATGATCTGATTTGATTTTATTAGCATCTTGGACACAAATGTTTGATTGTGAAAATGGAACATTTATTCACTTTTATATGATTGGCACGGCGTAACACATCCAAAGAAATGTTCAACATATCTGGAAACTATCATGTTTGACTGATGCATTATTCATAATATATGATAGCTAGTCAGAACTCTTGGGCTTCTTCTGGATAAGTGGCCAGGATAATGGTGGACAAGGTTCATTTATCTAGCAATTGTAATCATGTTTCACTCACCATCACTTTTCTTATTTGCAGGAGGGCTGGAACCCCGAGGCCTATATGGAATGCAGCTTCTCAGATTCTAATGGCAGTGGGATATATCCTGATGGCCATGGCTATGCCGGGATCACTATACGTTGGCTCTGTAGTTGTCGGGATATGCTATGGAGTCCGTCTTGCGGTCACAGTTCCTACTGCCTCTGAGCTCTTTGGCCTTAAATATTACGGCCTTATTTACAACATTCTTATACTTAATCTTCCACTCGGCTCATTCCTCTTCTCTGGCTTGCTAGCCGGCTTCTTGTATGATGCAGAGGCCACAACCACAGCTGGGGGTGGCAACACGTGCATTGGTGCCCACTGTTACAGGCTCGTCTTTGTGGTTATGGCAATTGCATGCATTATCGGGTTCGGTCTTGATGTTTTGCTATCTATCAGAACAAAAAACATTTATTCCAGGATCTATGCTAGCAGAAAATCAAAGAAATCTTCAGTATCCAGTGGCCATTGATGGTTTAATCGAAGCTTTTGTATTCGAGTACCAAAGTATATTGGACTGACGGGTAATTTTTCTCCAGTGATGTCCAATTATCAGTTATCAATAGTAGTTGTTTCTGCTAAGCATTCTTTGCTTTATGACTTTATGTTTCGCGAAATAGTGATATTAAAGTTGTATGAATCATTTTGTTGTCCAAGGAATCAACTTCTAACCGATAAAAATAGTATTTTGTCTATCGTATTACATGATTCATCTCTTGTTTTTTTTTTCATTTTAATGTTCGTTTTGTACTTATATTTTGATTTTTTGGTTAATGTTACTATTAGGCTTCCGCTCTTTCATGTTATAAGGTTGTCAAATGAGTTGGGCTTCTTCGTAATTCACAATGCATATTATCACTACCTTAAATCTGGTAAGCTTATGGTCATAAGCAACGGCCACTTTGAACGTCGTTCAAAGTTTGGGCCTAAGTAAACAGAGTCCAATTCAGCCAGACCCATCTTTAAATAACAAGAACGTTGTGTTTTCTCTATTTCACATTAAACTCATTTCATTTTGCACAAAAGTTAACTTTATTTTATCGAGTTCTATTTCATTAGAGTGGACGATACGGAGATGTTTTTCATATTTAATGTAATGATAAAGAATGTAAGAATCAGCATAAGTTGAATGATACTTTCACATGAAAACAGTTCATTTTATTTTATATATTATCATAGGAGATACCGAGATAGTCTTAATCTTGGAAAGAAGCATCGTTTTGTATCTTAGCCTTTAATTTAATTACAGTATAGCCACAAAAGTCGTCCCAAAATCCCGAGAAGCTGGGCCATCACTCAAATCTATATGAACATAGATCATACTACTGTGACTAAATCCTGGAAAAGACGAGAAATATAACCATAAAAAATAAATTATTAGATATGCATGCATTTTTTAACAATAAAGACGACCGTATTACTTGCAATAGGGAGACTGATCAGTGTTTATATTTTATATATTTTGGGGGGTGGGGTGGATGAGACTAGATTAGCGTATTAATTTATTTGGATACTATTTAGATCCAAATCAAATCACATATATTTACTTATCAAATGCTTATATATATAAGAATATATTCGTGTCAATAAAGTTTAGGTAAGATGATAAAGTATATAGTTATTTATTTTTATAATAGTTATGATTGATTATTAATATTTATAAATTATTGATTGATGATATATATTTAATTAATTCGATCTATATATACATACATTTGATCCCTTGTGATTTTTTTTGAGAATAATATTAAAAAATGGTAACGTGCTGGTGAAAATGATACTAACTATTTGCCAGATGCATAATAGAATATACTTAGTTTACCATTAATAGAAATGGTGTAAAAAAAAAATCATCTAGTATTATTCAATTCATGTAAGTTTTTAGTTTAAATGAAGTTTAGCATGTAATGAATATTTTGGTAAAATGTGATGTTTGTAACATTTATTCTACATTAAGCTAACAAAGTAAGATTAGGTTGTCAAGACAAAGATTCTTAGGAATTTATCATTAAGGTAATGCTTTCATCATTTATTGCTAGTTTGATAAAGCTTTTTTTTTTTTTTTTGACTTTTTGAAAATGTTTTTGGCACAAAAACTCATTTCATTAATCATTTGAACATAATACGAGTAGTAAAAGCTCAATAAAGTAACAATTTAGTGGGATTTTAGTTTTTTTTTTTCGGTCAAAAAATTATATTCACTCACTCCACAATTGATTTTCAAGTTTGTATTATTAATTAATCAAATGCAATAAGTAATTACTTAATTAACTTTTTACAGGAACAAACAAACAACATTAGCAAATACTATAATTTGAAAGTCTTGTCTTAATAAAATTATAAAAAATCGAAACAACAAATTTATAATTTATCTTTTTACTATGGCCAACTTAATATACAAATATAAACAGATAGTTTGTAATTTTAGGGTGAATAACAAGTAAATATTTCACATTGATCACCCTTCTAAGTAACATCATTTTGCAATTTTAAGTTTATGGAAAATTTAAACAATCCCTCCTAAATAACAATTTTAGTTAGCTCAACCCACAAAGGAAGCAATCAATGCGAGCGTGACATCCAGCGGTACCTGCAGACGCTTTATTGTTTAAAGATAAACACAGACCGTCGGATTAACACTGGACAAACATCCACCGTCAGATGAATATTAAATGCTCTCACCAGCTCGCTTTCCCTCCCCCTCACACTCAACACAGAGTGAAACGCTTCAGCCACCTTCACCACCACCTCCTCCGCCACTATTGGCAAAATCTAGCCAGTGCAATTTACCAAACTTGGTTCAATATTTCATCTTGGAGAGATGAAACAGCTGCAGTCATGGAGTAGTCCCATGTTTCTTCTTGATCAAAATTTAGTTTTTTTGCTGTTTTTTTCCTATTTATGCTGCAAAGTTTCCAGCTTGGGATCAATGTCATCCATCGCCATTTCTTATGGTGAAAATGGACCCGTATTCTGTGGTTTAAAATCTGATGGTTCTCATTTGGCTAATTGCTATGGCTCAAACCCTGCTATCATTCATGCAACGCCAAATTATTCACCTTTTCTTGGTTTGACGGCTGGTAGTGGCTTTGTTTGTGGACTTCAGATGGATTCAAATCAACCCTTTTGCTGGGGAAGTACAGGGTTTATTCCAATGGGTGTGCCTCTGCAAATGGCTAAGAATTCTGAGTACTTAGAAATTAGTGCTGGAGATCACCATTTATGTGGATTGAGAAAACCCTTGATGGGAAAGTTGAGAAACACTTCTTTAGTTGATTGTTGGGGTTATAACATGACAAAAAGTTACAATTTTGATGGGCAGATCCAATCTATTTCTGCAGGTTCTGAGTTTAATTGTGGTTTGTTTGCTCAGAACAGGAGCGCTTTTTGCTGGGGTGATCAGACTAGTAGTAATGTGATAGGACTGGTTCCAAAGGAGTTGAGGTTTAGAAAAATTGCAGCAGGGGGATTTCATGTTTGTGGGATTTTGGAAGGGGTGCATTCTAGAGTGGTTTGTTGGGGGACGAGTTTGGATCTTGAAGAAGAGATTTCTGTTGGTTCTGTTATGTATTCTGGGCAGCTTAATGTGGATTTGGCGCCTGAGGATCCTATGCTCTCTGTAGTTGGGGGAAAGTTTCATGCTTGTGGGATTAGAAGCTATGATAGGGGAGTGGTTTGCTGGGGTTATAAAGTAGAGAAAAGTACACCACCACCTAATGGTGTTAAGCTTTATGAGATTGCTGCTGGGGATTACTTCACTTGTGGAATTCTTGCTGAGACATCTCTTTTGCCTGTTTGTTGGGGTGCTGACTTCCCTTCGGCTCTTCCATTGGCCGTTTCACCTGGACTTTGCAAGCCAACACCTTGTTCGCGTGATTTTTATGAGTTTAACAATGCAAGTGCACCTTGCAAGTCTCCTGGCTCTCACATTTGCTTGCCTTGTAGCAGTGGTTGTCCTAATGAAATGTATCAGGTCACTGAATGCACTTTAACATCGGATAGGCAATGTGGATATAACTGTTCGAGTTGCAGCTCTGGTGAGTGCATCAACAATTGTTCCAATGCTTCCAGTACCGGAAACAAGAGTGAAAGGTTTTGGTCACTGCAATTGCCAATCATAATTGCTGAGGTTTCCTTTGCTGTGTTCTTGGTAAGTGCTGTTTCTTTGACTTCTGTTCTATATGTTCGATACAAGTTAAGGAACTGCAAGTGCTCTGTTACTTCCAAAAAAAGTAGTGGAAATGGTTCTTTCCGTAAGGAGAGTGGCAAAGTTCGGCCGGACTTGGATGAGCTGAAGATTAGGAGGGCTCAGATGTTTAGTTACGAGGAACTTGAGAGAGCCACTGGCGGGTTTAAGGAAGAATCACTAGTGGGAAAGGGTAGTTTTTCATGTGTCTTTAAAGGTGTCTTGAAGGATGGCACAATAGTTGCAGTGAAAAGGGCTATTGTGTCTCCTGACTTGAAGAAGAATTCAAAGGAGTTTCATACAGAGCTAGACTTGCTTTCCAGGTTAAATCATGCCCATCTGCTCAATTTGCTTGGTTATTGTGAAGAAGGTGGAGAGAGACTTCTGGTTTATGAGTTCATGGCTAATGGTTCTTTGCATCAACACCTCCACAGTAAGAACAAGGAACTGAAAGAGCAACTAGATTGGGTGAGAAGGGTTACTATTGCAGTCCAAGCAGCTCGTGGGATTGAATATCTGCATGGTTATGCCTGTCCTCCTGTAATTCACCGCGACATAAAATCTTCAAACATTCTCATAGATGAAGAGCACAATGCACGTGTTGCAGACTTTGGCCTCTCTTTACTGGGACCTGCCAATAGTAGCTCCCCGTTGGCTGAACTGCCTGCTGGAACCCTTGGGTATCTTGACCCAGAGTACTACAGGCTTCATTACCTTACAACCAAATCTGATGTTTATAGTTTTGGTGTTTTACTATTGGAAATTCTCAGCGGTCGAAAAGCCATTGATATGCAGTATGAAGAAGGAAATATAGTTGAATGGGCTGTCCCTTTGATCAAAGCTGGTGATATAGAAGCCATTCTGGATACAGTTTTGAAGCCTCCACCAGATCCTGAAGCTCTGAAGCGAATTGCTAATATAGCCAGTAAATGTGTGAGAATGAGAGGGAAGGAGAGGCCATCAATGGACAAAGTGACTACAGCTTTGGAGCGTGCACTTGCTCTGTTAATGGGTGGCCCATGTAATGAGCAGCCAATCTTGCCGACTGAGGTGGTTTTGGGAAGTAGTCGATTGCATAAGAAGTCTTCTCAAAGATCAGGAAACCGTTCAACCTCAGAAACAGATGGGGCAGATACAGAGGATCAAAGATTTGAATTCAGAGCTCCATCATGGATCACTTTTCCTAGTGTGGCTTCCTCACAAAGGAGGAAATCATCTGTTTCTGAATCAGATCTTGATGGAAAAAACATGGAAACAAGAAATGTGGGAAATGGAACTACTCTTGGAGATCCGGTGAGAAGTCTAGTGGAAGAGATCGGTCCAGCTTCTCCTCAAGAACACTTGTACTTGCAGCACAACTTCTAGCTAGAATTTTGAAGTGATGCAGGTAGATGGGTTGGACTGTAGTTCTTTTAGTTGTGTTACACTTTAATCAATGACAGAAATGTGTAAACAATGCAGGTCTCATTGGCGATCACTAACAATGAAGTGAGTCTCTCTTGTAATTTAGCTCGGTCAACTACTCATATTATGCAAGTATGTAGTAAGCTGTCATTCTTGCATTGATGTTTTGCCAAGCTTTTGGAACTACTATATGAGAGTCATTCTTCCAATAGTGGCCTTTATTCAGTCTCAACAAAGCTGGTCTTTATACGCATATACCTAATTTTGCTTTTTCTCAGTCACACTTACACAAATATTTCAAAAATCTGAACTTCTCCACTTGTTTTTATTTTGTTGAGGACTTTCCCATTTCAATTTCTGCCAAATTGTTGAAGTTGGAACATTGTGCAGCCTGGATGGGTATGGATGTGGATACTGAAGAAACTTTTACTGTTTCTCAATATTGCTCCTATATTCTACACTATCTCTGACTGCCCCAAAATTACTAAAAATGTCACTCTTTCACTGATTGAAATGGATTTGATCACCATCACATTAGAAAATGATATATTTTCTCCTTATTATGCCATATTGGCTTATGGGCCGAATGGAACAACTTACACATTGTTCTCTTTGGGGTCATGGCATTCATTTGATAAAGCAACCGAGTTCTGGTTTTCCAGAGCTGTGCCATCTATTTGATACACAGAGTCTTTGAATATCCTGAACAAGGAATCTACTGATTAATTCCGTTGGATTGTGCCTGAGTGAAATTCTTCATCATGAATTTCCTTCTCCAGAGAAGTAGGATTGGTTATATAGCGAGTAACTGCCATCTTTATGACACAATATTTCTTGAGATTAGACCATAATTGGAGAAAACAAGTGGAAACAACATGAAAAGATGTTGCCTTGATATGTTTTAGAATGACTGCAGAATTCTTACATCCAAAGGGGAATTCATATGACAGGCCATGGATTCTTTGTTGCCCCCCCAGCTCTTGTTCTATATTACCAGAAATAATTGGTGGGCAATTGGAAATGATTAAACAGAATATACAAATGAAACATTCAGAAGTAGGAAGCTTAACAAGTTGCATGTAATTTGGAACATGTTAAAGATAACAAGTTTAGAGAGGGTATCACTAATGCATAGCACAGTAAAACTTGCCTTATCATTGCCTATCTAAAGTCTTCTGATACACAAATAACAGCTGTTGATCAAAATGTGATCTTTCCATGTAGTTTCCTTTTCTTTACTAGTTCAACCTATAGAGAGTTGAGGAACTCCTTTTTAATTTACTTTATGTCTCTAATTTGTATCCTTCTTTAGGAACTAGAAGGTGGACGATCAACAGTTCAAGAAGTTGAACATATTTATCTTTTATTTCACTCAACATGTGATGATAATAATGCTGTATTGTCTTCTCTATAAGGTTCATGCTTTGTAAAATATCGCTTGCTCTACTATTAGAAGCGAATTCCTTCAAATATTAGGTGAAAGGATTGTCAAGTTGTACAGGAACAGACTTTGCATAAAGAGTGCTCGAATATAAACAACATTTACCTCTGAAGCTAATAGTGCAATTGTTGCTTGTTACTGGATTCAATGGAGAATCTGTCGTAAAGGATACAATAACCTCCACATCTACCTAATTGAACAATATTCAGTCAACTGGTGAAGATTTCTGCTTGAACCAGAAAAACATAATCTTACTGAGCTTCACTTACTGTTGTTTTGTTAGCCGCAGGTGAGCTTGGACCAAGGAAAATACTTTGGTTTTAGACTTTCTGATCGTGCCCTTCTTGTTCTTCAGGCTGCTTGCTGGCTTCTTATGTGATGAACAGGTTACATTTGCAGGTTGTATAGGTCATGTCTTTATGTATATAAAACTAAGCATGGAAAACGCCAAGATTGACGCTAAATGGAAGAAAATTGTTTGGGTATCCGATGACTAATGTTGATGAAATTCTCCACTCTTGAGGGCCACATATATGGGAATGCTGGGAAAATTTGTCCGTCCCATGCTTTGCTGTCTAGGAACTATTTTCAGATATTCAAGTGGATTTGTTTGGAAAATACCATGGATTGATTTGAAATTTGTCTCTGTTTTGAACTTACAGATTCGTATGTATTGTTGTCTAAATTTTTAGAGTGTGGTAACTGGCAACTATTGATTTCTCAAATAGTGACTAAAAGTTGTGAAAAAGGAAAGGATTTGAACTTTAATTATTTAAAAAACTTTTATGAAGATGAAAGCACCTTTTGATGGTGCTAGCTGAAATTGAATATATTATTACTATTTGTGTGAAGGTAGGTGGCCCACATTCTTTTAGATTATTTTTAGTCCAAGTCTAGTTCCAAATTAATGGTCTCTAACATTTAAGTAGTTGAGGAAAATACGGGGAAATTAGTTTTCATCCAAATATGAAAAAAATAATCATATATAATATATAATAAAAAATGTAATATAAAATTCAAATTATTTTTCTCATACACACATTTAGGGTTTATTCAGCAAAATGGCCCACAATTGGACTCCTCATTTTTTATGGGAGCCCACATCTGAGAAATGCCAATACCAGCATTTTGGGTCGTAAAAATTTGGGGAAGGTCAAAGGACTAAACCCCATGTCAAAAAAAGGACAGGTTTTAGATCAGCCAAGAATCTGTAGATATTACATAACCAATGATAGTTTTTCTTTCCACAAATAAAAACTGTTGGGGCAAAAACCCTTTTCGCACATTCAAGGAGGCTTGTTGAAGATGAGTTTCATTCTTTAAATCTACGCAAATAACAGGACAATCAGAACACAAAACCTGGTGTGCGTTTTCACAGGTATTTTAATCACCTGTCATAATGTGGATTGTGGGCAGTTAATACTTTAGCCGTGGTGGATCTCAAAGTTCAAATCTTTAATTTGGGTAATTTTTAAAAAACATTTTTCACATAATTTTCCTTTAAAAAGTTAAATCAACAGCACAAAAAGAACTCTAGAAATCCTTTGCCTGTATTCTGATATGAGAAACTGTAGAAGTCCAGAACTAAAGAACACTGACCTGATTTCAGCAGTGTTTGGTAACAGTAAAATGATGAATTTGGATCTCTTTAACCTTTTCTATTTCTAAAAGAGCACATTGCTTAAAGAACAGAGACTGCATTATTTTACTAAATTGTAAGCTTTGAAATTGCACAATGCTTGTAAAACCACATTTCGTTACTAACATTGAAATTCACCTTCTGAGCAACAATAAAGCTTTCGTGCGGGATATGTTTTTGTTCCTCCAGAGAAGCTCCAATGAGTGGTTTTTCTGGAGGGCCTTTATTTTGAACATATATTGCTTAATGTTGAGAGGATCCTGTTCCAACGTAGAGCATATGGCACGGCTCAGTAAATTCTGACAATTACTTTTTCTGATTAAGTTCATGTACCAGACTGTAATAGCACAAGATAGAGAAGTGTCAATTGGAAATTTGGACAAGAACAAGATCCTAGAAGACGTGAATTTAATAATTGCTTCAATAGCACATTAAGTTAGAGTTTGAGTCCAAATCTCTAAACCCTCCCAAACAGCAACAGATAGTTTAAGCAAATGTTCAAGTAACATGTCCCTATAAATTCCAAAAAACCTGGCAAAATGATGTACTAAATAAGAGATGAACAAGCCGTTGAAATGTCTTTTGTTTTAGCCCTAATAAGTTTTCTGCCAGATGATCATGTGATTAATCAGAAAACCACTTATTAAACACCCCCTTTTTATCCATATTTGCCATCTCCTTCCTCTCTCTGTCTCTCTTAAAGGGCTTAGCAGAATCAAAAGTTTTTACTCCAGTTTTTTGAAGTACATTTTCTGGTCCATGCTGTAAAAAGTTACTACTTGGCTGCTGTTTGTAGGTCTAACGTTTTAGGTAGAAAGCATGAATAACTGTGTATTCATTTTATTCTTGGGGCTCTCCCTCCATGTTGGACCTTCAACTACTACTACTACAACAACATTATTTTCGGAAGATGGACCCTTGTATGATTATTCTGCAAGTACTGAGGTAAATAAACTGTAGCACTTGTATATACAAGCCTCAAATTGGAAAAAATTGTAAATCTGATCAATCTCAGCCTGACCCATTTCCATATTGTGTATTTTGGTGTTTCTTTCATCTGTATCAGTGCAAATCAGCACCAGAGGATCCACTCTACAATGGTGGTATCATCAAGAATCAGGCTCTTGGAATCCATAATAGGCGCCATCGATCAAGAATTCCTATTAATTCCCCTGCTTTCGTTTTAAACAATCTCACTGGCAACACAATCTACTGTTTTTCCAGTTAAGTTCAGCTAGCTAGTTTTACTCAAAGCTGAAGTACATTATTGTATTTGGCATTCTAGCTTTGTAGAAACATAACCACCAGCACAAGAGAAGAATGAACAAATATGTAGGCACCAGCCTTGTGTTTTTATTTCTCCAGTAAATTTAAGTTGTTTTACTATCTAGACATATTCCTAAGACTTGATCAGTTCGCGTAAATAAAGTGGTTTATTTTCTGTTATAATTCCTAAATGGTGGTGATAAACACAGGTTGGGTTAAGATAACGGGTGCAGCTTCATCTGTGATAAAGGCGAGACTGACAACCCATAATACCACTTTCAAGTGCATGGGGACTGTTATAGCCAAGAGTGGATGCTGGTCATTTCTTAAAGGTGGATTTGTACTCGACTTGCCTTCAACCTATGCTCTTATATATTTTCAGGTATGTTGTTCTTCATAGATTGAAATTTGTAAATTTCCCTTCATGCAAATTGATAGATGATATAACTTAATATAAACCCTGAAAAACTTTAATTCCTCCTGTCTTGCAGAATTCAGATGGGCAACAGACAAATATATCTGTTTCCAGTGCTTCTCTGCAGCCATTCACTAATCAGCAATGGAAATTAAGCCAGCAAAACATGATAAACACCGTATGGACCTAGATTCTTAGACTGAAAACAGTATTTTAGTCACAATAATAATATTTTTCTTACAAATTTTAACAAGTTGGAGGAACATAAATTGCCTAAACTCGCTTATTGAAAAAATCCATGCAGGAAAGAAAACGCAGTGCTACATTACATGTATCAGATGTTTATGGAAACAGGTTACAAGGAGCTACAGTTGTTGTGGAGCAAGTCTCTCGAGATTTTCCGTTGGGATCAGCCATAGCAAAGACCATCTTAGGAAACTTACCATACCAGGTAAGAGTGAACCCGATGAATATTTCCCTTTTTTTTTTTTCGCTTCAGAATGGTGTGCGTTTAAGATGCCTAATGAACATTAAATTGATAACATAAGTTCTGGTTGCAGAAATGGTTTGTTGAGCGATTTAATGCTGCAGTATTTGAAAATGAACTGAAATGGTACTCAACAGAACCTCAACCTGGAGAGGTTAACTATATAATCCCAGATCAAATGTTAGAATTTGTTCGAAGTAACCAGATTACAGTCAGGGGCCATAACATATTCTGGGAGGACCCAAAATACACGCCTTCGTGGGTTCGTAATCTAACACGCCCTGAGCTAAAATCTGCAGTCAATTCCAGGATACAAAGCCTGATGAGTAACTACAAAAATGAATTCATACACTGGGACGTCGACAATGAAATGCTCCACTGGGATTTCTATGAGCAAAAGCTCGGTCCCAACGCCAGTTTAGAATTTTTCCAAACCGCCCAGAGATCAGATCCTTTGGCTAGGCTGTTCATGAATGAATTCAATGTGTTGGAGACTTGTGATGATATGAACTCTACAGTTGATGACTATGTTTCAAGATTACGAAAACTTGGAGAAAGTGGTGTGTCAATGGATGGAATTGGACTTGAAGGACACTTCACAGTACCAAATCTTCCTCTAATCAGGGCAGTGCTTGATAAATTGGCAACATTGAAGCTTCCCATTTGGCTCACAGAGGTGGATATCAGCAAAACTCTTGATCAAGAAACACAGGTCAGGTTACAAAGAATAGCCATTACAACTTTCTAGCACTAACTTGAATTAAAACTTTTTACTTTTAGATTCACACAGTCATGAAATCAGCTTTCAAGGAATTTAGGCTTCATAATTAGATGAATGCAAACAAGCTATCAAGAATTGCCTTACATATCTGCCACGAATTAAAAACCTCTCACATTTTGAATTAGAACTTCTTTCAAGTTTGTGTTGTATGTAACTGTTGTAGGACTGCTTTTGCAGGCCAAGTATCTAGAAGTAGTGTTGAGAGAAGGCTTTTCACACCCTTCAGTTAATGGGATCATGCTTTGGACTGCATTACATCCTTCTGGATGCTACCAGATGTGCCTAACAGATAACCATTTTCACAATCTCCCAGCAGGTGACGTCGTGGACTCACTGCTGAAAGAATGGCAAACTGGGGTGGTGGAGGGTCAGACAGATGACCATGGTGCATTTAACTTTTCTGGTTTCTTAGGTGAATACAAGGTGACTGTCAACTACAGAAACAGAACAACCAATTCAACGTTCTCTCTGTGCCGTGGCGATGAAACCAAACATTGGAACATTCATTTGTAGATATTCTATTCTGTTATAATCTATATATCCACATTTATCTCTATCTATAAAAAAGACAAAACTGAGAACAATCTTTTCTGGAAATATGCCAAATGGCAAGAAAAGATGGATGGCGACTAGGTAATAAAACCACTCGGCATGTTAACGTCAGGCAATTCTATATTACACTCCACGTAACATAAAAGGGCAGCGACCTTACTAGTTAACCTTAAATTTGAACAATGTTACATTATGTAAGGATTCAACTTACTCATCAATAGGACCATATGGAACGCACCAAAATACGCCTCCCCTGGTTCACACTCAAGAAGTAATGTGTCAATACAGAACTCTCTCATAAGTGTAATCAGTTTCTTAAATGCAAAAGAGAACCAACGAAAAAGGGATATTTCACAGCGACTGTCCACTGCTCCCGGTGTTAATGTAGAATTTACCCCTCTTCCACCATTTCCAACTCAATTATCTCATGACCATCAATTTCATCCACCACATAGTTGTTCGCAGGAAAATCAAATAAGTGGTTTTATGGAACGCCAATATCAATCTCCTTTATATCATAAAAGACCAACAGAAAATTAAAAATTATTTAGCATCATAGTCGTCCATTATGGGAATCCTACTTATAGACCCACAAATTAGCGACTGATATTTGAAAACCATGTCACCAACTACGACAACCAAGACATCATCACGTAATAAAAAATTATTATCTGATCTAGGCCAAGTGTGGACATGGATTTGGTTTATATAATTAGTCAATGTAATGTCTCTCAAAATTTATTTTTATACATTTATTTATATGTAAGAATTGTCAACGCAACGGGACCCATATCATTTTCTTCAAAATTCAAACAGTAACTGCAAACAACCCTCATATTCTACCAAACCAAGTGACATGGTAAAGCAACAGGATCATGTTGAATATCGATCTGCCATAGCAGACAACTATAAAAGCAATGCTTGTAATTACCGCAAAGGGAACCTCTTTTTTCAGACATTAGCCAGCAATTTCACACACAATACACCAGACTCTGTCCTTTTTTAGCTTAAATCTTCTTTATGATCTTTAACATATGTTTCTTGGGTTTATTCTAAGTGAAAATTGCTAATGGAATCTGTAGCTTTAATCAATTGGATTATATGCTTTAACTTGAAACTGAACACTTTTACTAGGAGGGGGGAATATAGAAAACCAGCATTACATTTATACACAATTCAAGGAAAAACAAGAAAAAGAAATGCTAGAAAAAACACTTCCCTAAGTATGAAACAATATAAAAGACTGAGAATGTGGCTCCCAAAGTTGCAATCTCCATGACTCCACGTCTTTTTAGTTTTTTACCTAACAAAAAGCCAAAATTTCAATCCCTTCAAGGCAGCCTTGTGTTCAATGTCTTGTGCATTTGGGGGAGCCAAGCCTACAGAGAAACAAACCCTAAACCCTAAAATACTAACAAAAAATAGATAAAATCAAAACGGCAGAAGCAATGAAGACAACAGAATGCAAAGCTGATGAGCAGTAAACCCTAGTTGAATCCCCCATGGCCAAACCAGCCAACCAAGATCCATCTGACAACAATGCTTGAGATCCTGCCCGAGAACCCGAATCCGGGTCCGATCCGGTAACACCAAATCCGGATCCTGAGTCGGACCCATCCATGCTTGAGTCTGACCCTGATAGAGACCCATCAGCATTAGTTGTTCCTGGTGCTGTCATTGTTGGGGTTGGATCTTTTGAAGATTTCTGACTGCAAATTACAAAATATAACAAGATAAGCGAAAGTGTTATTTATTGGTAAGAGTAGCAGCATTCACTGAGTTCTGCAATCAGCTTGATATTCTTTGCTAGATTCTTTGGTGAAATAATTAATGCTTATTAAAAAAAGAATCCTCAGTACTATACTAATTATGCGGGCTGCTTTAACATAGCCAATATCAGAAAAGGAAAAGCAAATACAGTAAAAATAAATTAACAACTTTTTCTAAAACTAGTTCAAATTCCTAAATCATTTCGCATATCTTCAATTCATTCCATTACCATAGTCGACAGATGAATAACACTATTCTCAGAACTTTATTCTTATCTTAAACATAAACTGTGTGGTCAAGACTAAAATGCCAAGCAACCACAAACTCCACTATTTAAAAAAGGAATAAAAATAAAAACAAGTCCTTGAGACAAAAAATTAATGACAAGAAAAACACTAGGCAAGCTGTAAAAGAGAGAACATTCAGAAAATTTAGCATTTTCTTGACAAAACTAGTACAAATCTCAACTTTTTTCCATAACTAGGCCAATATTTCCTACGTTTCGAATTTTTTTTTTTTATGTTATCTATTGCAAAATCTTATCTTGAAATCAAGAATTTGAAAAAACTAATGCGACCAAAAACCGAAGGGAAATGATAAATAAATAATGAGGAAAAAATGCTACTGATGTAAACCAAGAAAAACACTAAGAAAAAGAAACTGAAGTTGAAAAAATGAGCATTTTCTTTTACCTTGGCATGGAGGGACAAAACGTCACCGTGTAATCCGCACCAGAGCACGTGAAAGTGCTCGTGGGGTCATCATAAGCATAGCTATATGATCTAGGACAGGCCGACTTAAACATCTGCGAGTAAACCGACGGCCGACAGGCGGCGGGTGAGTTAAACGTGCCGCTACAACAGTACTCTGGGCTCCCAAAAGCCTCACAAGCGCTCTTGCACGCTTCCCCACCACCAACCCTGAGCTCCGACGGGCAGACCCGGTTCAGATCCGTCACGCAACCAGTCGAAGCGCACATGCCCGAGCCGCCCGTGGCCTCAACTATCAGAGGCAAATTGTACCCGTCCACAAGGCTAACGTCATAAAAGTCTAAACCGCCAGTTCCGAGTGTGAACTCTGCCAGCGTGGCAGGTGGGGCTGCCCCGGATCCATTGCATTCGGTTTGACCCGACCCGCAGTCGCCGGTCTGACAGGAACCTGATTCCGAGTCAGAGAATGTGCATCCTGTTCGACCCCAGAACCGGCCAGACCAGCCGGCGGGGGCGATGAAGGTCCGGGAGGAGTCTTGGGGGAGCTCAAATCCGGTGCTGTCGAGTCTAGGGCTGCCCGCGTTTGCGAGTATACCGGGCCACACTGTGTACTCGCATTTGTTTACAAATGTGAATGTGGCTCCAAATGCAACTGTAGAATAAAGAAAAATAAAAAACCGAATTCAAAGATCACACATTTGTGAACACATTAAAATAAAATGGCTAAATTCCAGTTCAAAGATCACATATTTATCCCCAGAAAGAAACAGAGAGAATTTTTTTTGGCAAAAAGCCAGTTCAAAGGCCATACATTATATCAAAGGATAAACAATAAAATGGCGAAAACCCAGCTCAAAGATCATACATTACATACCAGAAAATGGCAAAACCCAGTTCAAGATCAAACATGTATACGAAACCCAAGTAAAAAAGAAAATTGCATCTTTGAGGAAAAAGGTTGAAAAAAATATCACATTAATGTAGCTAGAAGAGGAGTTCTTAGCGTTGGTTTTACCTCTGGAAAAGAGGAGAAGAGAAATATGGAAGCTGAGAATGAAAGCTGAGTAGGAAAAAGAGAGATCCATGAAGGTGCTGCTGCAAGCAACCAGTGACTTCCCTTTTTTTTCCTCTTGCTTCCCTTATTTTAATGTGATTCGGTGAATAGAGATAGATGCAGGGTGGAGAAAGGGGAAAGGAAATAATTGGAGTGAAATCTTTGTTGTTATTTTAAAAAGAATAAACAAAGAAAAAAGAAAACAATATTTTTCTCTGTGTCCGTATTTTGAGAAGGTGGCAATGGATTGAAGCAGCGATTTGGCGCGGCCTACTATAGCTGCCAGTGGACTGGTGGTGGTGGTGAAGGTGGAAACATACAGCGAGAAATGAGGTGTTATGAGAACTTTTGGGCCCAATGTACTGATAACAGAAATAAGTGTTATCTTTTGCAGGGGAGAGGTGAATTAATTAAAGGGGAAAGAACAGGAAAGGTCTGCTGGAGCTGCAAGGGCTAATGGGGAATCAAATACTGTAATTATAAAACCTCATAGAATCTTTCAGTCCGTTGTCTTCACTTCCCATTCTGCCTTTAATCAACTACACTGTGTAACTAATGAATTCAAGATCCCTTTTCTTTAAATAATTATTTATACATATAAACTTATCATTCTTATTTTTATAAAATACATATAAAATAAAGTTTTATTTTTTAAATTTTCCTTCAAAAATATCATAATGATTTATACCATTACTTCTCAACTACTAATTTTAATTTTTTCAAAAATATCATCTTACTTAAGTAATAATTTAATACCACTAAATCTCTACTAATTTTAAAAATAGTAATATAAAAATACATATTTTTTATTTTTTCCAACTCTTATCTAAATTTTTGTATTAAGTCAAAATAAATAAATAAAAAAGACTGGATGGATAGGTAATAACTATCAAAACTATGGGAGTGAAACTTAAGAAGATGAATCAGTTTGGTCGAGATATTTATATATTTTTTAACAGATCAATCGGATATTTTGTTTAATAAATTAACAAATTAGTCTGTTGCTACAGACCTGACATGTTAATTAAAATAAAGTCTCTATGAGTTACTAGTTCACTGGTTGATATGCTACAAACAAAATCGAACTTGTAATTTTTTAGGGAACTTTAGGAGTAATAAATACCCAATAAACTACCATCTTGATGGTTAATGAACCATAAATCCAATTAGAAAGTATTTTGAAGAATTTTATTTTGTTGTGAAGATATATGCATTACTCATTTAGACCCCTATTTTTTCTTCAAATTTTTTTGAACTCTGGAATTTTTTTGGTTTAATTTGATATTGCATCGTATTGTATTTTATAGATAAATAAATAGAGAGAGTAAATTATATATATTTAATATGCATTTATAAAGTACATATGAGATAAAAATATTAAATAAAAAAAATCCAAAGTATAAGACTAACTTATAACCTCTAGATTTGTTAAAAGATGAGTTCATGCATGAAACTGCGATACATAAGAAAACGGGTTATATATGTCTCTTTTTTTTATTTTTTTCTTTTTTTTTTTTGTGGCAATTCGAAACCAGATTTATTTGGATTCTTAAACGTAATGTTTCTTACTAATAATTAGAATAATGCAAGTAAATAGAAAATGTTTCCGTTGCGTGCGAAGATAACTTAATTGTATTATTGGGCTCAGCTGAAATGCCATGGTCCCATGGGACCAAATGAAGTCTTTCTTGGGTTGAGTCATTGAGTGTGCACTATGGGCTTCTGCAAGCCCAACTCTTTTCCATTTTTGTTTTTTTATTTTCATTCACCTTTTTTAAGGTTGTGAATTATAAAATAATAAATTCGTACAAACAACTATTTATACTGCTCAATTTATTCAATTTTTTATTTATTTTATTTTTAAAACATTCTAAAATAATGCTCAATTTCTTACTATTATATTCTGTTTTTCCATCCCAAGTCCGTGTTTCCGGATGGTTTGGGGCTAAAGTTGTAATTGTGTAAACTCCTTGGATTCCCTTTTTGCTCGTCTTTTCACGCTTTACTCAACTGCAGTAAATTTTGACCCATCAAGAACTAAAACAATTCGGAAATTCCCATATAAGAATAATGTACGCTAAATTGATGCTCAAAGTATCATCTCTCTAATCGTCTTATGGTATTAGATTTTTTTTTCTCGTAGGCTCAAATGATATCCATTAAGTACAACCCACATGCTATATCATTATCTAACTTAATTAAAATTTTTATTTTATAAATAATTTAGTATATAATTATTGAATTTAATTTAATTAATAATGAATATTTTAACGAATGAAATCACTAATATACTTGAAAAAAAATTTTCAAAAAAATTTAAGCTGATCATAATCTTTCGAATTAAGCATATAGGCTAAAATTTAAGTAGAACTCATATTAAACGTAATGAATTTACTCACAGTCGTTTATATATATTCTTAAGTTGTATCCTATATATATATATATATATGTCTATATATATATATATGTCTATGTATAAGAAATTATTATCTACACTGCATGCTATAATGGAAAAAAATTTCCCCAAAAACTCGAAAACGTTTTCTGTATTTTCTTAAAAATTCAGCGAACAAAATTAAATGATTTGACTGAGAAGGGCGCTTGAATTATTCAATATTAGATACTCATTATTACAGTGCTTTTTTTTGAACTATTCACTATTAGATACTCATTATTACAGTGCTTTTTTTTTTTTTTCCTGTCCCATCCTGAGCAAATTTAATATCATGCATGTGACTGTCTTGAAAAGACGATTTATTTTGGAAGATATTTCATTATAAGGGAGAGCCCACCTCGCACGACCGGGTAGACCATTCAACGCACTTTACAATTAGAAAGTGATGAACTTTTGACAAGTTTTTAAGGAAAATGCCACTTTCATAGCAAATATTTATGCTAAAGCGGACTTGTTTTTCTTTGCCTTTTTACACAATTTTGGATCATTAGGTTAAAAGCATTGGGTCTCATGAATTAACCATATTTAGTTTATAATTCACATTTAAGAATAAATGAAAAAAAATAATATAATTGTGTAAGTTTGTTTCAGTAATTTAGAGTTGTACGAGTATGTTAAAATTAATAAACTCTACATGCTTCAAGAAAGAATTGATTATTACTCGGGGATTTTTTGATTTATAAAAAACATGAAATGAAGAGATATGGTCGCCAATAATTGACATGTAATTGGAGCTTCTCTCTCATGGCCTCGGGAGCCGAATAATTGTTATGATTCACAGTATCTATCATTCTTTCGGACAAGTCCAATTTTACATTATATAGTCTTTGTTTCACCTCATTAATTTAGTAATATGAAACATGCTTCCTTTTACATGGAAATATATAAATTTCAATTGCATAATAGAAGTGAAGTAACATTGGAGCATGTGGCACATGATTCCTTGTCCCTGACATGCACATGTACCCACATTCCATCAGCAAACGTCTTCCAAATCTTCCATGTTATTGTTCTTTGAATTACACAACTGGCAACCATCGTTTTGGGTGTCTCGGATTACAGCTAATTGCGCACTGAAACACCTTACATATGCTATAACTATAGTGTTTTACGGGGCAATCGCTCTTTAATCCCCTAATTACCGGATTCCATGATAATTAACTTTCCACTATACTTCCACTTTTAGCCCTGAGATGGTGGCAGGCGGCGGCGCCTCATAATAAAAGTTAAAAGCTCCAGACAGGAAAGAAAGACATCCATTCTTAATCCCATAATTATTCTTAAGTTCAATGAAGTTATTAATTCCTCTTATATGAAAACCTTCGTCTGTGGTGACTCAATTATCAAGTAAAACCTTGATGTGATTAAGATTCTCCACTTACTTCACCACAGTAAGAAATTGATTGATGTTTTCTCCTTGATGCCAACCCAAAAGTCCATAACAACATCCTATTGGGCCTCCCATTTGAATGGACTCCGACCCACTATCTAAGGGTCCTTGGGGCCTTCTAATCGGCTGTCTCTCTGGCAATTCCGAGATCAAACTTGGTCAGAATTCAAATTAAACATCATCCAGTAAGAAGTATATTTTTCTTCTTCTTTTCCCATTTTTTTTTTTTCTGGTTGGGTCTTGTGAATTAACTAGGTCCAATCCCAACCAGGGAATCATCTAGGTGCATTCGGCTGAAGAAAACAAATAGAGAAGAGAAAGAGAAGAAAAACACAGGTAAAAAAGAAGAAAAACTTTTCGACTTTTGGTAGAGGAATTCATTTATCAGATTCTCCCCTAACATTGCCAGCTAGAGAAGCATAATTCCCAGTTTTTATCTAAAACAAGATAACAGGCACTAGCTAAACTCTCAAAATGTTTCACTTACCAGGAATCCGACAAGTTTTCCCTTTAGCAACCCTATTAGAGAAAACGGGAGGTGCTACAACTGCTTACTCCGTGACAGAGAGTCAAAATTTATCTACACAATCAAATCATGTAATAGGGACTGCCTTGATCAACATATCTATCAAAAACCCAAAGTTTTTCCTCAGAGTTGCAACGAAGGATGAACCAGTGGTAGCATCTCTAATGCACAAGTGGAATAATGAAAATATAGAGAAAAATTGCGGACAGTAACCTATATACAGAGATGCTTGTATCATTCTCATCCACGAAATGTTGATGCCAATAATCTAATCCAAGTCGCAAAGGAGTAATGACAGCTAATACAGCATTGGGGCTCACTACAAAATGCTCAATCTTCAGCTACAGTAATTGGTAATCAGCCTGAAAGAGTCCACCCAGCATCAGTAATAAAACTTACAGGAGCAGTCGAATGTGTAGAATTGTCATAACAATACAAATGACAGATGCCAAAGAGTGCAATGAAGTCAAACCTGGTGATGACAAGCTCGTGTGATGCCTCCCAATGTACATCATAGTTTTGTTAACCAGAGGCAACTCTGCTCCATCTTTACGTGCTCCCAGTAATTTCTGGCTGCAAAATTTTGCGCTGAATCAAATCTCCCAAATTGAACCAAAATACAACATACACACACACACACACACACACACACACACATATATATATATATATGTAATATCAGCATATAATAGAATACTAAATCCATTTGTGTATTCAAACCACTCTGTTTTAGACAAAATCACAAATATCCACAACCTGGGATCCACATCACTGAAACTCATTAGTGGAGACCTAGGACAAATGACAAAATAAGAAATTCGTTGTCATGTTTATATATGGTTCCCCAGTAAACCTTGTGACAGTCTCAACATATAGTTCAATGCCTTCATGCAATGTTAAAGCAATAAAATATAAGAACCATTTGATTAAGGAAACAGAATTTTACAACTCAAAGCAAAAGACAGTATTTCACCAAAAAAAAAAAGTAAAAATAACTTAATATATGCAATGATCAATGTAGGTTTTATTTAAAGCAACTATTTGGTAGCATGAAGTCAGCAAATTAATCAGGGTTAAGTTTGACATTAAGCATTTGGAGGGGATACATCGCACTTAAACCAACTTTATCATAAAAGATTAATTAATCAACAAATAAAATTCAACATTAAAGGAGGAAATGCACCTAGGATCTTTGACTCCAAATCAATGCTTAACCTCATATTTGAACCTTCATATCAAGTTCACATGGCCATTTAATAAATTTTTCCACATTGTGATAATGGAATACCAATTGCATCAAAATTGGAACTTTTTGAGCAATCTAGCATCATTAGCTCTAAAAAAGTATAAAAATTTAGAAACAGAAAGGAGAAAATAACATCATCTTCGCCAAGAAAAAGAAGGAAAAGAGGGGAAAAAGAGAAGCTTTTGTATTGGCTCCACCATCCAAATTCTACTGGAATTTCATGTTTAGGTGTAGTCTCTTTGATCCATAAAATTAAGCCTATGGAATTGGAATGATGAAAATTTTAAATGAAAGTATTTCTGATTCTAACTCTAAGGCTTCATTAATTTGGTTAATATCTTCAGGCATAATTTGCTTTATTTACTAGCAATGCGGTCTCAAAATATTTCAAAGCACCTTGCTGCCTAAACTCTAGGCAGCATATATTTTCAGTAGTTTAAAGGACCAAAAAATTTCATACCTCTTGATTAGGATTCAATTGATGAGCCTAATACAAAATAATCTGTTTTTAATTCTAATCTTTGCTTTTCCAAAATAAATGTCGATTCAATCTTCCAACAGGGTACTTCACATTCGATCCGTTTTAGTTTTGATTCTTAGGCATCCATGTTCTGTTACCTCAGCATATATTCAATTTTCTTTTCCTTATTTTGTATCCCTTTTTTGCGTAGCTAGAAGTAATTTTCGCTTTGTTTAATGGCAAGTTAACAATTTTACCAACAAATGGCACAATTAACATACGGTTAACATTTCATTAAGCAAATTGTTAAACGATAACATGACATCTATACGCAACTCTAGTTGAATCCATGTCATACCCAGTTCACATGCAACTTAAATTGTATCGACAAGCAATACATCATACTCAGATTGTCTCCTTATTCAATAATTAATGTTTAAAATTAACAGAAATTGACTACAGAAACAGAATTTCCACCATGGGAGTTTACCACCCACAAATTAAATCAAGGAAACAATACAGAGGGTTAACAGTAAATTTACCTGGTGTAAGGCAATGGGCAGAAGATGATGATATAATCGGCGGAGGCACAGGTGAAGGTACTAGTCCTGTCATCGTACGCATAACTGTAGGAGCGTGGGCACGCATTCTTGAAGAACAACGAGTACGCAGACGGGTGACACGTGTCCGGCGTATTATACGCCTCGCTGCAACAATAGACCGGATCCCCAAACGCCTCGCACGCGCTCTTGCACGCGACGCTCTCACGGCTGCCATTCCCACGCGCCACGCTGAGCTCCTTCGGACACGCGCCGTTTAAATCCACCAGACACCCCGTGGAGCTGCATCCCCCTCTTGTACCTCCCTTGGCAATTATCAGCATTGGGAGGTTGTAGCCATCGACAAGGCTGACGTCGTAGAAATCAAGCCCCTGGTCGCCGTTGAGGGTGAACTCCGCCAGCGTGGCGGGGGGGATTGCGCCACTCCCGGCGCATGCTATTCTTCCCGAGCCGCAATCAGCTGTGGCGCAGGAGAATTTGCCGTTGGAAGGGTCAGTGGAGCAGTGGGTTCGAGCCCAGACCCGACCCGACCAGGACCTGGGCACCCGAAGAGTTCTGGATTTTCCGCTCTTGAGAACGAAGCCTGTGGGGTTGAGTAGTGGCCTGTCGGCGCCCGTAAGTATTCCGGGCCATATCGTGCGCCGGCACTTGTTGACTATCTTGAACGTCGTGGAGTCCACCTCTGTTGAATTTCAAGAAAGGGGAACAACAAATTACAGCAAGTAATTAAAGAAATACCGGGATGAAATTAAATATTTAATACTAATAAATGAAACAACCTGAGAAGAGAGAGAAGTTGAACAGAAGGAGAGAGAGAAAAGTAGCAGGTAAGAGAAGACGGTCCATTTGGAAGATTGCAGAAAACTGAAACTGATTTTGCAGGTCTTTCAAGAAATTTTTTGCTTTTGTTTTCTTTCTTCCTCCTCTACCATTTTCTCTCTTTTCTTTTTTTGTTTTTTTGGAATAAAGATGGTAAGAGTGAAAAACAAAAGGTGGCAATGGAGAATTGGGATAAAAAAGAAAAGAGGGAAAGAGGGAGTCAGTGAGTGGAGCGTTGGAAAGTGATGGTGTGACATCTTGCTGTGGGGTTTTGGAATATCTTTTTGTTATTTTATATTTCTTTAAATTTTTGGCTGAATATTTCATATTCTTTTTCTATATAAATTGTTTCTTATGTAAAAACCCAATTCAGATCTCCACTTTGAAGGGTAGCAAATGCCATGACCAATGGCCCAACAATAGTAAAAGTAAACGAGATACTGGACCAATTTAGCCTACACTATGCCCAAAAATGTCACTGGCCCAGCCCAATAACTAGATGACAAGTTTCTAATGTGTTCTATACTTTCAAGCCCAACAGGTTTTGTTTCCAAAAAAGTAAAGACATTTATATTGAGTTGATTGTTGATGATTATATGTCTTAACTCAACCGCAATAATAAAGTCCAGTGGTTTTTTTTCTTGTTTTCTTGTTTTAAAATCATCTAAGAAGTTTTTCCTTTTTAAATTAATTAAGATCGTGCAAGTAATAAGCTATAACGATTCTTCTTATTTAATTACGAATGTTGCACTTTTCCGATTCGTTTATGTCTCAAAATTCTATTTATCTCTAGACTGAAACAGGATTGTGAATACATATACGAAAACAAACATGGTTAATATCTTTGATTATAGAATGTCCAAATGGATAAATTTGTTCCAATTAAAATCACATGCAACATGTTCATGATTTAGTTCAAAGTTTCATTCCTTAAAAAACTAATTAGGCCTCCCACCACATGGGCCAAGAAGTGGACTCAAAATGATCATGCTTGTTGATAATCCACTTGCATCCAATTATTCTGCATGGGTAAATTTGGGCGGCAAAAGTTTGTGCTAATGGAATTATTTCAATGATCAATGCATTCCCGTCAAATTACCAAGGACCTACAAGTTGTCAAAGCATGCCATGTCAATGATCAAATACTTACCAAAATGGAGCAAGATTTGTATAATTTCAAATAAATACCAATCTTTTAAAACTTGTATTGATTATTATAAAGCAGTATAGACATATACTGGGGAAATAAATAATTATAATTTCAATTTGACATTTACTTTATTGGATTTATGGTATTACTTATTTTTTCAAAACTCTTAATTAAAAATTAATTGTAATATGGGTAGCTTCCTAAAAGTCATTAGGGATGATAGGGATACTCGCCGAACATCCTCCCATGCTAAAATTAATTCCTGAGCAAGTCAATAAAAGTCAGCGAACTTGAAAACAGTTAAATATATAATTGATTTCATACCTTTTAATACTGAATATTTGAGATATTTATAGTGTTGATACGATGGTTTTCATAGTGTCTTGAGTCCTTATGCCTTCGTGCCTTAATATGAGTTGTTGACTTATGGATCACGTGAAATCAATTTATTGAATATTAATTTTATTTTATCATATAAATTTACCTCTTGAATTTAGCCTATTAATCTTTTCTCATAGTAAGAATATATTTTTATTACTCTCGATCTACAAGTCAACTGGTAGATCAATTAACATGATACTCACTTCTAGCAGTAAGGTGGATGTTTGAAATTTGATGGGAATTTGCGGTTGAATTTCGCTACTGAGCAATTACTATGGTGTTAGTAGGAGCTTACGATCGAAATTTGGTATGAAATAATAACTATAGAGGTAGTTCATTGTGCGCAAACATGTACAGTTCATGAGGGAACATTTGATTTAATTAAGCCATATTTCGCAATTTACCCGCTCCAAGGCTCTAAAGACATGAGTTTTGAAGTTTCATAATATAGTTTGATATAAGTTGAAATAACTAAATTATAAATATATTAGTAAAAATTCGTGTATTCTGTGTATTGGGCCTCAACCTTACACTGCCCTAAAAATGTAAACACGCAAGTGAGAATAGAAAAGAATATCTACACATGCTCTAACAACAATGTTGTACACATGAAGTGTCAATGCTAGATTTTTCATGGCTTTGTGGAGCATGCAAAAGGGAAAGTGCTTCTCTATTCAAGACATGAAAGCCCATGCAACTTTTTTGTCTGGAAAAGGAGAACCAGGATGGGAAAAAATTGACCCAACAAAAAAACTTTAATAATTTCTATGAACATATAAACCCCAGGCATCCGATGGAAAGATGAACTAAGGTGGAAGGTCACATAATTGGGAGTGAATTTTCAACATAATTTTGGTCCAATTATTGTTAATCATAGGCAGACTTTAATTATAATTATATTATCAAATCTTCCATTTTTCTCCCCTAGTTTTGCGTGAATGTTAATTTTGCACGCTGGATTATGGAAAATTGTTTTTCTGACGTCATTATGTCGTAGAGGTAATTGATTATCATAAGTAACCACAATTATTACCAAACCCATATTTATATAGATTTTCTTTATGAAGGCCCTAACATTTCCCTTTCTTTTTTCTTTTTCCTTTGTTCTAATTTTATAATATATTTTTCACATAGATATTGAGCACATTTCACCTTAAAAGGGCTACAACTTGAGTCCAAAGCTGGACTTGCAAAGTAATGATATGCTTGTGAGTTGATGTCAACTTTAAACAAGGGACAAGAACCCAAATTAAGCCAAGATTTCAGTTAAAAACAAAAACAAAAACAAAGAGCAACCACAAAACATTCTCAAGGGATTGATGAACAACAACTTGTATTTTGTTGATCGCCCCCATTTTTACAATTCTGATCTCTTACCTATATATTAGATATTAATTATATATATATATATATATATATATATATATGTGTGTGTGTGTGATGTGAAATACAAAATCAAACAAAAAAAAATGAAAAAAAATGATTTAAAATGCCATTTTTTAAGGTTTTCCATCAGATTACATGATTTGCATCAACTGATACATCGAGTTGAGAAATTAAAAAGTAGCAAATATGGTCAAAAAAGAAAGAAAAAAGAAAAAAAATCTGGAAACTCAAACCAGTGGATTGCTGTATATTAGAGGCAGTCATCACTGTAGCATAGGCAGTCAAAGGGGGACAAATTTTCAGGGAATGTTTCTGGTCCCATTGGCCACGCAGCAAGCAGGAGTCAGGAGACGATCATATCTCCAACAAATTTCATCATCAGTATGTTTTCAACTAACATAAGTTTTTTATGATATTTTTTATTACTAGAGAAAACAAAGACATCATGGTTTATAGTCATGACATTAAGAATAATCGATGATGGCCCATATGGGTAACATGTTCGAATTCAAAAAAAAAAAAAAATCAAAATAAAGGGTTCTTCTGAAAAGTTTTGGGAATTGAGGGCAATGATACTATTGAGTAGAGTTTTAATGATGTTGGAGTACAAAATTTTAGAGAAATTATTTGCACATGGTAGGATGAAACTGATACTTTGAAATTACAAGGGAACTTAATTTAATTAAATTATCCACAAATTTCAATGTTAAGGGGAAAAGGAGAGGGGGGGTGGGGGTGGGGGTGGGGGGGTGTAGGAGCAGAAAAAGAATTGCAAAAGCCTTTTTCTTTTAACAATTCCAAACTTTTTTATACCTTGTTTCTCAATTACTTTTTTCAAAAGAAAGAGGACTCAAAATTTAGTTAATATTGAAAGAAGGTTTTCATAGTTTCCTTTTACTTCTTTTCCTTTTCTTTTTTTTTTTCCTACTAAAATGTGTCGATTTATAAGTCATGTTTTTCATATTTACCCAATTAAAACTCCAATGCTTCACTAAATATAGCCTAATAAAAAAGCAGTAAAATGTTGGTAATAGAGTGAAAATCAGGATTAGAGTTAATCCGGCTACATAATCAGAGAAAGAAACAAAAAGGAAAAGACGAGCATAAGGCTGTCTCTGGCTGTACTTGCAAGTAAGAAAGCAATAAAAGAGGTGGAATCTAAATGATGGTTTATGAACTTTGCTCCAAACCCAACCAAACCAAGAAACAAGAAACAAAGAAATATTTACTTTAACTGCAAAAAGTTAAAAAAAAAAAACTTGTTTGTTCTTCTTGTCTCGCCATTTAGCAAAATAAATTCTTGAACAATTTTATTAAACAAGAATTATTCACTCAGTATAAAATAATGGATGCTGTTTATGTCCAATTATCATCCATGTGAGAATAAGACACTTCTTGGTATTGGGCATTGTTAGATTCTTGAGCCCAAATGCATTCCCAATTTTGCCCCCATGTGGTAAAAGCAACTTTCCTTCTTCTTAAAAAGTTATCACGCCCGTTTGGCTGCAATCATTTGGTCTACTTTCTCATAATTCCCCACATTCACTCTTTTCATTTTTATATTTGTCTCCCCTCCAAGATCCTTATTTTGCTAAAAACATAAAAAAATAAAAAAATTTATACTTATTACTTGCTTATAATTTTGTGCAGTTAATTCAATCAAAAATTACAATTTCCTCACTTTTTTTATTTATTTAAGATTTTAATAATTTATATTCAAATTGAAGAAAAAGGAAGATCACAAAATTGATCTTATTGTCAATGTTGCCACGAGTTCATGACATGTTCCAAAGATTAATTAAAAAAATAAGCTTATTAAAATAATTATTATTTTTCATTAGTACTGGAAGTAGAGAAACCCACTCGTGCGGACAGCCCTCTCACGCTTATATAATTATAATGTATCCATTATTTAGTTTAATAAACAATTAAGTTTAATCAATTTGCTTACTAGAAGACAAGAGATTAATTAATTAATCAAGGGATGCGTTGAACCTCTCCAAAAGCAGATTTATGCTCTTCCCAAAACCGCTCTTCTCTATTATTCCTTTCAGCACCCCAACCCCACCCCACGCTACACCGCCTCCCTATATAAATATAGATACATATCTGCAAATCGAATTCATTCATTTCTAAAGCTTTTATGTTGCATTGATATTGCGATAGTTATACTAGTACAAGAAACACACACTAAAAACTCACAGAGAGGAAAATGGAGTCCTCTGACAAGGCGGTGGAGACTGTGATGGTGGGAAATTATGTAGAAATGGAGACAGAAGGGAAGCCAAGAGATATCAAATCAAAAGTTTCGAAGCTGTTTTGGCATGGCGGCTCAGCCTATGATGCCTGGTTCAGCTGTGCTTCAAACCAGGTTTGCTTTCACACACACACACTTACAATGTATACACAATGCATAGAATCTAGATACACATTTTTATTTGATTTTGATTCTTTTTGTGGGGTATTTTCAGGTGGCTCAGGTGCTGCTGACATTGCCATACTCATTTTCGCAGCTGGGCATGATGTCTGGGATTCTCTTTCAGCTCTTTTACGGCTTGATGGGAAGTTGGACTGCTTATCTCATTAGCATCCTCTATGTGGAGTTCAGAACCAGAAAAGAAAGAGAAAAAGTTGATTTCAGGAACCATGTCATTCAGGTTTATAGATTCTACTTCATTTTTTGAAAATATTCCACAAAAATGCAAACCAACATTACAAAAGACAACATTATCAATTACCGTTTACATTTCTCACATGGTTTTCTGTATGTTTCTGTGCAATAGTGTTTAATTTATTCCTTTCTTCCAAACCAGTGGTTTGAAGTTCTTGATGGGCTCCTCGGAAAACACTGGAGGAACGTGGGTTTGGCATTTAACTGCACTTTTCTTCTGTTTGGATCCGTGATTCAACTCATAGCCTGTGCAAGGTTTGTAGCATCAACAACCCCTAATAACAACTAATATTTGTATTTTAATTCAATGCACCAATTCATCTACCTCAAAAGGTATTAAAAAAACCATTCATTTTCTTGCAGCAATATATATTACATAAATGACAATTTGGACAAGAGAACATGGACTTACATCTTCGGAGCATGTTGTGCAACCACAGTCTTCATTCCTTCTTTCCACAACTACAGAATCTGGTCTTTTCTTGGCTTGTTAATGACCACTTATACAGCTTGGTACCTCACCATTGCATCTCTACTTCACGGACAGGTACTAAAGTTAGTGACATTATTAATGTTTTTTTTTTTTTTAAAAAAAAGCATTTTTGTTTTTCTTTATCAAACATTTGTTTGTCTTCTTAATGTGAGAACCTGCATTTTACATGCAAGAATCTGGTTTGCATGTGATATGATGTAAAATATTCCAATTTAGTCGTCAAGATTTCTAGTCAAAGTTGTCATGAGATCGATTATTGCTCGCATAAATTAGTCTAAGTTTTCTTGATTAATTGTATGTAATTTGTTGATTATTAACAGGTGGAGGGTGTGGAGCACTCGGGTCCAACCAAGGTGGTATTATATTTCACAGGAGCCACAAACATTCTATACACATTCGGGGGACATGCTGTTACTGTGTAAGACATCCTATAGATATTATACTAATATTTCGTGTCTTTTACGTTATTTTCACACATTTCTTAGTTGTCCATGTTTTTCCAAGTCTCTGTCGACCAGGGGTAAAACAGTGAATTACAAAATGACGGGGCTAGATTCTTTCATCTTTATTTATTTTAAAAGGGACTTAACCTTGGCAGATATAGACATGATCTGAGTCATCTGACCATGCAATCTAGTGAGTAGTGACCAATCTTTTTTATTTCCTTATACAGTTCTTGAGTTCAATGACAAGTCCTTTTCTTAGAATTTAATAGTTTTCCAACAGTGCCCTTCTCAGGCGTGCTAGGGAGAAAAAGTCGCACTTTCTTGGGAACCTTTTTTTTCCTTTTTGCATGATGGGAAAAAGGCAGAGCTCTTTCTCCAATCACTTTTTGCAGTTCTTTTTGCTCTATGCTGTGAGATGAGAACAGGGCTGCAGTCTGATCATGGATGCTTGATCCCACCAATTTGACTGCATTTTCTATTGTACTCAGACAATTCCCCTATATTAGTCCTAGGAGTTTTAGTTGGCCCTAATTATTGCAAACTCATAATCACAGTTGGTCTTGATAAAACCATTTGCACACACACACAACTAGAGCAACTTTCACTTTGTAAGATACGAAAACAAATAGTAACATTAGATATGTGTGAACAATATGTAGATTACTCATTCAAGTACACTGCATCTTTAATGATGAACCAAGAAAACATAACATTCATCTCCTTATTTGGTTTATTATGTTCCAACTTATGTGTAAAAGTTTAAGTCGTTTAGATGTTTTAAACCATGAAAACATTCATAATTGAACTCTTGAAGTTAAGACTATCGTATAATCATCCTATCTAATTTCCTGTATAATTTGCTGTATTCAATGTGCGTTTTAGGCTGTAAAGTGTCTGCTGGTTAGTTGTAAGGCAATAAAGTGGTGTAAATTCTGTCAATAGACTACAGTCAATGTAGAAAAAATTCATAGCTAGGTTGCAAAATGAGCTACTCTGTCTTGAATGCTTCAATTTATTGTTTTCACTTGGAGGGTTGACAAATCATTATAACTGAAAATGTTTATCACTTTTGTGCTTTGTGTTGGGCAGAGAGATCATGCACGCTATGTGGAAGCCACAGAAGTTCAAGGCCATTTACCTATTGGCCACCATTTATGTGCTGACACTGACCCTCCCATCTGCAGCAGCAGTGTACTGGGCTTTTGGAGATTTGCTTCTCAATCACTCCAATGCATTTTCCCTCCTCCCAAGATCACCCTTCAGGGACATGGCTGTCATTTTGATGCTCATCCACCAGGCATGAATTCATAACTAATGATCCATTAATTATTGCTTATTATAAAGTATGATTAAGTAGCTGGTCTTTGCTATAAATGTTAACTTGTCCATTGTGATTAATCACCCTAAGGCCATTGGCATTCATGTTATTGATGTCATAACTGGAAGTGATTACATGTATGCTCTTGAAGTATTTCTTAATGAACCTATGTATGGAACTGGAGTGACCTATCGTAATGTTGTTGTCGTTATGTTGATGCAGTTTATAACATTTGGGTTCGCTTGCACTCCGTTGTATTTTGTGTGGGAAAAGGCCATAGGCATGCATGAATGTAAGAGCTTGTGCAAGCGAGCAGCAGCTAGGTTGCCGGTGGTGGTGCCCATATGGTTCTTGGCCATCGTCTTCCCATTCTTCGGCCCCATCAACTCAACCGTCGGATCACTTCTTGTCAGCTTCACTGTCTACATTATCCCAGCTTTGGCTCACATTTTCACCTTCAGATCAGCCGCAGCCCGAGAGGTACCATATTTTCTTGTAAACATTCTATTCTGCATTCTAATGGACAATGATCAAATTGTGGAATAAGGTAAAATTGATCTCCCTGTTTTAGATTATTTCACTTGGTTTTAAAACCACTTTTTCCACAACCTTGTTCATTCAATTTTTTGTTTAAAACGGCTAGCAATCCATGGATAATTCAATTTCTTGATTTAGTACCCAACTTATATAAAAATCGAAGGGTTCATCAAGCTATTAGGTAACAGTTTTTTAATCTAGGTTGATTGGGACTTGGGAGGTAGAAATTTATGTACTGACCTTGCTTTATAGTTTTTGCATAAGTATGGAGTATGGTTAAAAGGTGCAAGACAAGATTCCCGATGCTGTCAATGAGCAGAATAAAAATATTCTTTAGGATTGTTTGTCTGAGTACTCAAAAATTTCCCTATCAGTTTCATTTTCATGTAATAAAGAAAAGTCTCATTTGCCCACTGCATTTTCTTTTTCTTTTTTTTTATTTATTAAAATTGGATGCTCTTAAGGAAAATAAATGGTGTTACTAAGTTGCGGAGAATTTAAATTCTCTTTTGCAGAACGCAGTTGAGCAGCCTTCCAAGTACTTTGGAAGGTGGGTGGGCACTTATGTGATCAACATATTTGTGGTTGTGTGGGTTCTGATTGTTGGGTTTGGGTTTGGTGGATGGGCCAGCATGACTAACTTCATCAACCAAATCGACACATTTGGGCTATTCACTAAGTGCTACCAATGCCCACCTCAACTGCCGCCACACTTGGCCAACGCCACCGCTCCTCTTCCACCTCCTCCCATTGGCAACGCCACTCATCTGCCGCCTCGTCTTCACACCCCTTGAGCTATTTCACTATACCAGTCAATTGGTCAGTGGTTACTCCAACTATCCGAGGCCCATCAGAAACATGGGAAACAGTTCCGGAAACGGGACGCGACATGGGTAACAACTACATGGTGCACTAATGAAGTTAATCACAGATCATTTTCGGGGCCTCCTTTAAGATAAAAAAGGAAGAAGAAATGTAATTTAGATTAGAGCTTTAATATATTAGTCATCACTTTAAATATGAGTGCAATGAATTTTAAATTCGTAATTCAAAAAGACCTATGCCTTGTCTTCTGCATTCCCAATCTTTATCATTCTAAATATCTCCAACACTAAACACTGCCTACGGTTTTGGTGTCCCGAGGTATGACAATGGGGAGAGACTGGTTTTCAGCTTATAAGTGAGTTCCTTGATCCGTATTTGTGCCAAATGACACGGGTTTTGAACTTATAAGTGGATTTATATGCTTTGGATCGGGCTGTTCTGTTCAACCCTCTCTCATTACCTTTTCTCTCTCTCATTACCTTTTCTCTCTCTCTCTCTCTTTATATATATACATATATATGTTGCATGCCTTATGGTTATACAGATATACTGTATGTTATATATGCATTCAGGCAGAAATAGCATACATTCTCTCCTAGCTTAATTAATTGTAACACAAAATCAACTGAATTAAAGTCAACAATGCAATAAGCGTTATTCACTACAAAGAACTTGAATTAATCTCAAACCGACATGGTTCAATAATCTCAAACTTTTTTGGAGTTTATTGATTTATTAGCAAAATGTGAAGGAAAATAAAGATAACTTTCCACCAATCCCACAAGGTCCCAACACCCTGTGCAAGTTCAGTTCAATATAAAGAAAAAGACATCCATCATGGTACTTTGCTTGGGAAACGTTGCAATATAGAATAATGATCCCCATCAGGTAATAATATGCCATTTTCCCATCAATACTCTGTTTCATCAATGACAACAATCAAAAAAGTAGAGAAACAATATTGAGAAAAACCTTCCTTAATTCATTCATCAAGAAGAATAACACACCAACAAATGCGTATATCATCCATATGCATGTATACATTTGTGGACAAAAATGGAAGCAAACCACTAACACACAAGCTAAAATTAAACCAACATCATAATTATAATATTAAAACCCTAACCAGAGATAAATCTGATTAGGTGACCATGTAATGTATCCAAAAAGTCCAAGCTCCAAACCACAAAACAGAACAAACATCAATTTATAACATGGTTCACCACATCAGAAAACCTTAAATAGCAAAAATGACCCAGAAACCATAATACTAGAAAAAGGAAACAGCTACCCAAGTAGCTCAGCGGTTGGAGTTGGGGCATTCACGAGCAAAATGCCCATCTTCCCCACAGTTATAGCAACCCCCTCCACCTCCACCTCCACCTCCGCCCCCGCTGCCACCGCCGTATCGTCCACCGCCTCCGCCACCGCCACCGCCACCCTGAGGACATTCCCTAGCCATATGCCCAGTCTCACCGCACTTGTAACAGCTGCTCCCTCCGCCACCACCACCGCCATAGCCTCCGCCACCATAGCCTCCGCCTCCGCCGTAACCACCCCCTCCATAACCGCGGCCGCCACCTCTGCTTCCACCGTTGTACCCGCCACCACCGCCGCCGCCGCTTCTTCCGCCGTAAGATCCGCGGGTGCTACCCTGCACGGATCCGCCATCAGGTCCGGTCACGTTCGCGGCCTTGGCACGGCCGTCACTGCCGTACTCTACTACGTACTCCACCGCCTCGCCGTCGCCAAGGCTTCGGAAACCCTCAGATTTGATGGCTGATTGATGAACAAATAGATCTTCGCTTCCATCGTCAGGGGTTATAAACCCAAATCCTTTCTGATCGTTAAACCATTTCACAGTCCCCTTTTTCACATCACTCTCTGCCATTGCTTCAAAGCTCAAAAACCCTAGCTTTCTCTCCCTAAAAATCACCCCTCTCTCACTCTAATTTTTGTGTGCGTGCTATTTAGGTTTTGCGCCTCGGGCTGATTATTTATATATATTTGAGTTGGAGAGTGCCACGTTAGCGGATTTTATTTTGGAATCAACTGATTGAAAATTCCGAAGTGGGGTCCGGGCTTTTCTCCTTTTCTTTTTTTGATGTATTTTTTACTCCATTTTTCGGGAATCAAAGAGACGGCTGGAGAGTATCGATGAAATCTGACGGCCAGTGATTGGTAGATTACTTTTATTTGGCCGTCCGATTTCGGGCTTGGGTGGACGGATGGTTAATTTATTACCCCAAAATGTAGCTTTTTCTTACCTGGAAAATTATTTGGTGTGAAAAAAAAAATTTAGCAATTTTTCCATTTAGGCACAATCACGAGAGAAAACAAAAAGTTAAATAATGTATTTGAAAAAAAATATTCATGCATGGATTGCATAATTTATAAACTGTGTCCTCAATTTTCCTACTCATCAAAAATAACATGTCATGATTGAGTCAAATTTTTGAACAATTTAAAAAATATATATTAATTTATCTTATATTTTATCTGACACATATGAGGTTAAATCTCAATTTATATATTAAAACTACTTGTTTTATTTCTCAATTTTTGTATATGAGACTCGACAAATGAAATAATATTAATTCAACTTAATGAGGTGACTTTATAACATTTAATTAAAAGAGAACATGTAAAAATTATGAATGTTCTATTATTTTGCAATTGCAAGTTTGCAGACAACAAAAGCTCGTATTCGACCAATGTCACTGGAATTGTTTCATCTAGCGCGGTTATTGTGAGCAAAATTACAGGCAAGTCCTCCAAATACAGGGTACAAACACCTTTTCTTTTTCTTTTTTTTTTTTTTTTTTAAGGCAGAGTGAACTTTTTGAACATTTTCTTAGTAAAATACAAAGTTCTATAGTAATATATCTACGACTTTTTTTCATATAAGTAATATTTTATGCATTTAGTATGTCAAATTTAGTATGATTTTTTACAAAATGTGGAGGCTCGTGTGACAAACAAAATTCTTCCAAAAAAAATTAGGTTATTTCATTTATTAAGGATTACCCACTAGGAATTATGAGTCAAATTATTATGTTTTTTTATTAATCTTCGTAAAATCCTTTTATAGCCACCAACTTTTTAATTGTTGCTCAAATTTTCAATAACATCATTAACATTCCGCTCCACAATGATTTTATCGGGACTCATCTGATTAGCAATTTTATTTTTCTGAAAAACAATTCAAGTTTCTGCAAACATTTGCATTAAGTTATCGGTCTCTGATCTTTTAACATAAAAAAAAAAAACTATGAAGATAAAACATTCATTGTGAATATCATGAAAGTATTCTTTTAAGTTGCTGTTTTGCAGGGACAATATTATTAAGGATTTTCCATGAAGTTTTGCTTTTTGAAGCTTGCACCATTTTGTGGAATCTGTGAGTTTTGAAGAAGCGATCACTCTTATCGTAATAATATGTTGACTTCATAGTGAATTTTTTTAATAGTGAAAAAGGCTGTGTCCACATTTTTTTGACTTTTGATTTTGAGAATTTCCTCGACAATATGTCTTGAAAAAATATTGTTCAGAACATCCATTTCCCATTCATTTGTATCTTCCATCAATGGTTCTCTGACATAACAAATTATGTCCCCTCTTGAAATTCAGTTGGAAGGTTTAAAATGAGTGAAAATAGAAATCCTTAGGTATTCCTCCAAATTTATAGCAATCTCCTCTTTGTACGCAACATTACAATTTTATTTTTTTTAATTCATTTCATGGGAAAATATTGAAATGAGTTGAGTAACAAAATGCTATGTTTGTTTTTGTTTTGTTAGAAGTTTTTTCATTCATCTAAAATAAAAATATGTTAGGTAAATCATTCTTTCAAAACAAATTCATTAAAGTTCACAATACATCACATTATTACATTAGTATCAATATATATTTTTATAAATATATATTCTTTTTGTTTACTTCAAAAATACAATATAATTCGTTTAAAAAATTTAATGTGACATAATTAATCAGACAAAATCTTATCTAATAAGATATCTATAATAAAAAAAATCTCCAAAAAATAAAAACAAATACTATTTTCATCCATTTTTTTTTCAAATAGATCTCTCCAAAATACATTTCTCAAAATATCTTTCCAGAATACGCTAAACAAATTTGTCAAAAGTTTTTAAATTATGAAAAGGAAAAGAGAGAGAAGGTGAAATTAATAGTCAAAAGTTAAAGTTCACAGTCAAAGCTTGCCTTGGGATGGGACTTATCTATGCACATTTTTTCGGCCTTTGTGCCTGCGAGGCATATGCAATTCCTTGTTGATCATCCTAATTACTTTAAGAAAAACATGTTGCATTTTATGAGTTAGTCCTTCTCTTTTTTTTTCTGTCACGTGTTCATTGATCTTAAAAGTTATGATTGATTAAATTATTTTAAGTAAATTAATTTCATTAATTGTTTACTAAAATTCAAAAAAATAGAAATTAAAAATTAAAGGGTGATATTTACCATTGCTCTTATTTTAATATGAAACCCTGGTGCACGCAATTTGCTAGTATGTTAGGAAAACGTAAATATTAAGGAGGTGCTAAATAAGTAAATATAACAGAAAATAATAGTCCTGGGAATTTGGGCCAACGTTTTTCTAATCTCGCGTTTTACTAGAACGAATAGCTATTAAAGTCGTTGAATTAAAATGGACGGCGGTTAGGTTCTTAGCGGCGGCGATGGCAGGCAAGAGGAAGAGAAAAAATGGCGCTGAGCGGCGGGGAATCCATCCACGAAACAAATACTCCGATAATCCGCCGGATTTCGGGTTGTTGAGCTCTTTGTACCCGAGTTTCGAGCCCTATGTGTTCTACTCACGTGACGGCCGGCCCAAAATTGATTGGACGGATTTTAATGCTACCCGCGAGTTGACACGAGTATTGCTTCTCCACGATCATGGGCTCAACTGGTATGCGTAATTGTAAAATATTTGTAATTCTATTACGGGGTTAGGTTTTTGCTGTGATTAGGATTACTCTGTTCGTCAAGGATTGTTGCTCAATTATTTTTGTTTTAAGCTGAATTGTTCACTCGTTTAGTTGATTGCATTGTGTGGATTCTTAGTTAGAGTTAATTATGTCAGGTTCGTTAAATGAGTTTATTCATTTATTTATTTTTTCCTTGAGCAAATTTCGTTTATTTTTAGCTAAATCTCGCTTATTATAGCTTAATTATTGTTTCATTGTGGCAAAATTGGGTTTGTTCTCAAAGCTAAATTATAAGGGCAGTTCTATTCATGCTATGATTGCGTGTGTGAGGGTGCTATGTCTATTTATTGTTTCCATCTAGGTTATATTCGCTACAGTGTGTTATAAAAGATTTTTAGTTGTTTCGAGATTAAAAATAAAAATGAAGATCTGCACATTGTCTGCAACCTTTTTTGTTTTCAACATAGACTTTTTTTTGTGTGCGCGCTTGCGGGTGGTGGTGGTCGATGACCGAGTGTATACAAGGATAGTAAACGTATATTTGTTTTCAATTCTATTAAGTACTGTTGATTTGGAGCAAATTTAACATTGTAGGTGGATTCCTGATGGGCAGCTCTGCCCTACAGTGCCCAACAGATCGAATTACATCCATTGGATAGAAGATCTTTTGGCTTCAGATATCATCCCCGCCACCAGGGCTGACAGTGATGTCAAGAAAGGTTTTGATATTGGTACCGGAGCAAATTGTATCTATCCCCTTCTTGGTGCATCCATTCTTGGTTGGAAGTTTGTTGGTTCAGGTACTTATTCTTTTTTTGTGTTCAGTCTCTCACCGTTTCATTTAGTGCTAAGTGTGTTATTTCCTGTGTTTTTGTAAGATATCACTGATGTAGCTATAGAATGGGCAAATCGAAATGTCAAGAGCAATCCGCGTATATCCGACTTGATTGAAATTAGAAGGGTTGGGACTGAGGATAAAATGTATCACATAGAAGAATTGCAAAATAGTCAGAAATGTAGCAGTGAAGGTAGCTTTGACTCTAGCAATACAAAGGCTCAAGACGCTGGCCTTTTGGCGTCATCTGTACTCGAAACTCATTTGGGCATGAAGAAGAGTTATAATGGGCCACCTGTACTTTTAGGTGTTGTCAAGGATGGGGAGAATTTTGACTTCTGTATGTGCAACCCCCCATTCTTTGAGACAATGGAGAAAGCAGGTTTAAATCCGAAGACTTCTTGTGGAGGGACTCCAGAGGAGATGGTTTGTTCTGGTGGTGAACATGCCTTTATCGCTCGCATCATTGAAGATAGTGCTAAGCTGAAGCACACATTTCGGTGTAGTGTTTATTTCATCTCCATTACTCCATTACGTGATTTTTTGTAAAATTTGTTGTTAAATTACCTTGACGTTTACCTCTTTTCTTAATTGTTTAGGTGGTACACTTCTATGGTTGGAAGAAAATTGAACCTGAATATTCTGGTATCTGAACTCTGGAATGTTGGAGCCACCGTAGTGAAGACAACAGAATTTGTCCAAGGCAGGACATCAAGATGGGGGCTTGCGTGGTCTTTTCTGCCTGCTTCAAGGAAGATTATATCGTTCCATAAGATTGAGGAGAATAATCTGTCTTTCATGCTGGAGGTTTAAGACCTTTTTCTTATGCTGCGTCATTATTTTGGTTGGTTTTTGGTGCTAGTTATTTCCAAAATTAATCACACAAGCTCTACATTTGGTCATGTTTTGTCAGGCAAGCCAGAATGAATGGATTCACTAATGATGCTAAATGTACTTGCAAAAGTTCTTAACAGAATAGAGAAACAGTGGCATGGCAGTTGCAGGACTTTTTAATTAGAGTTTCTTGTGTCGCAATTCTTTACTTAGTAGTTAACCTGCAGTTGTTATTGTAGTCTGTACTCTTGATCCATTCTGTTTGTATATATGGCAGTTTTTGCCAACATGTTTTATTGTTCTGCATCTTATATTATCTGTAATTTTTGTGGATATGGCATCTCAAATTGCTATATACTGTTTTGTTAGGGTCTTCAACGTCAGCACAGTGCCTTTCACGTGTTGCAGTCAGTGGAATCCTACCTCGCAAATTGTGGTGCATCCTGTAAATTAGACGCTGCTGCTTTCAATGTTGATGTATGCTCAATCACGTTCCCTTTTGGCCAATTTTATATATTCATATCACTTCCAACTGATGACTGACTTATAGTTTTATGTTAAGATCACTGCTTCAAAGGATCAAATTGATGCAATTCTGAAGAACGAGACACATAATAGGAGTGAGGCTGCTAGTTACCATAACATATCCTATTCTTCAAATGATTACCACAGGCAACCGGATGCCCTGCGCTTTCGTATTTCGGTCATTCCATTTTCCCCTAACATTTTGCTATTATATTCTTTAGGCCTAAATTGTAGTTCTATAATCTATATCTGTTCCGTGTATAGGTGTTTCAGCAAAGTCCAGGAGCACTCTTGGTGAGGGGAACATCGCTCGAGAGAGCAACCTCCTTCTCAGGTATCTCGATTTCTGTTTTCTTTGATTTATTTGTTTTTTCAAATGGCAAATCTAAAAGCTGGTAGAATAAGCCATTGCTATAGGTCCCCAATAATAGTTTTGTTGATGTCTCCGCTTGTCTACATTCTGGAAGCTTAAATGCTAGTTTAAACAAAAAAATCTCAATGTAATGTAAAATAACCATCTTAAATATTTGTGTCCGCTCTTTTTTTTCTCCTTCTCAGCCCTTGATAGCCATAGTTTGTATTCTGAAATCTGTCCAGAGAGTTCTGTCAATTTGAATCTTCCTGCTCTGCTTGTGAAGCCCTTTGCTTCCTGTGTTCATGTGGATTTCGTTAGCCTACTTGGCTTATTCATTGCATCTTATTATATTTTGTTTATAACATTATTTAACTTCTTATCATTCCTTTCATTGTTTGTTCAGTGGGGTGAATTTCTAACTCTTTACCCTATGTTGTGTTAGGTATTTTTGTTTTGATGTTCAACTTGTCAATTCTTCATCTCCATTTAAAAGGTTTTGTAAACTGGTGGGTCATGTGATACAGACAGATATGCTCCTGTCTGTGGAAACTTGAGTACAACCAAGGTTACTTCTCAATGTAATTTTGCTCTTCTTTAATTGCAGGTTTATTTTCGTTAATTTTTCGGCATCTTGAAGAAGTTCTGATGAATAAGTTTTGCACTGGAAGGGTATTGGCTGGTGCTCCCAGCTCTAACCTCGGAAGATAGAGCGCAATCTGCTGGACGCTAGTTGGTTACAGGAAGCATCCTAGGAATGACAATACTCTCATGCAACTTCAGAAGGCTCCTGCAATTATTGGGATATCATAAAGATACATTTTGAAGGCCTTCCCAATGAAACTAAACAGAAGCTTTCCTGGATCACCATTTGAGGGACAACTATGGAAGAGGTATCACTGTGGATTTCACGGAAAGAAGTTAAGAGGAATATGCAAGAAGCACACTGTGCATGGAGGAGAACATCCAACTGGAATGCTGTGAGCAGAAACTCCCAAGCCAAGGACCAAAGCATTCTTTCAGCAATACCTTGTTAATTGGTTAAGACAGTTAACAAAACAACACATTTGTTTATTAAGTGAATTTTTTTACATGGTCTAGTGCCCATAAATTGTTGGATCACTGTCGGACACGATTTCTTAGATCATGGATTCAAGTTTTTTGAAGATTGAAGAATTATGGTTAGGGTTCTGGGATAATGTAAAAAGAATCCTAAAATGAGAGAGTGCATTCACACGACATTTCGACATATGTGAAGATCTATGGTTATTGTCCTACTCTCCGGCAGTTTGTTTTATTGTGTGTTTGAGTTTTTACCGTGGTCAATGTCATGCAATCTGTTTCTCCTTTTGAATGCCTTGCTGAAAAATGAAGGGATGCTACTATATTGGTGGCCCTTCATTATCAGTATGGATTCTATGTGGATTTTCTGTTTTGATTTGGTATTTTAGTTTGTATTTTATATTATAAATATATATTAACAGTATAAAAAATATTTTTTAAAATCTATATTTTGATTTGAATCATATATATTTAACGCATATTGAAAAAAAAAAAAAACGAGATGAAATTGGAACTTGAAATAAAAGATTGAAAATATTTGATTATCATCTATTAAATATTAAAGAGTAATAAATATTTTTTTTTAAATTTATAATTAACAATTAATATAATACAATAAAAAATACACAAATTACAATACAATAATTCATTTGTTTTTAATCACGTCTAAAACAATATTATATTGGTTGCTGTTGGTTACCTTTCCGTGTTCCCAAAAATAGAAAAATGTTAGGTTAGATGAGATGATATTCATTCTGTATTATTTATTCCAACTGTAACACCTCTTTGCACAAATTATATAAACAAATAAATTTGATACAGCATCCCAAGAATAAAAACAAATAAAACGGACAATACAGAGATTCACAATTTATACAAAACAGCAGAGGTAGCAACAAAGATAATGTATTCAAACCCGAACATGGACCCGACCCGTCATGGAGGATATACAATACGTGGAAAGGAAGTAGTAGCATGAAATAACTGAGAATCTATTCAAGCTTTCCCTTCAACCCTGGCGCTCGTCAAACCAACGCATGCATCCACAAAATCCTCATCAATAAAATCTGTCGAAAATATCTGCAACCTGTCTGCAATCCCCCCCGCAAAGGTCTGAGCTATAAACAACCTCGCATACGGGTGGATCCGATCCGTCACTGGCTTCACGCACAATACCGGGTTATCCGCCTGCGGCGTAACCGTGTTCTCAACCCGGTAAAAGTACTTCCGGTTCGCCACCGGCTGCTGCTCTCCTAAATGCTTCATGTTGCTCTCGAACTTGGTCGACGGTAGATCAGTGTCGATCCAGTTGTCCTTCAGGTAACCCGAACTCCACAACGGACCACCTGCTTTTGGCTGCGGCGTTTTCCTCGGCTTCCACACGCAAATGACCCGCTTCGGCAGTAGCTCGGATATTGTTTTGTTGAATACTTGATCGTCCTGGTGGATCAAAAATTCCCCGAGTTGATCTTCCAAGTATTTGTCGAAATCAGGTGAATCATCGTGCCCGAACTCGGTTCGTATTTCTAAAATTATGATTTCGGACTGTGTCTCCTGGATAAATTTCTTCAAGTCGTTGATTACGACGTCGACGCTGTAACTGAGGAGGATTCCATGGCAGACGCGGCGATCTTCTTGTACCCGGATGTCGAGAACGCGGGCACCCGTTTTCAGCTGCTGGTAGATCGAGAGAGATTGGCATTGCGCGAAGGGTCGGGTCACGAGGGGGATTCCAATTTTGTTGGTGGCGGAATCGTGCGTGCCGGGCCATACAATCTGGTTAATGCGGACTTTGTCAGGGTTGAGGGCCGACATCCAGTTTTTTCGGTCGGCTGGGTGGTAGTCGGAGCCGGGGAAGTCGGACCCTCCATTTTGATTGAGGTCAACCAGGGTTTTCTTCTCTGTTGAGATTGTTTTTCTTCGTTCGACTTGTTTGGAAACCTCAGCACCCATTGTCGAACGCAAGAAGAAAAGGAGGTTTATCAATTTCTTGTTCCTTCCTCTTCTTCTTGCACGGCTTTATTATTGGCTTCTCTCTCCTGATTATTAATGCACAGGATGAAGATATCGAATAGTTGTAGCTCCATTTCAATGTCAATGGTGGCCATGCCTTGTTGTATTTGGTGTTGGTGGGCCGGCTTGATTGAATGATTGGCGGGATGTTATAATAGATTTATCTTATTGGAGGGTCCACTTGTATGGCTGTCCAATGCACACGTTAGCTGATTTTTTTTTAATTTGATTTATATATGAAAATATCATATTTTACGAGTACCCTTTATTTGATAACTTAGACTCGATTATTGTATAAAAAAATATAATTATAATTTTTTTACATGTGATGACATTGTTAAATTAGAGATTAATCTAAAGTTGTAATGTGCCAAGGGTTTTCCAATCATGTAATGAAGGATATTCGGTGAATAACAACTACCAACTACTTTTAAAAAACTAATAGAGTTTGAGCTGTAGGCGGTAGGTACAATGTGATTGTCACATTAATATTTAATTATGTTAGGGCTTACATAGAATAACAATGAGATACATGTGATGTGATCATAAGCAACATTGCGCCAAACTGCTAAGTATGAAAGAATCAATTCGGCAACTTGAACGCATTGTACAAGAACCATTCCTTTTCTGAACATCGTGCAGACTGGTAACGGAATATGGCATAGCATTAGTGAAAACAGCTAGCTACTTCTACCATAATCAGCAAGTTACTTTCCTCCCTGGTAAAGGGCTTCTTGAATGAATGCTTAAGGAAAATTGTATATATGACTTTCAGAAAATGAGGTCATTCCAGTGTATAAAATAACTATAATAATTGATTAACCAAAATTTCACCATCAGCCAACCATAAATCCACTAGGAAATATCACCCAACTTTATAACTCATTGTGGGATACTGAAGATTAATGATCAGGAAAAGTTCGGAACTTGCCACTCCAACTTTCAACCTAAATGTCGTTATAGACTGCAAAATATTTCATTTTTCTTTCCACCTTAAGTTGACAGGAAAAAGAAACACAAATAGAGAGAGAGAGGAGAAATTTCAAAAACAAAACAAATCTTTAACTTCTTTCTGAGGTATTAACTAAAGAATGGACATGATTTGCCTATCAAGATGAAAGTAAATGAAAAAAGAGAGAAAAATGCTAATGCAAAGGGATATGTGCTTGAATCCTCAGCTCTGTGCATCTTGTACAGCTGCAATCTATTTCTTTTATTCTCTGGCATCCAAATGTCATAACCTTGCAGTTTCGAGTGCAGAATATGGACAAGAGATTCATATATTTAAAGGATAATAATCAGCATGTTTCATAGCTAAGTCCGTCCAACCAATCACACATCGCTATCTTTGAAGGGTGACAGAAAAGAAAAGATACAAAACTAAGGAAAACGAGCCACGTCTTACGCTGATTTTGAGACTATCAAAAGGAACCTTATATGAACCAGGGATATGAGGTTTTAGCATTCTGTACGAACCCTAACTACCTCAATAGGTAATTCGACCAAAATCATCAAGGTTTCAACATTGATAGCATAAAAAGTGTCATATGCTGTCGGGCACCAGTCTGCTGTTGCAGCAAAAGTTATCTTACTGATTGATTAATATGTCAGAATGTATTACTTCAGAGGATTCAAATGTTCTAGGCACAGAGATACTCCATGATTTATGTCCACATACTGGTGTATTTGGGATGATAAAATAACAGAATGACCACGCACTAACATCCTATGTCTCTTATGCAAGTTTAGTAAAGATACAATGAGAATAGAACAGAAATACAAAAAGTCCTACCATCCAAAATTTCAACAAAGTTAATGCAACCAAAAAAAAATCTTGATATAGAGAAGTGAATCAGATAAAAAAGAAATCAGTGTTTAGCAAAAACTTCTGCAATAAAATGTTCCAGTTTTAAAAAGGAAAAAAGGGTTTCCCTCCCGTCTTCTTTAGACGGGGTGAAGAGAAAAAAAATTAGAAAATTTTACCTTTCAACATTATATAATGAGCTCCCATCAGCTAACAGTTCCAATACCGAGGTTGTTTCCTTTTCAGGATGATGCAACTTATTAGGTTTGGTATCTAAGTGCAATGTTCTATCAATTTCTAACCAACTAAGGGCCTGGTCTTTTTCCACATGTCTCGCGTTCATAAGCTGTCTCACTTCTTGTGCAGATTCCCACCTCCCAAGAGCAGCATATATGCCTGACAGTAGAAGATATGCTGCAGGGGATTGAGGCTCTAGTTCAACAAGGTGTCTTGCCACTATTCTTCCCAATTCTAGATTTCCGTGAATTCTACAAACACCAAGTAAGGCATTCCAAACACGATCATCAGGTCTACATGGCATCTTCTTCAGCTGATTCATCACCTCATCAAAACATCCTGACCGGCCTAGTAGATCAATTAAGCATGCATAATGCTCTTGATCAGGAATAATATTGTAATCTGGCATCATGGACTCAAACAAACAAAGTCCTTCTTGCACAAGCCCTGAATGACTACATGCATTAAGGAGGACGAGAAAGGTGACACGATCTGGTTTCACGCCTAACCTCACCATATCAGCAAAAATCTTTATTGCTTGTTTACCACATCCATGATGTGCTAATGCAGATATCATTGTGTTCCACAACACAACATACTGCTTGTTTTCCATTGTATCAAAAACTCTTTTTGCAACTTCTAAGCTTCCACACTTTGAATACATGTCAATGAGAGAACTCACAACTACTACATTAGGCCTAATACCAGCGGCTATCATATGTGAATGAAGTTGTATACCATGATCAGGAGAAATTATGCTAGCACAAGCGAACAAGCAACTACTGAAAGTAAATTGATCAGGTTCTACATTAAGTCTGATCATCTCTGCCAATAACTTAAGGGAATGACATCCCATCCCATTGTGGGCGTACCCCGCAATCAAAGCAGTCCAAGAAACAGAATTCTTCTCGGGCATTGCGTCAAAAATTTCGTGAGCCGATTTCATATCACCCCCTTGAGCATAACCTGAAACCAAAGTGGTCCAAGCAAGAACGTCCCTCTTTCTCATCTCATCAAACAACCTCCTAGCATCTCCCAGTTCACCACATTTTGCATACACATCCATAATAGAACTCGAAAGAACCACATTCGACAAAAACCCTACAAGAAAAACCTGACAATGCAATTGTTTGGCAAGCCACAACTCCCTCAACTTAACACATGCCGTTAACACCCCGGCAAAACTATACTCATTATACCCAATACCCAAACTTCTTAACTCCATGTAAAACCTTAAAGCCTCATCAAACCACCCGCTGTGCACATACGCCATCACCATCGTATTCCAACTTACAAAATCCCTCTCAGGCATTTTATCAAACAATCTTTTCGCAGCCTTCACCATCCCCAGATTCGCATACCCAGAGATCATATTGTTCCAAGAATACAAATTTCTCGCACTCATTTTATCGAACACCTCGCGCGCCTTTACATGATCACCACATTTCGCATACATATTCATCAAATGGTTGGACAAAAAAGTGTTGGGGTGGTTCGAACCCGTGAGCTTCAAATGAAGGTGAATCCATTTGCCTTCTTTAATGGATTTTGCATTGGCACATTGTTGAATGAGAGAGGCAATTATTTTGGATTTCAAAGAAAAGCCTTTGCGAGATAAGAGAGGCAAAGCGTCAACTGCTTCTCGGAGTTGACCTCGTGAGGTGAGAGTAAGAAAATTTTGGATAACGCAAGGATACCTACGAATCTTTTGGGGTTTCATAGCAAGAAGGGCAACATGTGAGCTCCGGCGTGCATCGCCGCCTGAGATAGGTGGCTGCGTGGCGTTCACCGTTGACCATTAGTAAAAGGAGGCTCCGTTATTCAGGTTTACAATTTACACAACGACAATGTGGGCTTCCATAACCCCCAGAACCCACTTGATGTGGGACTGTTTATTCAGGTCGGGCCCGATTTCAACCGTGTCTGAATCTCATCTTTGAGTCCCAAGATAAATAAAAGGCTAGAACTATACTGAAGTCCAATAGCGAAGAGAAAGCTGTTAGTGGGCTGGACTTCTAATTCAAATGTCGTAGAAGTTTGATCCAATTATCTTGGAGCACAACCGACTGAAATATCTTATGAATCATGGATCACACCCGACTACAAGATCCACGATGAAAAAAATTAATAAAGCAAAAAAAAAATAAAAAAATGGAGTGAATTTAGGGTGGTTAAGATCTGAATTCAACAATTTTTAATACATATTTACAATAGGTTCAAGTCCATATTTAAAATTAAAATACAAAGAACTATATATATCTACAACTACTTGAATCTAGATTCTCATTTGATACTTTGTTTTTTCAATTTGGTGCCAAATTCATTTAAATTAAAGATGTGATCATGTGTTCTTAATCCCTCTTTTTATTATTAGTTATTGAAGTGTTAACACTAACAATTTAACCTTACCACTTGGATTAACTTAATCCAGAGTAAAAGTATTTCTTAGTTTTTCTTAAGTACAATCTAAAATCCAATGTTTTTCGAAAGTATTAAATGATATTTTTGTGGTGTATATATATACTTCACCTCTATTGTTAGTTTATGGTATCAAATATCATAAGGTCCTTTGTATGCAGTTACCAAGTTAAATTAAATAATTTTTTAAGTGCAATAGAATGATTCCGTGAGTTTATTTAAAAAAGAACATTATTAAGTATTTTGATATGAAAGTTTTGTGATAATATTTAATACGTTAGTAGAAAGTGGTATAATTTCACTTATTACCGAATATTCAATTTCTAAATACCGTAAATGCAAATCAACCCCCATTGCACTAAAAAATGATTTCTAAAAAGTTGTATAATTTGACTTATTACTACCACGAAAAGGAATATTCGATTCAAAATATTGTAACTGTAAATCAACTCCAATTGTACTAAAAAATGTTTTTTTTTATCATTAATACCATATATTCCAAAAATTGATTTTATTTGATTTTGTCTTCAATATTCAGCAATAGACTTTCATGACATTTTACAAATATATTATTTTTATAATTATAATATGAAAAAAAAAATGCATATAGATTCTCGAATCTACGGTCGACATAAGGCTAAATAAGTCAAAACACGTGACTTTGCGGCAGCACCTGTTCCCTAAAACACCTAACCTTTTCCTCCTTTAAGTCGACGTCACCATGATTGGGGCTTCAGCAATTTCACGATGACTTCGAGGCCCCCTTTCTCCACCGTCGGATCTAAACTCCTCAACCACACTCAGCCGTCGATCAGCTCTTATCCTCTTTTTTTCACCTAACTATAGCTAAAATTTTAGCTATATATTCGAAGACTCCCACTCGAGAAAAAGCTCCTCTCTCTTTCTACTGCAAACTCAGAGCCCGATTTTTCTCTCTCTGGAAGTATCTCTCTCTGTCTCTTTATCTATATATATATGTATTACCCGTATCGCCTGGTGAGTTTTTCTTTTTCTTGTTTGTTATGCTCGATTGGTGTTTTGTTTATTTGTTTGTTTATGTTCTATGCTTGATTGTTTACAAGTCATGCAAAAAACCTAATTGAGATTCGTTGTCTTGATCTGATTGTTGTGCTACTTTAGTTATATATGTGCTGATTGAATAAACATGAACGAACTGATGTGCCGAAGTTTTAGTTTAAACTATGCGTTTAGAGTCGATAATGTATGGGTTTTGGCATTTGTTTTAGGGAGTGGGGGGAGGCTGTCACATTGTATGTTAGTTGTGCAGGAGTTTCTTTTTTCTGTTCTTGTTTGATGAGTTGGTCGTTCTGATTTTCAGTTGTTTTATTTAGATTTCAAGTAAATGTAGTTTGGAACATTGTGCATGTAAACTCTTTTTTGGTGTGCATTGTGATGAAACAATACAAAGAATGCTCTTTTATTAATGCTATATTATCTCTGTGCTAGTAGAGTTGAATTAAAAATGATGATGTAGCTTTATTTGGGTGGACCCTGGGATGTGGGTGGGGAAAAAGCCATTGGAAGGTGCTTGGGGGACGCACAATTCCCAGGACGGGTTTGCATGTTCTTTTCATTTTTTATAGGCTTGTCATTATTTTCATAGAATCTTTAATTTTGGCGTCTGACTTGTATTTCCTCATTATATACCCCCTTCCCCCCTCTTTCAGTGAAGGGTGTTGAAGATTTGTTTGTTGCAATGGAAAATGGTGTCAGCATTGTCGAGGATGCTAAGTTAGGGCAGCGGCAAGGTATTGACAGTGAAGTATTGAAGCTAAATATAAATGATAATCAGGGTTTAAATATGGATGGGTCAAAGGACTTAGATAGTGATGAAGTGTTCAAAGAGACAGTTGAAGCGGAAAGCTCGACGAATGATTCAGAGAATAGTGTAATAATTGATGGTGGAAATGCTGAACTATTAGAGACCTTGGAGAAGGGTAACGAGAACTTGAATTTAGTCAGTGAAATTGTTGAAGAAGTAATTGGGGCACCCAAGGCAGCTCAGAATTCAGAGGACTCTGTTGTCGAAGCTGAACTTGCTGCTAATGGTAAAACTCCTGATGAGAAGCAAATTGCTAATGAAAAAGTTGTTAGAGATGAAATGAATGGATCAATAGATTGCAGTATTCTCTTGGATGGGAAAGGTGAATCTGGGGAAATTGTTGATTCAGCTGCTAATGGTAAAACTGATAATCTTGATAATGGAGATGTGGTGAATAAAAAGTTGGTCAACTCCCCTCAGAAGGCCGAGGCTGACATATCAGATCATGCAAACTCTTTTGAAACTTTGACTTCTGAAGATGCAAAGATTGTGGATACAGACACCAGAGAAGAACCAATTCTTGAGATGTTAGAAACTCTAAAATCCAATGAGTTAAGAGGAGCTGAGACTGATCCAGAGATGCCTGACATGAAAGGATACATTCATGCAATGGCCGAAAATCAAGTTGCCGACGAAGTAAAAGGAGGTGACATTGGTTCAGAGAAGCCTGAAAATGGAATAATAAATCATGTGAACTTGGCTGGCACTTTGAATCATGAAGACACAAAAATTGCAGATGCCGAGTTACTAAAAGAACAGACTCAAGAGACCTCATTGGAATATGAAGACGCCAAAGGGACAAAAGGAAGTGAAGCTGGTGCTGGGGTAGAGTCCGAGTCCAGTGGGGATGCTCTGCATAACATTGAACAGAATGTTATGGTAAACGACCCCGTTGCTATTCTAGGTTCTGGATGTCAGCAGGACATGGGTGAAAACATCTCAGCTAATGTGCAATTTGAACTCAGAGAGGATCAGGTTGGAGAGCTGGAGGAAAAGTCATTTATATCTGGTGCTGATCCCAAAGATGATGGGACCACTGAACTCAAGGAAACAGATTCAGCAAGTGTGAAATTTCAAAAAGTTGACAATGAGGATGTTGACAAAGAAGAAAACATGGGTATTGCTCCTGCAGATACTTCTGTTACTGATTGTGGTAAAGAAAGTTCTGAACTTGACACTAACTTACCTCCTGTAGTGGAAGATAAAACAGCTGCAGAAGTAGAGAAGCAACATTTCAGCTCATCCCAATTATTAGTGGAAAGTTCTCAATCTTCTCAGCCACGGCTTGTGGATGCAAGTGTTGAAGTCTCCAGATCACTTGAGGGGCCAGAAAAGGGAATGAAACTTGAGAAAAAGGAACAATTTATCTCAGGAATTCAAGAACAAGAAGTCGGGCCTGTCACTGGTATCTCATCAACTTCTGGTAACTCTTCCACATCTGGCCTTACTTCTGCCTATCATGTAGGCCTTGAGCATGCTGCTAAGGTGCAGGAACCTGTTTCTCAGGATATATCAGTCAATGGAGAACGGGAAATCAAACCTGCAGCAGATGCGTCTTCTTTCTCTGCTGACTCTGTACCTCCTCGTCCTGCTGGCCTTGGCATACTGCCCCACTGCCAGAACCTGCTTCTCAAAAACTCTCTGGAAATAAAGAATGTGTGTCTAGGTCTGCAGTTAATATTAAGTCTACCAATAGTGCTTCTGCGACTCCTGCTCGTCCTGCTGGCCTGGGTGGTGCTGCGCCGCTACTAGAACCCGCCTCTCGGATAGTCCAGCCCCCTCGAGTGAATGGAGCTATTTCTCCAACACAGAACCAGCTCATTGAAGATCCCACAAATGGGGAGGCTGAAGAGTATGATGAGACTCGTGAAAAGCTCCAGATGATTCGGGTCAAATTTCTGCGTCTTGCTCATAGACTTGGTCAGACTCCGCATAATGTTGTTGTGGCCCAAGTCTTGTACAGATTGGGGTTGGCTGAACAGCTACGTGGGAGAAGTGGGGGTCGTGTGGCTGCATTTAGTTTTGATCGTGCAAGTGCAATGGCTGAGCAGCTTGAGGGCGCTGGGCAAGAACCCTTGGATTTTACCTGCACAATCATGGTTCTAGGGAAATCAGGGGTTGGTAAAAGTGCCACTATAAATTCCATATTTGATGAAGTTATGTTTGGTACTGATGCTTTTCAGTTGGGCACGAAGAAGGTCCAGGATATTGTTGGGACTGTACAGGGAATCAGGGTACGTGTAATTGACACACCGGGACTTTTACCCTCTTGGTCAGACCAGCGCCAGAATGAGAAAATCCTTCGTTCTGTCAAAAGCTTTATAAAAAAAACACCTCCGGATATTGTTTTGTATCTTGATAGATTGGACATGCAGAGCAGAGATTTTGGTGACATGCCATTGTTGCGAACCATCACGGAAAACTTTGGACCGTCTATTTGGTTCAATGCCATTGTTGTTCTGACTCATGCTGCATCTGCCCCACCTGAAGGTCCCAATGGCACAGCGACTAGTTACGATATGTTTGTGACACAGAGGTCCCATGTTGTACAGCAAGCAATACGTCAGGCTGCCGGAGATATGCGGCTTATGAATCCAGTTTCTTTGGTGGAAAACCACTCTGCATGCAGGACAAACAGAGCTGGACAAAGAGTGTTGCCAAATGGTCAGGTTTGGAAGCCACACTTGTTGCTTCTATCTTTTGCTTCAAAAATTTTGGCAGAAGCAAATACGCTACTGAAGTTGCAAGACAGCCCTCCTGGACCTTTTGCCCCTCGGACAAGATCGCCTCCTTTACCTTTCCTTCTTTCATCTCTTCTACAATCAAGACCTGAAGTTAAACTTCCGACAGAGCAATTTGGTGATGATGATGCTATAGATGATGATCTGGATGAGTGCACAGACTCAGAAGATGAACCAGAATACGATGAATTACCGCCCTTCAAACCATTAACTAAAGCCCAGCTGGAAAAGCTTACTAAATTGCAAAGGAAGGCATACTATGATGAACTAGAGTATAGGGAAAAACTTTTCATGAAGAAGCAGTTGAAGGAAGAGAAAAAGCGGCGGAAGATTATGAAGGAAATGCAGGAAGCAGCAATAGATTTGCATGGCGACTATGGTGAAAATACTGAAGAAGAAACCACTGGTGCTGCATCTGTACCAGTTCCTATGCCAGACTTGGCCCTACCTGCTTCTTTTGATTCTGATAATCCAACTCATCGATATCGTTCTCTTGATTCCTCCAATCCATGGCTTGTGAGGGCTGTCCTAGAACCCAATGGTTGGGACCATGACATTGGATATGATGGCATAAATGTTGAGAGATTGTTTGTTGTTAAGGACAAGGTACCAATATCTTTCTCTGGGCACTTTTCAAAGGACAAAAAGGACACCAACCTTCAAATGGAAATTGCAAGCTCAGTAAAGCATGGGAAAGGGAAAGCAACCTCTTTAGGCTTTGATATGCAATCAGTTGGAAAGGACATGGCTTATACTCTACGAAGTGAGACTAGATTTAGCAATCATAGAATAAATAAAGCAGCTGCTGGTCTCTCAGCTACACTTATGGGCGATGTTTTAACTGGAGGTGTAAAACTAGAGGACAAATTAATTGTTGGTAAACGGGGTCAGTTAGTTGTTTCTGGTGGTGCCATTTATGGTCGTGGGGACGTTGCATATGGTGGTAGTCTGGAAGCTACGCTGAGGGACAAAGACCACCCTTTGGGTCGTTTCTTATCAACTTTGGGGCTCTCTGTGATGGATTGGCATGGAGATATTGCTATCGGGTTCAATTCCCAGACCCAGATCCCTGTTGGACGGCATACTAATTTGATTGGTAGACTTAATATTAATAACAGGGGTTCTGGACAAGTTAGTGTCAGAATCAATAGCTCGGAGCAGCTTCAAATAGTATTGATTGGCTTAATTCCTCTAGTAAAAAAAATACTCAGTTATTCTCAGCAGGTGCAGTATGGATAATGATATAAGCGGATAGTTCATGATACAGCAGACTTTGGATCCAAATTGCTTCTGTGATGACCATCCTTTGTATGATCAGCAACCAACATAGGTATTGCTGTTCATTCTTTTCTATAGTGCAAAATTCCTTATTTGAGTTAATTTAGTTTCCCTTTAAGATATTCACATGATTGGTTTAGTTTCTCTGCACGTTAAATTTACCTTTTGCTTATAGAACATGTACATTCTTTCTTTGCCAAAAGAATCATAAATCCATGTAGGATTTACCATGCTTCTTTTTATGTTTTTCCATTGTATATCCATTGATTTTCCTTTTCAAGTAGACCCGTATTTACTTTCTTGACTTCATCCTTATCGCTCTTATATTGTGCAGATGCTTCCTTCTTGTCCAGTAGGGGGGTAGAAGAAAGGAAAATAGGTTTTTCGGGGGGAATGTGTCATTTGGACCAACTCAAGAGGTTTGCGTGTTCATATCAGAAGACATCTCATTCTTCAGTTACTTGCAAGAACTGATCATTAATTTTCTTTTTTAGCAATTCAATTTGAGCCTGTAATATTCTTGAGATTCTTCTTGGACAAAATTTTGGTGAATGAAGGTTTACTGTTACAACTGAATGAGGTAGACTTTTCTGTATTAAAGTTTTGCATAATATGTAACGGCGTGATGTGAATATGCATCTGTACTGAAATCTCAGGCTGCTGTGCTCATGTTAGGGTAGCATTGTTGCTTAACTTTCTATATAATCAGGCAAAGTATGGAATTATCAATTATGCTGTCAAAATGAAGAAAATATAAATTTACCAACGGGACGAGCAATTATGAAAATACTAGCCAGGCAACATATATGATAATGTGTAGGAACAAGATGTGCCTATAAGTAGAAACAATGTATCAGCCCATATATCAGAACAACCAAGCTACTAGCCATTAGCAAACATGACAAAACTTAAAATGAACTAAAACATAGTTAATTAAATAAATAATGCAAGACCATGACATTATACTCAACAACAGCATCACCGGAGGTAATATTAAACCAAACGGTCTGTGCGGTGGCGATGCCTCGTGCCAGCCGGAAAACACCAGAGCCACCAACTATAGGCATCTCCCGATACTTGTGGAACACCGGGTTGTGGCCAAGTACACTAAGTGTGCTCCCATTATATTTGCCATCTGTGAACACAAAATTGAGGGTCATCAGTAGACCTACTTCCTCCAATGAGGCCGAGCCGTAGATTCCTTGAGCCCGGCCAATGATCTTGGAATCGGGCTCGGGCCCAATGGTCAATGCATCATCCATCATCCGTACTAGACCAAAACCAGTAGGGGATATGAGAGTGAAATTGGATTGTGCCACTGTGATAGCACTTGGGTTCTTGCCACTTACAGTGTCATGAAAGTAGAAGTGAAGTTTAGTCACCTTTTCCTTTGCACTAGGAAGATTTTTGAACCATTCTTGTACTGCTTCGGGCCCTTGACGAATTCTATTGCTATGAGCCACGGGCTTTGCAATGACATGCGCTAAGGAATAAAGCATAAGAATTGTGCATAGCGTCTTCATCTCTTTTTTTTTTTTTTTTCTCTTTTTCTCACCAAAGATGAAGACAAGAATTTGAGGGTGTTGTATATGTAGTAGAGATAGACAGTTGGTTAGTCAATGTGACAATAGGATCCTGACGTTTAATTTGTTTATTAATGGCTAATAAATTAGTGCTGATTGTTGAATGCTTTTTATGTAGTAAGCTTTAATTGTTAAATAATGAAATTTTGTGCATATTTTTTTTAACATAAAAGAAGGATAAACATCGTAATTAATTCAATAAAAAGCATTAATTTGCTTAATGTGGAAAGCAAGATTATGATGATAACTGGGATTGTTTTGATACATTGAACCTTTTTATTATTATTTTCTTTACATGGAAATATACTTTTTTTTTTTTTTCCATTTTTTGCCCGCAAAAATGTCAAGATGGGGAATGCAACTTACACTTATAAAAAAAAAAAAGGTTTGAAAAAATGCTCAAATTTTGTGAAATATTTTCCATAAAAGTTTAAGGGAAATTCAACCAAGTTTGAGAAACAAATCGATATGACATTTGATGCTTCTGTGTTTGTTAAAGTAAACTCTAGTTTGACAGGAAATTATACAAATAAAATTTGTTTCAAACTTAGACATATTTCCACAATCTAATTGATTTTAATACTTTTTTATGCAACAAATCATATTAATATGCAATTGCTCGATTTTATCTACCGTCCAACAGTAAATGATTATATCATAGCCATAAAATAAAATAGCGTGTTTCAAGAAACCTTGCGCATCTTTAAAGTTTTGACAAACAACCTTACATTTCTTAAATCATTAAAATTATGAATTTGAAAACTGTGTTTTGCTGAAATTGTGACAATAAATCCCTGAACATTAAAAAAAAAAAAAACAATCCTCTCAGTGTTTTGTATAGCGAGTCAATGAGAGTAAAAAAATAAATAAATAAATAAGAGACTCAATGAAAATCTTATAGATAAACCTTGCATTTACGATTTTATTAATCATAATTCGAGTTATTTGATAAACCAGCCAAAAAACATCCTTCTTTTGAAAAAAAAAAAAAACTCAATGAGAAAATTTCAATTTATTAGAACACTTGCATCCACGAATTAGAGTATTATTTCGCAAATTATATTTAATTTTGTAAAGTTAGGGTTTTTTTTGCCCCCTATCTCAATTGGTCAAGTTTTTTTTTTTCCATATCTCAATTGATCAATATTATAAATTTTCGGTCCACGGCACAATATATTATGTTGAAATGTATACACTACCTTATTATGTTTTGGGAAGGGAAGGATAGAATGTCTGAAGAATCCATCTTTTCTTTATTTTTCAAAATACTTTTAATGCATTTTCTTTTATTCAATAATTTTATATTTGAGACTTGAGAGCATAAACATATAGGTTTAAGAAAAGTGAAAAATAACAATATTTATGAGGTATTAATATGCTACATCAACCAATTGGTAAGAAACTTCCCCAAATATATCTGTTTGCCGGGGCGAAATTTCTCAGACATATGCCATTTGTCAACGAACATAGCCTGCAGGCTGCAGCATAGTTTTTTCTTATTTGTGTTTACATCATTTTTAATTAGCAAATGCGTGTAATGAAAGAGATCGGCAAACAAATAATTAGTCGTAAGGTATATTACTTGGTAAATGTTTTTTGTTCAATTAATTCTGCAAACATAAATAAAAGTTAATTCGAGGTACATTATATTATAAGTTTTTGTGCAACCACTTATTGCACAGTTTATAAAATAAGGTACAAGGGCATGATTAATATTATTTCTCGTGCATTACAATTACTTTTTTCCCTTTTCATTTCCTTTTCCTAATTTCTTTAACCTCTCTATATATAATGCAATCAGCTAAATAATTTTGTACAGTTAAGGATGATAATGGATCGTTTTCAAATCCGCACTTGTCCCACTTGATATAGGTTTTAGTAGTATAAGGAAGTTTGAGTTAGATTTTAGATTTTTCATTTTCAAACTCAATTCAGACTCATATTATTGATTTTTCAAAAAAAGATTTATTATTTATATGATTTTTTTTAAAAAAAAAATAAATTTTTGAAATCTTTAATAGTAAGAATTAAAAAAATATATAATTTTTAATATTTTTTAAATTATAAAGTGGGTCGATGAGTCTAATATATCTACACATCTAAGATAAATTTGAATATAAATTTATAAAAAATTTAGCAAATAGAATTTCAAGTTTATACAAACTCAAACCATATCTAATCTATTATCATCCTCAGCACACACCCAATTTTGGTGTTAGGGGCCTCTTCCAATTATGACTTTTGGGCCCGAGTCCAAAGATTTTCTTTGGGTTGAAATAATGGGCTCAAGCCCAAGTTCTGAAACACCTTACCTTGTTACCCTTTACTTCATCAAAGCATCCCGTTCCAAAAGGCCAGATATTATTTAAAAGAATTAAAAAGCCCAAAATTAAGAAATGCTCATTTTTTATTTCACATACAAATGCAAGTATATAAAAATATTTTTCAAGAAATGAGGAGTGGAATATCAATAATGAAGGACCATGACATTGTACTCAACAACTGCATTACCCAATCTTGCATTAAACTTAGCGGTTTCCGCCGTAGCAACGCCACGCGCCAATCGGAAAACACCAGAGCCGCCGACTACCGGCATTTCGCGGTAGTCTTGATTAATCGGATTATAGCCCACTACACTAAGCGTGCTTCCATTGTACTTGCCGCCGGTGAACACGAAATTCAGTGTCATAAGTAGGCATAACTCTTGGGACGAGGTGTAGCCGGTGATACCTTGGGCTCGACCCACAATCTTGGATTTGGGGCCCGGCCCAATTGTTAATGGATTGTCTATCATCAAGACCAGCCCAAAGTATGTCGGCGACTTAAATGTGGAGTTGGCTCGAGCCACCGGAATGGCCGTAGGATTCTTGCCACTTACAACATCATGGAAGTAGAAGTGAAGTTTGGTCACCTTTTCCTTTGCATTAGGAAGCTTTTTGAACCATTTTTCAACTGTTTTGGGCTCTTTTTGTGCCACACTACCACAAACTAGCAAAGAAATTGCAACTGAATAAGAAAGCATCAAAATCATGTGTGGATTCCTCATCTTTTCTGTGTGTGTGTGTGTGTGTGTGTGTGTGTGTGAGAAGTTGAGAGGGATGTTTATATAGGAAGAGTGATGGTGGAAAACGAGGCCCATGTGTAGCAATTATTGAATTCAGCAAAGCATTGAATTCATTTATGGCATTCCATGCATCTGTGTCTCTTTCTACCCCGACAAATAAAACAAATAAGAGAGAGAAAGTTTACTATTTTAATTTATAAAGATCAAATACTACTACTTTTATAAAATGAATATCCCTTTTAGTATTATTGACCAATAAAATTGACTGCTACTATTATGAATAATATAATTACTATATTTAAAAGCTATTAGAATACTATCAAATAATACATGCAACATATTTTTTGCAAGTGGATCATATGCAATAAAATATTTTTTTATTTTTTTTTTATTTTATTAATACATACCACGTAAATATTGATAATATCATTAATGTATATATAACATGTTAGAGTGGTGTCCGGCGTGCCAATTATTCTAGTCGTTCTTATACTCTTGCGAATCATTCTTATTTATATTAATATCATTTAAATGGCAATTTTTATCTTAAATTCATCATAAAAATTAGATAAAGTCCTTAGATCACACAAAGTTATGGGGCATGGTTGCGCATATGATGGTGATCGTGGAATATGTCTTTAAGGCTGTGATTTTAAAACGTTCCAAATTAAGGATTAATCAGATGGGACATCATTGATCCCGTTGAAACTTGCGCATACGATGCAGGCTCGAAAGGAGGATGCCTCGTTCCATAGGTATTGGTGTGGAGACACTAGTGCATGTATGCGGGTGCTTGTTGGGAATAAGTACACTGAACAACTCCACTTGAAAATTCTCAATTGGAAATATTCTATTATCGAATGAGAATTTTCTTATTACGATAGTGCAAGAATTAGTCCTTGGATTTGAGCACTATGGTAACTTTGTGCATGACATGTTGTACTTTGATATATTTTTTGATTGCATGACAATCACAAGGGGTTTATATTGGGTGTAACATTTTCATGTATGGAGATTAATGAGCGGCCAACAAAGGATTCGTCACCTATCTAGATGAATAGGTGAATCTCATATGTGTTCCACTGTACTTGACTCTAAAATCCTTGGCCAAAGTTGGATGAAAATTAGACGTGGGGTTTTCTAATTATTCATCATCGAGTCAAGCTACTAGGAATGGAAACATAGTTATTGAGTTAATAGGGTTTCGACTTAACATCCATACCCTAGGCTTAATTGAGAGATTAGATGACGGAAAGACCGTACTTGCATGGTATTCATAATTGAAATAGGTTCACACATTTACCTTAAACTAGGACTCATGATACATTGTTAGATGTTTTCCATGTCTTGTGGGTTCTTGGAATTAATTAGTTAATTTCAAGAGAATTAATTAATTAGATTAATTAATCGGAACAATTAATTGTTCAACTAAGTCACAAGAGTTGTGAGCCCACGACTAGTTTAAAGTGAACCTAAGGGGTCATATACAAAACTTGGACAAGTCCATTTCTAGCCTAAAAATTAATCCAAGTGTTGGATTAAATTAATTAATGTGATTAATTAATGAGGTTAAATTAATTCAAGTGTGGAATTAATTCAATTAATTAATTAATTAGATTAATTGATTGGATCTAATTGGATTAGGAAGCTCAATTGGAATATTTAATTAATTGATTGAATCAATTAAGTAAGATGGGCTTAATTAATTAAATAAATTAATTTAATTGATTTGATCAATTAAAGTAGAGTTTAATTGATTACTTAGGCTTAGACCCATTAGGTGTAGGTTTGTAGGAAGCCCATCAGGAAATTGGATTGGAAATCCAATTTTTAGAGAAAGTTGAATTGTGAATTCAATTTCTATGAGATAATAAGGAAAAAGGAAAGTTCTTGTGGGATAAAAAAACTTACCAAAAGAGTTGAAGATAAGAAAGGAAGAAGAGTCCTATATAGAAAGAACTTGTGATAGTTTTGATTGACAATCTTCTTGGATATTTTTATGGGGATTTTAATTGCAGATTTTTAGTGAAAAAAAATAGTTTTCTTTCATCCCCAAAAATTCGTCTCTTGTTTCCTTTCAATCTCCAAATGTTCATCAACCTTTTATCTAGTTTAATTCTTAATTTAATTATTAAATTAAGAATTAAATTAAACACCTAAAATATTAATTGTTAGTGTATTTTTATTCCAAACAAAATCGTTTTAGGATAGAATTATCGAATCGAAAACTACTAGCATAGGATTCGATTACGAGTGGGCATCCAAGGTGTGGATACCGTTAGAGGGATAACATTTGAGATCCTAGAAATGAATCAAATTTCAATCAAAGGGATTTTGAATTGAACAACATGGAGATACTTTCATGCAGGGATAACGATTTGAATCGTTTCAATCCCTACATCAACCAGAATACAAATCAAGGTAAGAGTTTTTGAAACATTCTTACTTTAATTATCAGAAAACGCACAACTGAATAATTGAGAAGGGGTTCCGTGATTTATTTTAATTACATGTGATGTAATATATATTTATGTTTTTGAAAAAAATTTAAATTTCGTTGCGTATACGTTTTTCGATATCACGCGAACCCAACATAATATGTATTAATTAAACAAAATACAAAATAAAATATTATTTTGCAATATATATACACACACACATGAGGTTATCAGTTTTTTCACAACAGTTTAATTTAATTGGTTGGATTCAAACCTATCTTATAAAGTAGCCAGTAATTAATTATCCCCATATTTTATAAACTAAAAATTAATGTTGAACTAGATGCTTAAGGATCCCATGTTTTGACAGCTATTAATCCAATTTTTTAAAAAATTGGATCTCATAGGGTGGAGATAATTGCTGCCATGTTTCCTCACATATGTTTTTCATGAACAAACAAAATAAGAGATGCATGATCATGTGAATGTGCTTATATTAAAAGCTTTTTCTTGGACAAAGTGACTAATAATTTATTATACAAAAAATCAAATCACCCCTTTTCCATGTGAACTTCGATGTGAATCATATTATTTGATTTAATTATATTAAATTCACAAGTACGAAAATCTCACTCACTTCCACCAATAATTAAGCAATAGCCATGTTCAAACTTGTCCAATAATGTAATAGACTTTCTAAAGTAAAGTGTGCTTATGTACCTACCACTTTGTATATTATGCTTTCTATTTCTATTTCTTGGAAAGGAAAATAAACCAAATTAAATGCTATTGAATTAATTACACACACACACAGATATATATATATATAATATATATATATATATCAGAAGTCAGAAGGATCAAAAACTGCTAATTCATAGAGTCATCGAGTCCAGAGCTATTTTTTCACTTTCTATGATGATTCTATATACAACAAAATCTTCAATTATCCCAAGTTTGTAGTAATAAAGTAAATATTGCGAATATCTAAATTTGAGTGGATTACAACGAAACTGGGCTGAGGTAACAAACTTAAAACCCGGCCGCATCCTGATATACAAACCAAAAAGTTTCGCCCATGAACTGAAGGGCCGAGGTATTAACCTAGGAGGTTAAGTAAGCCCAATGGGCTTTACCACCGTGCTTTCAATCTGCTTAGAGTGCCCAATATTTCAAATTTTGCAGTCTATCTCAAGACACTGATATTATTACCAACTTACATACAGAGTTACATGAAGCTCATGGCCATAATACAACACAATCTTTTGAAACATGAAACTAATAAATACAACATAATTATTTGGATGCACCAAATTATCAATTGAACTACAAATTAATAACGCAATACCGTAATATTGTACTCAAAATTAACACTACCGGTACTTCAATTGATTGTCTTGACCTCAACGAAGCCACGCGCCAATCGGAAAGCACCAAAGCCACCAACTACAGACAATTCACGGTAGCTACGGAGATATGGGTTGTGGCCAACTATATTTAACGAGCTCCCATTATACTCGCCACTTGTAAACACGAGATCAAACGTCATGTGAATGCTTATCTCCTCTAAGGAGGCAAAAACGAATAATCCCTGGACCCGACCCACTATCTCAGAATCTGGGCTGGGCCCTGTTCTTACTGGGTCATCGAGCACCTGGACAAGCCCAAAAAAGTGTAGGTGATGTAGAAGTAGACTTGGCCGAAGCCACCGGTATATTTGTTGGATTTGGGCCAATTAATATGTCTTGAACGTATAGTTGAAACTGGGTTACCTTTTCCTTTGCATGATAAATATTTTGGAACCAGTTTTTCATAGCAATGCCGTTGCCAGGAACCACAACTGCTACAGAGAAAAGGATTAAGACTATGTGTAGCTTCCCCATGTTTGTCTTCCTTCTTCTATTACCCATCCGCTTATTACGATAACACAGCAGCCGCGGGACGGAATGAAAAGCTAACAAAGAAACCACATTATTATTTTAAAGATTCATAAAGTCTGAATACTAGGAATATTGTGGAATGTTGGTATAATCAAGCTTTTTAATCAAGGATTGGATTTGACGTGGCCAAAATTAATCCTAATGAATTGAATCTATGTGTTTTAGGTCAAAATAAGTTACTCATGTATGAGTTCAACCTACATAAAATATAATGAATGTAAATATGGATATGTGGTGTTTTAGAACTATAATTAGTAGAGCCTTATAATTCTTGAAAAAATAATCTTTGATAATATTTGATATTTTAATCTAATAAAAAAATAGAGATTTATCACATAAAGGAACTATTTTATACCTTTATATGAATATATATTTCCTTTCATGGAGTGAAGTACATATAATTTATATATCTATATTAAGTGATTGCAATACTTTGAGTTATTTTAATATTGATTATTTTCTATATATTTGATTTTTGATTTGGACGATTTCTGATTGAGCGACTTATATCTTGAATGTTGGAGGAGTTATATTGGGGAAACTAGCGTCCCTTCTAACTTTTTTATATTTTGCAAATTATAGGTGAAAATTAGAAATTTATAGAATTGAATTTGTGAAACTCCGAATTCACAATATATATCATTAAAAAAATATATTTAATATTTAATTTTTAGCCGCATCGGGATTGTACAGGGAATTGATGAAGAAGGCCGAATAGTTAAGTATTAGTCTGGGAACATTAATTTTTATTTCTCATACAAGTTGAATTACGGCGCCAGTTTTGAACTTTTCTATGTTCCTTCTAAGCAACGGATGGCCCTATTAGCGTTGTGTTTTTCTTACAAACTTAGGTTTTGGACCCGTCTACGCTTAATCGTGTAATATAATACTATATGTTTTGGTGTGTTTCCACGTCTAGTGGATATGGATTTTAATTCTAAACCTGGTATCTTATCTTAAAAGCATCAACAAATTAAGGAATTATACATCTCATTTTATTGTCCAACATCAAATGTTATCTTTTGCTTAAACTTGTAGATAATGAAAATTGAACATATTATATATATATATTAGAACACTAATAAAATAAATGAAGAGAGATTTCCAAATTCTTTTAATTCTTATATTTAATATTTTTAAAATTAATTCAATCGAAAAAAATTAACATGTTTTCATACAAATTATCTTAAATAAAGACACATTTGTGCTGAAAAGATCATAGTCAAATAGGGAAATCCAACCATTGATATAAAATACTCCAATCAGAAATAGATGAAATAATCAATCTTGTCTTTCTTTCTTTTTTTTTTCTACTTTTCTGAGAAAAGTATAGGAAAAATCTATATCTTAAAATAATAATTATTTGATGTGTCTGGCCTATCATATTTTTTTCCCGTTAATAAATTTTTCATAAACGAGGTCTTTCTATATGAATTTAGCGCTAGGGATTCAAACCATAAACCAACTCCAACTTATTGTAATCTTATCTTAAAGTAGACAACATTTAATTTTTATTTTTTTCCTAATCAATAAATAACATGGTTTAGGAGTAATAAAAAAATTGGTTGCTTTAGGTTAGTTTTTGCAATTTGGACAGTTTCAAATGCAATTTTTTTCTACCTTCGTAAACTTTGCTACTACGATTTTTCAATTGCAATTATAGGATTTAACCAAAGCTGTCGTGTCCTTAAATATAATTTTTCCTTGTATAAAATAGTGTATCACGTGATTGTGAAACGTGCAAATTTGAAGACTTATACTGACTTTGGCTGAGTTTTTTATTTTTTATTTTTAACGATTATATATATCATTACATTAAAAACTCAAACAATCACCTATAATAACTAAATTATAATAAATTAATTAACAAAGTGGATAAATATTCATGTTAAGGTGGTACTTGGTCAGTTTTGAAATTTTAATCTTACTACTTAGAACAAAACTTTGCAAAAATAATCCTAGAGAAATTGAAACCAAAAATAATTTTAGAAACTTAAAATTCTAAAATTAAGTCAAAAGTACGTCTTGAAAAACTGACTATTACATAGAGTAATAGAGTGACAAATTTATTGTGATGTGTTTTAATTTAATTTCAAAAGAATTAACATCAATAAAGTTAAATTTAATCGAATAGAGTGACTACCATTGTTTTTGAAATTCTATATAATTAGTTATTAATACTTGCATTATGAAATGATATTCAATTTTTACCGAGTTGAAAATGCTTTCAAACCCGCCCGCCCCACAAGCGTACACACAGAGAAAAAAAAAATATTAAACAGGCTGCAATGATTTATTGGCTTATTGCCAATAAATTATAGTAAGATAGGTAGGGAGAAATAATTTGACCTTAAAATCATTTGAGAAAAAGAGAGCCATTATACTTTGCCAAACTATCAACTAAAATATCGAGTATCTTGATTATGATGGAAAAGTAGATGAATTAAATTGGGATTTTTTTTTAAATGAATAAAAAGTATGAAGCTCATAGGGTTCACTTTGATTAGACTGGTTTCAGAATCAGTTTTGGACAACTTTGGTCCAATCAACATTGGACTTGGTGGGTTCGGGTTCGGGTTCGAGACAAGAACAGGTCCAAATCTCTATTCCTCTAACACACACACACACATGAAAATATTGAGACCTCATTTTGTTATGAAACAAAGGTAGAATGATTAGCCAGCCAAAGTGAGTGTGCAATTAAAGACATCATACGATTCTATGTACAACAAAATCTTCTATTATCCTAAGTTTATAGTAATAAGTATTGCGAATATCTAAATTTGGGTGGGTTACAACGAAGTTGTGCTTGGGTAACAACTTGAGGCCATATTCTGACATCCAAACCGGGAAGTTTCCGCCCATAAACTGAAGGGCAGAAGTATTTAATTAGGAGCTAAAGTAAGCTCAAACTCCATGTTTTGAATCTGTACAGACATTAGCATTGAGTGCTCAATATTTCAAATTTATTTTACAGATTCTTCCCAACTTATATAAAGAATTACATGAAGGGGCCATGAAGCTACTGGCCCTAATACAACACAATCATACGAAACATTAAACTAATAAATACAACATAATTATTTGGATGCACCAAATACTTATCAACTGAATTACAAATTAATAATGCAATATCGTAATATTGTACTGAAAAAAAGCATCACCGGTTGAACTATTAAGCGACACGGTCCTCACCCCAACAACGCCACGCGCCAATTGGAAAGCACCAGACCCACCAACTATAGACAATTCGCGGTGGTCACGGGGATATGGGTTGCGACCAACCAAATTAAGCGTGCTCCCATTATACTCGCCACTTGTGAACACGAGATCAAACGTCATGTGAAGGCTTATCTCCTCCAATGAGGCAAAAACGAAGAATCCCTGAGCCCGACCCACAATCTCAGAATTTGGGTTGGGGCCTGTTCTTACTGGGTCATCGAGCACCGCGACAAGGCCGAAAAATGTGGGTGATGTAAAAGTAGAATTGGCCGAAGCCACCTGTATATTTGTTGGATTTGGGCCACTTAATATGTCTTGAACGTACAATTGAAGCTGGGTTACCTTTTCCTTCACACGATGAATATTTTGGAACCAGTTTTTCTTCTCAATGCCATTGCCATGAGCCACAATTGCTATAGAGAAAAGCATCAAGACTACGAATTGCTTCCCCATATTTGTCTTTCTTTTGGTATGATCAACTCTAAAGCCTTATTTATAGGAGATTATGACTAGTTTAATAAATGGAAAGAAAAAAAAAGTGCCAATTCGTTGCCAAAACTGGAAGAAAAACTACATCCAGCTGGCTCTCCTCTGCTATAAGCCATCTGCTTATTACGATAACACAGCAGCCAGCGGGACAGAAGGAAAAGTTTTTCATCTAACAAAGAAACCACATTATTATTTGAAACATTCTTAAAGTTTGAAAACTAAGGAATAGTGTAATTTTCTACATGGAAGCTTTTTCAAGCTTAGTCTAAATGTTTGGAGGTTGGATTTTCGTTGTCTGGAGTTTGAATTTGTTTTGCAAAATGTTTATTTCTTTGCAAGATTTTTTTTTGTCTAACATTTAACTAGTTTTAAATTTTTAACGAGTGTGTTCATTTTAATTGATCTCATGATTTTATCATTTAAAAACGTCTTACAAAAAGAAAAGTGACTTAAAAAATTAGAAATTACTCATATGCGGGGTAAATCTCAATTGAGTGTAAAGGTGATTTCATTTTGTTCTTTTCTCCTTTTGCTTCTCTCACGTTCTCACTCTCTTGTATATTCTTTAATATATCACTTTTTACTCTCCTCTCCTCTCTCACACTATCTCGTTTTTTTTTTCCCCTCACCTTTTTCTTTTTAATGACATTTTACTTGTGTTTATCTACCCTCTTTCATTTATCTTCTTCCTCCTATTATTTAGTTGATTTTTGTTCACAGTTATTTAGACTCCAAATAGATAAGGCTTGAAGCGATCACCTAACACCTAACACCTAACGAACTCGAACTCGAACATAATATCGTGGAAACTCTATACTTTACTTGAAATCCTGATTCTACTTAAAAAATTCAAAAATATTATTAGATTAGTTGGGGTAACCTTCATCTATAACATTTCGAACCTAAAATCAAAATTCAAAATAAGAAAGAAAAAAGAAAAAAGAAAAAATATAGATAAGGATCAGTAATAAATGCAACTTACTTTTTACTAAATTGAAGAGACTATTTATGGGTTTAATATAGCAATTGCTTATTCATACAAAGTGAATGTTTTTGTGGTTGAAAATTAAAAATAATATTTGGGTCAAATTCAAATCAAATACTCAATTAAATTCTATTATCGAACCATCTTAATTTTATATTTTAAGCATGTTATTAAGAATAATATAGTACTTTCATTTAGTACCGTTATTACCCACGTCACAGAGGTCTTATCAATTTTTTTGTTGCCTATCTCTCAAATGCACCGTACCGACTAGTAGTAATAAACACTATGATTAGACTATGCTGCAAACAAAAATCAATAACCAACTTTATATATGGGCCGATGGCCCATTAATAATGCAATACAATGACATTGTACTCGACAACAGCATTGCCCGACGTGCTATTAAACACGACGGTATTCGCTAGGGCTGTGCCGCGCGCTAGTCTGAAAACACCGGAGCCACCGACTATGGGCAACTCACGGAACTCATTCATGAAGGGATTGTGGCCGATCACGCTCAGCGTGCTGCCGTTGTATTTCCCACTTGTTAACACAATATTGAACGTCATATGGAAGCCTATCTCGTCCAAAGAGGCAGAGCCGAAGAGCCCCTGGGCTCGGCCCACAATGGTAGAATCTGGGCTGGGTCCTGCTGTCAATGGATCGTCCATCGCTGCTATTAGGCCGAAATAGGTGGGTGATTGTGCAGTGAAATTCGACATAGAAATGGGAATATTGGTTGGATTGGGGCCAGCCACAATGTCGTGAAGGTAGAAATGAAGCTCGGTTACCTTTTGCTTCATATGAGGAAGTTTTCTGAACCAGTTTTTCATTGCGTTGGGCCCTTTACCGAAGCTATTCGACCCATGCCCGTGAGCCACCGGCGTAGCAATTAGTACAATCGAACAAAGCAGTAAAATTATGCAAAGCTTCTCCATCTCTCTCTCTCTCTCTGTATGTCTCAACACTGAATGATGAATACAATTAAGTCGTTGATGAGCTTAACATGTATATATATGTACAATTATATGTATTAATTAATCATTTGAAACTTTAAAATATGCTTTTTGATCTATAGTGAGATCAATGTGGGAATTACACAGCCGGCTTACTTTGAAGCCGTCCTTAGTTGGCTAAGAAAAATAGTGCATGATTTTCGTGTTTCAATTGTTAGTGCCAACATGTAATCATCATTAATTTAGTTGATTTCCGATGGCTGGCTCAGTTTGAAGGCATGTATGCATTTGTGGGGGGTGTGCGTTGAATGTATTCTTTCTCCATCATTTGAATATTGAATTTGCTATTATCGTAAGGACAAATTATTATTTTTTCAATGGAAACTTTAATGTTATAAAACTTTTCGTATTGGTTGGTGTAGCAGTAACTGTTCTAGTCAAAGTTAAATATAACATTTCATTAATTATAAAATTTAAATAGTAGAATATCGTAGCGTGGGGAAGTAAGAAAGTGAACTTTAAATTATTAGCAAATAGGTAGAGTCGATTCATATTAAAAGAGTGTGAATGCGTGTTTGTTCTTTTTTTGGCCTTAAAAAACATTTTTCAGTGTTTGGTCTTGTCTGGCATGCGGGGTAGAGGCAAAGACTTAAGGAAGCTTCACCCCGTCAACCTTTAAAATCATTTATTTTGGTAAAAAATATGGGGTTTCCCTTCATTTTGGTAAACCGTATGATTGTAAAAAATGCCAGTCTTATATCATGGATGATTAATTTATACTATTAACAATTGTGGTATGACAGATAATTATATTTCTTTCTCGTTTCTCTTTGGTTGTTTTTCATTTCTTTCTTACATGCTCTGTCTCTTCTCTATTCTATCTTCTTACTCTCTCTAATTTTCTTTTTTTAATTACACTTGTTTAAATCCTCTCCAATACTTGTTCTTTCTCCTTTCTTATCAATTTTTCTCACATTTTATTTAATTTATATCCAAAAATCTTTTCATCAATGCTTACTTCTTTCTTTCTATTTTTTTTTCACATGCATCGAGTATTTTATCGACTAGTGATTAAAAACTAAAAGTGAATAAAAATATTGGTGTGGCAGGTAGTTTTGTCAGTATGAAAGAATAGTTTATTTATTTTTTTTTCACTCTTTTATCACTTATATTGTCTCCAGCACACCTTTCCTCTACTTTCTCTCTATTTTATTTTATTTTCAAAACCAAATTTCAGTTCAGTTTAAATCATCTCTCATTTCTCATTTGCATATAATTTGGTTAATCGATCGAACAAAACCAAAAATTTATTTTTTATTTTTTTATTTTTTAAATTTTTTATTTTCGGTTCGGTTTTGATTTTTTATTTTGGATAATCGAATCGAACCAAAAATCGAATTATTACTTTTATATATTTATATATTATTTTTATATTATTTTTGTTTTAAAAATTAAGGTTTTATATTTTGTTACTTGTTTTTATTTTTTTATTTTTATGTTTTTCTCGCCCAAATAAAAAATAATAAATAAAAAAGTATATTTTATAATTTTATAATTTAGTTTTTATTTTATTTTATTTTATTTTATTTATTTTTAAATTTCGGTTAACAAAAAAAAATTCAATTATAATCTAATCGAATTAAAAGTTTGACTTTAATTTTTGATTTATAACTGTGGCGAATCGGTTCGACGGAAATGAATATGCACCCCTACCTTTCACTAAATTGATCTTCTTTGCACACATTTTGAGTATATTTTGCCCTTTAGTTCATAGAAAGAATATACTAATTAATGTAATACTCAATGTCAGACGACAGCCTTAATAGAATATTATCCACTCTCAAATAGTATAATGGTTGATAGCATCGTAGCAACGTGCCCAATCCGTTGAGTAGGTAGACAACACGAATATTAACAATATAAGAAACATTAAGTTGCTAATATTTCAGTGAATTTTGAACACTACAGAATGTCTGAATTGCCGTAAGTGACCAGAACATAATTTTTTTATGAAGTGCCCAATTTACATCTAATGTATTTTATAATTAATCTAGCAAGTTGTACAACTATTAATTGTTTGTGTGAGTGGGCTGGTTTTTCTTCTTCTCCTGTTTTTTTCTCCTCTATTTTTTAAGTAATTTACGGCTTATATTGATTTGTGGATTTTTCTAAATGACAAAGGTAATCACTGGGACCGGCGTTACACTTTGGACTTCAATTTTAATTCCTCGTACCCACTGATGATGTGGGATTCATGAGTAACTAAATACGAATATCTCAAAATTCAAGCACAATTTACTTTAAAAAAAAAAAAAGAAAAGAAAAACTCACATTCAAACATAAAATATAAATATATCATAAACAAAGACCAGCAGCATGTTTTGCATGGCATTCCACTGCAAGACATCCATATTCTCTGACCAAGTTCAAGAAAATGAAGTACACCTAAGAAAGGAAAATAAGTACAACAAAAAAGCTGCAGTTCGGGCACATACAAGCTTTCACATGTTTGCCTGTAGACGAATGCCAGATTCATCGACGTAAGTCACATGAATCGTGTATTCAAGAACACCATAATTGGTCTCAACATCGTAAGAGTAAGTGCTGGTAATAGCATATCCACGCGCAAAACGGAACACCCCAGTTCCACCAACCACCGGCAACTCACGTTCTTTGTTCAATATCTGATTCCTTCCCAAAATACTGATGGTGCTTCCATTGTACTGTCCCGACGTGAAAACGAAGTTAAGGTTCATGGCCAGGGCCGACGTTTCCAGGTCTGCAGAAGTGATAAGCCCCTGAATTCTGCCCACTTCCTCCGAGTTGAAATCAGGTTCAGCCGTGAGCTTGTCATCCAAGACTCGGACTTGACCGAACGAAGTCGAGGAATTAGGAGTGATGGAAGCACGAGCCACCTCGTACACTGTCGCGTTTTCACCACCTAGTACATCTTGAACATAGAAATGAAGCTTGGCTACCTTTTCATTTCCTTGGCAAACGTTTTGGAACCATGCTTTTTCAGCATCTGGCCCTTGTTTCCTAGCGTAACCACTTGGCGTTGCTATGAACAAAGCGGAGACCACCAAAATGAAACCAATTAGCTTTGCCATCCCTTTCTCTTCTAAGTTGATTTCAAGATAGGAATTGGCAAAACCCTATAGGAAATTAAATAGTGTGGAGAGTTGGTATAATCAGCTTTTCAATCAAGGATGGGATTATATAGGGAGTGGATGAAGAAGGGCGAATAATTAACTACTAGTGTAGCAAGTGGGACAAGTTCTTAACTTTAATTTCTCTGTTCTTTCTAAGCACCCGGTGGCCATATTAGTCTTGTATGGTTATTACAAAATTAGGTTTTGCAGCCGACTGCGCCTAACCACGTTATATAATACTGTATATTTTGGTGCGTTCAACCTCAAGTAGATGTAGATTTTATTTCTAAACTTAGTATTTATCTTATCAACAAATTAAGACATCTCATTTTGTTGAAAACATCAAACGTTATATTCTGATTAAACTTTTATATAATGGTTTTGATTTTTAAAACGCAAAAATATATAGTTTAAGATTGTTTTTGGATTGTAAAACCCGAGCATCGTCGCCACCTAAGGGGGGACCAAGACCGAATCAAACTCCTCCTAAACAGATATGATTTTAAATTGTTAATTTTATTATATTCTATTGATGCCCTCTATATATATGATAACTATATTCGTGAATACATGTGATGATAATCAATTTAATATAATACATAATGCAATATATAATTTGTTATAACTTTCGTTAGTCCTTTCTTTCATTGAGTTGTGTCCTAATTTTCTCATTATTTTCTCTTAACAACCAAACAAACAAGAAACTTTGAATTTGTATGATTTAGGTTCCTTTGTCCTAGTGTTTTTCTTTTCTAAACAAAATTCTTGAGCGAAATAGAGCGGAAATACATACAATATAATTATATATTTTCAAATAGAGTTAGAATTTGTCATGCCACTTAACAAAATGTACTTTTTTCCAAAATAATCGAAATCTAAATAATATTACTGGAAAATTATTTACTCTCATATTTTTGTTTGAATTGAGCTCTTTCACCTTTAAATCAGGTGTCTGCCACACAAGAGACTTGTATTTTAATATAGCAGCCCTGATGACACAATGAAGCTCATTAGTCATTACTTCATTAATCCATTTGCCTTCCTACAGCGAATTAGAGAAAAATCATTGCATTTACACTATAATTCCAAGTTTTCTTCATCAATGCCGTTTGAATTCTTTATTTCAATTAATATTTTATTTCGTGTAATACTAACACAACTACTGTAACCTTAACCATATTGTTATGCTAATTTAACTTACGCTAAATATTTAACTATAATTTACGTAGCATGGATGTAAGATAGAAAGACAAACTACTTGCATCATTGATTTACACATTTCACCTATCTAATAAAACTGTAGTTTTTTATGTCTTTTTTATTTTTAATGGGACCAAGCTTGAGTTAGAAATCTTCGCTTTGTTTGAAGTTATTTCTAGTATTTTAGAAGAATATATTTTAAAAATATATATTTTGATAGTGGAATTAAAAATTATGTTGAGACTAAAATGTATTTGGATATTTAATAAAAAAATATTAATGTGATATATTTTGAAAAATATTTTCAACATCAAATATCTTATCAGTATTATTTTATTATATTTAGTAGGAGATATTTTTAACTATATATATTGTGAATATTATTTTATTGTAGTTAGTAGAATATGATAATTGTTAGAATTATTTAATTAAAATAATAATTGAAAAATATTTTGTAGGAATAAAATTTTTATGTATCGCCAGAACAGAACCAAACAATTTAATTGTAGGAATATTGTTTTCATTTTGAGAGACGACGCCAAAACAAACCAAACAAAGCATATAAGTTTGCAATAGTATTCTTCTTTTATTACAAAGTCACATCCTAAGAAGGCCATGTATGGAGTGGGTAGGACTTATTAATCCTTCTGTACTACTATATATATACAATATTCTGCTTATGCCATGTGAAAACAAGTCAATATTTAATAATATGGAACATTTAAAAAAGGGCAAGGGGAAATTTAATATAATTGGAAAAGTATATAAAACACTTCCACATGCATTTGTATATTTGTATTTGAATGAATGATTATCTTATATGAGCTCAAATTAAAATTGAGAGAACAGTCTAAATTAATTAGTTACTAGTAATTACTTTCTCCAACAAGAAAAATTCATACGAAATCCCTTTTTTCTCATTTTCTTTTTAAAGAGGCAATTATGGAGGATTGAATGATTGATGAAGCTTCCTCAAGATGCCTTGATTAATTAAATAAATAACAGAGCTTTCCTAAATTACCATGCATATATTATTAGTCATTTTTTGGAAGTATATAAAATGCTTCAACCGAAAACGTACGAAATAATCAATTTTTTCCCCTCAATAATAGAGTCTTTTTTTTTCTTTCTATTTTTTGTATTTTATTTTTAAATTTGGTTGAGTTTTTGCTCTTATATTTCGAGCGTGTAGCTTTAGAAATTAGTGTGAAGTAGATTTTTTCAGGAGCATTTACATTATACTGAGAGAAATTTATAAGTTAAAAATAATATTTACTCGATGTATCTAGTGGATCGTATTTTGTATTCATTTATTTTCTGTCACTTGTCATTTTTATGCTTTCATTATAAAATGAAAGCCATTTTTAATTTATTTTTTTTACCTTAATTGTAAACTTTGTGCATAGAAAGAATAAAGCTAGTATCTTCTCTATGCAAACTACCATTTTTTAATTGCTTTTTAGGGTTGAGCAAAGCTGCCATATCCTTTTATATTGTTTATCCTTGTGGAAAATAGTGTATTAGGTGATTGTCAAACGTGCTTGCAGAAACATTCTTTTTCTTGGCTAAAGTGATTAACTTTGTCCAAGTTTGAATACTGAATCTAATCCTAAGGACCCACTGGGCAAAATAGATTGTATATCCATTTTTTTTTTTATTTGGGTGGGGTGGGGGGGTTTGGTTGAAAATGCAAATTTGAAGAGTTTACTTAGATCATGAAAGAGTTTTGATTTTTTTAAAATAAATTAATTGTACACATTATATATAAATACATAATAATAAATAATCAACAATCAGCAATCAACAATCAAGGGCAATCACCTATAATAACTACCAACAATTATTAATAAATTAATCAACTGCTGTAAAAGTTAATAAATTTTTTATATATAGGTGGAACTCGGTCTTGAAATTTGAACCAAATCCAACGATTGAAACTTGAGTCTTACCGCTTATATAAAACATCATTGAAAAACTATTCTAACAAATTTGAGCCCAAAAATAGTTTCAAAAACTTAAAATTCTTAAATTAAGTCAAAAGTATGTCTTGTAAAACTGTTTATTACATGGAGTAACAATGTGATTTCTAGACAAATTTATTGCGATGTGCTTTAAATTAATTTCAGAAAAATTGATATCAACAAAGTTGTTTTTAATTGAATAAAATACATTGTTGTTTGAATTTCTATATCATTAGTTATTGATTGCTTGTATTATTGAATTTAAATTTTTAAGGAGTTAAAAATGCTTTCACCCCAATTCCACCTCCCCCCAACACACACACACGGATAAAAAAAGAAAAGATTAAAGAGGTTGCTTAATGATTAATTGCCAATGAATCATAATAAGTAAGGTAAAATTAAATAATTTGACTTTATACTTGTAGCAATCATTTGTGAAAAAAAAGAGCATAGTATTATGCCAATCTATCAAGTAAATCATTGAGCATCTTGATTATGATGAAAAAGCAGATGAATTAAAGATTAAATAGGGCTACTTATACAAATTAAAGACATTTTTCTTTTTTAATGGGGAAAAAATATGAAGCTCGTATGTTTCCCTTTGCTTGGACTGGTTTCTGGAACCAGTTTTAATCTACTCTGGGCCAATCAATATTGGACTTTCTGGGTTCGGCTTTGAGACGAGAACAGGCCCAAATCTCTCTCCCTCTAAAATGAAATCAAATTTGTCACCGTCCTCTGTCAGCAGCCATGGCCAGCATCACTTAAGGCTTAAGCCTAATCCAAGTTACACCCACCTCCCACCTCCCACCTCCCACCTCCCACCACCATCACACACGCGAATGAAAATAATAGGACCTCATTTTTTATGTAAACAGAACTATAATGATTAGCCAGCCATAATGAGTGTGCAATTATAGACATCATATTGTTATATGGATTATCCTTTTGACAATTCAAAGTTCAAACTCAAATACTAGAATAAAAGACATATTACATGCCAAAGCAAGGAGATGTGTTTTTTGATACATTCCTTTAGTAATGAGTGACAACAATGTTATATTCTAGAACAGCATTATTTGTGGCAGCATCAAAAGAGTAAGTGCTGGTTGTGACAGTTCCAAGAACCAACTCAAAAGCGCCAGTGCCACCAACAATAGGCATTACACGATACTTTTGCGACAGATTATTCCTTCCCAACATGCTGAGCGTGCTGCCCTTGTACTTCCCACTCGTGAAAACAAAAGTTATGGACATATGAAAACCTATTTCATTCAAGTCTGCAAAACCAATTATACCTTGAGCTCGGCCCAAGATCTTGGATTCGGGTTTGGGTCCAACTGTGAATGGGTCGTCAACCACATTGACTTGCCCAAACAAAGTGGGAGAAGCGGAAGTGATGTCGGATTGAGCCACTTTGTACACAGTTTGATTCTTACCACTAACTCTATCCTGAACGAAGAAACGTAGCTTGGTTACCTTGTTCTTGGGTATAACCTCGGAATAGGACATAGGTATAGTTATGACTAATGAAAAGAGCACTAAAATGAGGCTTAGTTTTCCCATCTCTACACTCTATCTCTTACTCTCCCAATTAGCTGTCTTCATGAAGGATTAATGGGGTGTTATATATAGGTGATCAAAAGAAGAAATAGAGGGCTGCCCCAATGGGAATAACATATGATTAATATAGTTGTTGCCCGTGGGAAAGAGCTTCCCATTGGCCTTTTTTGAAATATTTATGTACACAAATGCTACCTACTTATTCAGGAAAAAGAAGGTCGACTAGAAATGAGTAACATTATTTCTTTCTTTATTAAAGATAATTGATATATTTATTTCTCTCTCACAATACCTAAAAGTGACATTTTGCTTTACAGATTGAATTTTGCTTTATAGAATGCTTTTTTGTTCTTTTGCTGCTTCACCTTTGAACGCTGGCATACTTTTGTGTCTGCACAAGGAGTATATATACATGCATGCACCTTGTGTAATATTACAATTAATTGTACCAAAACAATATCTATCCACTCTATCCTAAATTATTGTCATGTTTGTTATGTCTAAACTCTCTAATTTTAAGCCAAACCAATTTATTTCGTTAGTTCGTTGATCATTGTAATACTATGAAAATTTTAAATGTTGATATTTGTAATGTGTAGTATTCTACAGAAAAATAATTAAATTGTCATATCAACTATTATAAAAAATTATTGGATGGTAATAATAACTAAATATGCATGGCCAAGAACACAATTTAATAATACACGAGAATATATAAATTGACTAAAATAGTTAAGACATTCGCCTAATCTTCCACTACATGTGTTGCAACTCTTCCACTAAATAAAAGTGGATTTAAGTATGTCATAACATGTGAGGAATTATGAGAATTCTTATATTATTCTACTTGATGCACATTGCTAGAATGTTTTGCTTTTACCTCCCTTTGGTGTTATTATCTACACCCTTTTTCATTTTATTTTTTTCGTTTTGGCGCTGGCCCCCGGGGTGGGGGGTGGGGTGGGGGTGGTGGTGGTTGAGGTGGGGGTGGTTCGGGAAAAACTGACATGTGGGATTGGTTGTGTAAGTATCAAGTTTTAGTTTTACATAAAATGCAAAAGATGCAAATATTTATTCCCGATAAAATGATAGTACAACTTAAACTTTAGGGAATTCAATAGTGGAGAATCACAATATCAACCTCAACAGTAGCATTTCCCGCAATAGCGTTGAAAAAATAGGTTTGCAATGTCGCAACTCCTCGGGCCAGGCGAAACATGCCCGACCCACCAACAATGGGCATCTCACGATACATATGAAGGTCCGGGTTATGACCCAAGACAGAAAGCGAGCTACCGTTGTACACTTCATCGGTGAATACAAAGGTCAAAGCCATGACCAGGCCCACTTCCTCTAACGAGGCCGCTGCGTAAAACCCTTTGGCATAGCCCACCCTTTTAGATAAGAGCTCCGGCCCAACAGTTAATGGGTCATCGGCCACTATGAACGACCCGAAAAAGGTGGGTGAGGAGCCCGTCATGTTGGCTTGGGCCACCACCGCTGAAGTTACGGTCTTGCCCCGGAGCAAATCGTGGAAATAGAAGTGAAGTTTGGTCATTTTTTCCGGCTGTTTTACATGGCTCAGCCTTTTGAACCAGTTTTCAACTTCTTTGGGGCCTTCGGCATTGGCATTGGCCCAAAGGCCTGAGAGAATGGAGAAGAAGAGAATGGAAACTGCAGTAGACTTCTTCATTTTGTATTATGTGTTTTATGAATTTATCCAATGAAGTTTTACATGGGAGGGTGATATTTATATAGGGTTGTAGGGTCATGTCAAATCAGACTTTTTAGGGGTCCGTATAAGGCTTGGTCTAGTCATGATTCAAGTTATACCAATGGCCATGGACAATTATATATTTTATTCAATTTTATAAAAGTATCTTTAAGTCTCTTTGTTTAATTCTAAAAAAAATATTTTTGAAAAATATGATGTGAGAAAATATATTAAAAAATATAAAGTGTGTTTGGTTTTATTTAAATGTCAATCATATCTTATAAGATTTTATGTGAATAATCGGTGTCACCTTATTATTTTATATTATTATATATTAATTTTGATTATTATCTTGATTGAATAATTTATGTTGATATAATCATTTGAATATGTTAAAAATATTTTAAGAAAATAAAAAATATACTTTGAAGGGAAAAATATTAATTATTTTATTTTATTTTCTCAAAACAATCAAAATGAATTAAAATGAAACCAATCATTGCCTTTAGTTCCCACTTCCATGCAGGCGTAATAATAATACCTCTAAGTTACACAGGAATGCTGAGGCATGTGACTTTAAAGATCTGTAGTAAAAGTGGAAATTATTCAAAAGAATTAATGACAGATTATAAAGGTCAAAATGAGTGCCTCAATGACTTTTGGCACATCATATGGTAGGGGTTTGAACTTTTATCATGGTATTGTACTATGTACTATGGACCCATGTTGATGGAAATGGCTTAAACTTGGAAGCTTTTGCAGAAAGGAAATTCTCGCGTGATTTGCATAGCTATAGTAATTGCTTTTTGTGAAAACTTGCACGCCTATTGTGTAAAGAATGCAATATACAATTTTTCCTACTTTTTTTTATTGGTCAAGATATATATTGTAAAGTTTCCTATCTTTAAATTTGAACAATATTATCCTTTATGTTCTTTGTTTAGTCTTCTCATCTCAGCACAAAATATTGGGAAAAAAATTACAATAATATACTCAAACGATGTTCATCAACACAGATTAAGGAAGAGCTTTGATTGAGAGCATTTTTATTTTCTCAAAGTCTATTAGAAAAGGGAAGAAGGATTGAGAACTGCAGCTAAGAAACCGAGCAAGCAAAGAATCTTCGCACCACAGCAAACGCAAAGAAAGAGGTGAGCTTAGGGGTATATGAAGTGCCATCATTTCACCTTAATCGAAATTTGAACTCAAGTTTGACTCATTATTATTTTATAAAAAATATATCAGATAATTGAATGATGAATAAATATTGTATTTTATAAAAAAATAATATTTATTATATTTTATAAAAAATAAAACATTTATGCATAGTCCAACTTAATATATTATCTTTCAAATTTAGCACTTCAAACACTAAGACTGCTTATTTGAGTGTTACAAACTGCAATTGTATAGTAATACCCAATAATAGCATCACTAGGTGAAAAGTTAGCCAAATAAATCTTTGAAACGGCATACGGATTGGGCCGTCTGGTAAAGCCTAATTCCACTAACAATGGACATGTCCAGGATCGGACCAACAAATAACATTAATTAAGCCCAATACGGCTGAAAGAATAGCCAATTTAACCATACCTCCTAGCAAAACTAAACATCTTTTATCTGTGGCAGCAACAATCTATAACCAGAAAAAGCCAACTGAATTAAACCAAGAATTGGGTATTCATCCTATTTTAGTTGTTTAATTCTAGTACAAATGATATAAAATACGAGATTAAAGTTAATTTTAAGGAATTTCATTCAAATTATGTCGGACAAGACCAGGCCATTTTATAGAATAATCAGACAGCAAATATCATTATTCTTCTTGTATGATTAATTGAAATAAAATAAACTCTGCAAGACAATTTTAAGTCATATTTCAAAAAAAAGAAATGATTGAGCCACATAGTTATGAGTTACCATATCTTGTTGCATGAGGTCATATTAATCAACAAACAAATATATATAAGCACCCCAAGTCTTAGAGGTTGGACACTAGAGATGGTGCTAATTGACCACCAACTCCTGCGAGGACCAGGACAGAGAGACCAATGGTAGGTAAGAAAAAGTCGACTATTTCCTCTGCACCATGCATCACATGGGACCAAATATTCTTCCTGGAAATTGTTCTTACTTCAATTTTCAACGATTTATAGGCCCTAACACGCGCACACAAAATCAACAAAAAGGAGGATGAAATTATATAAACTATCGATTATGTTAAGTTTAATTACAATTTTTTTAATTATCTTTTGAAATTATAAATAATCCTTGATATTTGTTTTTATTTTACAAATATCTCATCAATATGTGTAATTTTTAAAATAAAAATAAATATCAAGTAAGTATCTATAATTTATAAAATTAAATGAATTTTTTATGAATAACTCAAATTTTAATAATAGTTTTTGTATTTCATCCTAAAAGAGGACTTGTAATAGGTAAGTCTCCACTTGATTTAAAAGACCATATTGCCCCTACCTGTGCTACAATTACCTAGGACTGATTTTGATCTTTCTTGGTCATTTGCCATCATAAATAGTTTGTCGGTGTAACTTTACTCGTATAAAAATGTTGTTCAAAATGCAGTAAAAAATGCTTATAATCATTGTATTGTTCTATTAAGCTTATGTTTTCCAAAACGGACTCAAAAGTCCAATTCTACATTGCATGCTTGTTAAACGCACTTGCACCATAGGCCCACAACAAATAATATATCCCGATTTTGGCTTCAGAAAGTGCAGGCTGTCAAGCAGTTCAACAAACTCAACTAAAAAAACATAGAAAAGTATATGCCCTAGAAATCAAGATTTGCCTCCCATGGATGATATGAAATGAATCAAGAAAAACCACTTAACAATGACAATACAAAGCAAAGGAGTCTGTCAAAGCTCAACCCCACTAATAATCTCAACTAAAGAGGTAACCAGCCTTAACTCAATTTTCCTTCCTAACTAATACTATATCCTTAGGCCATGGGTTAGATTCAATTCGAATTTAATAAACAAAAAAGAAAAAGAAAAAGGGAAAAAGGACAAATGGTATTGAATTTCTTAAACATATGTAGCAATAGTAACATTGTAGCCAACTATAGCATCACCCGTGGTAGCATCTAACTGATATGTTTGCGCAAGGGCGTAGCCACGAGCCAACCGGAAAAGGCCGGTGCCACCAACGATGGCCATCTCCCGGACGGTTTGCAACGCCGGGTTGATACTAAGAAGGCTAAAAGAGCTGCCATCATATATTCCATCAGTGAACCCATAGTTGAGGACCATGATCAGGCCGAAGTCCGTTTGCCCGGCGGACCCGTACATCCCCCTGGCCCGACCCACAACCTTCGATGATGGATCAGGCCCAACTGTCAACGCATCATCAATCATCATGAGCATGCCGAAGAGGGTGGATGAATTGTTGGTTTGGGAAGCTTGAGCAATCCTTATTGCACTTGGATTCTGCCCACTGAGTTTGTCATGGAAATAGAATTGGAGAGTGGTTATTACTTCAGTTCCTGTTTCAACTCTCTTGGCCCATGTAGTTTGATCGCTGGTTTGGGCTTCAGCAGCCCATGCAATGGCTGCAACAAGAGAGATGAAGACTGAAACTAAATTTAGACTTGCCATTTTTTGGCTCTCTGTTTCTCTCTGGAATGCAGCAAGTTGAAGGCTAGTGAGCTTTCATATATAAAGGGAGCATAGCCAAATAGTTTCTAGAGCAGTTAAACTAATTAAAATTGGACTTGTGTGTTATGGGTTGGTTCAAGAAAAGTCTCCAAGAAATCTTGACTAGGAACAAGCAGACAACATGAACAAACCATTGTTTGGTCCATTTTTTTTAGTGGAAAAATGGTACCATTTCCCACCAACCCCCATACAACCTAGTGGAAAATTTTCTCATTGACTTTTGAGATAAGATGGGATTTATTAATTGAGGAGAGAAAAATAATTGGAAAAACTAATATATTAACAAGTAGTAGTTAGTTATTACAGAGACTTCAATCGCACCAAGGTAACATGAAATTTTGGGAATGCATGTCATGGATTTGGTAGATGATGTTGCCTGATCAATTAGTAAATCATTTGTAAGAAATGGACAACATGGTAATTACATTTTAACCATATGTTTGTAGTATAGTACTATGGAAATAATCAGTACTTTTGGATTTCAAATATAATGACAGAAACTGAAATACAATGAGAATTGATCCTAAATGAATTTTTATTTTGGATTCTTTAAAGGTAAATTCTTTTCAAGATAATAACGGTGATTTAAATGCTATTGTAAAACAATTGGAGGCCCTCATTTGTTGTCTGTAGCTTAATGGAAAAATTACCAGCATCCTGGACTTTGAATAAATTAGCCCTACCCTTATTTGATCCTTAACAAAACTAAAATAAAACTTATCTCATTTTATAGTATATTATTTCTTTTAAACATGATTTTTTTAAAAGTCAAATATAAAATGCACTTAACTTTCATCAGTAGTGTTGGAGATAAATGCAACAAAATAATTAAGAATGCTGCACTTGTTGCTAGAAACTGGATTTTGCATCTTAAACAACAAATGTAAAAACTGAATCTGCAAAATATTTTTTTTTTTTAAAAAAAAAAAGTCAAACTTTTCCATAAATATCCACCCTTAGACCATATTTTCCAACAAACATAATCCCTCAAGGATGAACAACCTCCACATTGTACTCAAGAACAGCATCACCATTAGTAGTGTTCAAGAAATAAGTCTTGACCACAACGAACCCCCTCGCCAGCCTGAACAGCCCTCTCCCTCCAACAACCGCCAGTTCCCGGTGCTTCTCGGTTATCGGATTCCTCGAAAACACGCTGAGTGAACTCCCTTTGAACTTACCAGTTGTAAAACCAAGATCAACATACAAGACCAAAGTCAAGTCCTTTTCCTGGCTCGACGACATGTACAATCCTCGTGCATTGCCGATGACTTTCGATGTTATCTCGGGCCCTTCTGTGAGTGGATCATCAATGGCAAATGTGGTGCCAAAGGGCGTTGGACCATTCTCTTTTTTGGTGGTATTTGGACCAGCTATTTGCACTGCAGTTGGTTTTTCTCCACTTAGGATATCATGAAGGTAGAAACGAAGATGAGTCTTTTTCTCCTGAACCGGCTCATATGGCAGGCTTTTGGAGTAGTATTTAGAGTGAACTGGTATAGTCCATATGCTGAGTACCAAAATCCATGCCAAGAAAACAATATTCTCCATTTCTCTGCTTTAGAAATCTGCCCTTTTTGTCTCTGCAAAATTTATCTTTTGCTATATCACTGTAAGTGTCCTAGAATTTATCTAAAGAAGATTTGTGATGAAGGCTGAAACTTAATTATCTCTGCATATTGATTCTCTTCTTATCTCAACATTAACTCTTTTCCATATTGAGGAAGAGGGATTTGTAATTTGGCATTATTGGATTGAATTCTGCATTTACTGTCACAGGCAGGACATGACTGTTTTGAGTCTATTGACAACTAAAATATCCACCATATTTGCCTAGTTTTTATTTCCAAGTTGAGTATACATTGTCCATTCGAATGAGTATTGTTAACACGATTTTGTATACGCCGCATCAATGCACATACATTGAGTGTAATATCCACTTTTTAAATATTTCTTTTTTTTATTTATATAATGATAGGCAATTATCAGACATCCTATGCACCATGCACTAACGCAATATGTATTTTACATGTGAACACAATGCTACAAGACTTGCTTTCTCTTAATTTTTGGTTACCAGAATCACTTCTATAATTATACAGGCATTAGCAGATATTTGATGAAGGAAATCACTTAAATCAAATCATTACAAAATCAACTCACATAATAAAACCCAAAAATATTCTCATAATCTTTATCATATCAAATTTGATTTTGCACAATTTGAATTCAATCTTTTTCCCCAATGGGTGCACGAGGCTTATTAAAGTTTGATTCTCTTAGATGATCAGCACGATACAAAAAAACAAAGAAGGGAACATAGAATTAAGAAATATCTCTGATGGGATATTACCAATGCCTTGCACATAATTGTCCAACCAAAACAACTTCGTCCATTTTCTTTACATTTGGAACAACAAACAAAATTTATGTTTCTCGAAAAATCAAATGAAATCCAGACAATCTTTATATATGTGTTATCAGGAAAGCCATATGATAACTCTATAATGGGATATAAGATCAGAGATAATTTCTTGGAGACTGAAGATATGTTCAAATGAATTGATTTTTTATTTCATCCTTCGTGAACTTCACATAATTACTGCATTGTATCGAGAGAAACAGTCACAATTGGATTTAGATATCTACAGAGGTTTCTTAGTCCTGGAACATTGTTCAGAGTCGGTACAAAATTAGTACACTTACTAAGAAAGCATCTTCCAGTCTTCAGAGAATTGCACAACTTAAATTTATTTTTTCAGGCTTTACTTTCGTTTCTTCTTAGAATGCAAAGCAGTTTATTGCAATCACTAGATCACCATGCAAAAATGCAAAATTCCAAGATTGTTTACGTCTCAGGGTAGAAATGTTGGAGGTTTTCTGATCTTTGTAGCTTGCTCAAAGCCATAGGCAATTTCGATCAGATTAGGCTCAGAACCCTTTAATCCACCAAAACATATGCCTATTGGCACCCCTTTGCCATCATATGCAGCAGGAACACTAATTCCTGGGAATCCACCGATTGCAAGAACTGGGGCGATATCCGGTCCACCAGCCACCACCGCGTGCAGCTTGTTCTTTTTCATCAACTTCACGAGTCCCTCTTTTGATAATCTACTCAGATTTTTAAGAGCTTTCTTTTCTGCCTTCCCAATCCCGTTTGTGGCTTCAGCAGCCAAGAAGATTTCTTGACCAAATTGCTGAATCATTTCCTGTAGCACAACCATTCGAAAAACTAACATTCCTTAAGAGTTCATTTTGTGATACTAATCATGCCAATTTGACAAAGTTCAGTTGATGATAATCTATGATTTTCATACCAAATCAGAGAATTCCTCATTGAATGCTATTGCATCTGCCAGGGATCGAACTCGGGAAGCCACTAGTTCTTCCAAGTAAGCGTTCAAAGACATTTTGAATTCTGCTTCCAATGCTGTTCCTTCTCCACTTTCATTATAATTCAAGATTGCGCTGATGTGGGCTATTTCCAAATTATCCACCAAGATTGCACCTTTCCGCCTGGAGTTGGAGAAGAGTAGTATATTTTTGAAAATGCTTGTTAGAAATATATTACTACTTACCATTGGAATTATGATAAGGTTGTCATTTGGAAGTAGGTCACCTTAAGGTCTGGAGATGGTGCTCAAAAGCCTGTGCAACAAGTTGATCATCAAAGTTGAAGAATGGATTCCTCACTATACCCAGTCTCTTTCCCTTGAGTCCATCAGATTTCAGAAATTGGGCATAACCACCATGAGGGATGTACTTTGATGCTTTTCTGGTAGCTTTAGCATCCTTATGATCAAAGCCCACGATTGCATCCAGTACATAAACAGCATCTGATACAGTCCTGCAGATTGGACTAATTATCCAGCCGCATGAAGCAGCTCAGTTTGTCAGCCTAAGACTCGAGAAATTAAAAAAAAGTAAAAAAATTAGAAATAGTTTTAAGTTCTTGAGGTAGCATGAACAGTGTTGGTAATCCCGATAGCTGTGAGTGTTGAATTCGCTATAATCGCAGGGGTATACGCAGCGAAAAATTAAAATTTTTATCAAACATAAATTTAACCCCTTTGATTCGAAAGCGATTTTAACGATCGCGCTTATTCAAGTGAATATATAAATAAATATAAAATCGGATTATACCTTTCGTGCACTCCGGTTGTCGTAGGGAATGAAGCAATCAATTGCTTATCCTGAACTATCAGAACTCGCAGGGATCCAAGTGTCTCCCCTATATCAGGTCCACGATACGGAAAGAAACGCCAATAAAAAAGATTCGCTAGTATCCTTTTAATTGTTTACTAATCTAGAACCGGAGTATATTTTCAAAAATAATAAATATTGATTTTTTAAGTTCTTGAAACAATAATATGAAGAAAATAACAAAAAACTGATTTTCTTTTCCTTTCTTTTCTTTTCTTGAAGAGTAAAAATAGAAGATTTTAAACAAAATATTTTTGCTCAAATTTTTGAATTGAATTATGTAATTTTCATCCCTCATATATATAGGGCTGTAAATTTTAATCCTTTTCCAACTCTTGAAAAGTTTTTCTATTTTGAACTAATTCAAAACCTTATCTTGGAAGGATTCCAAATCTTCCAATAACTCTTCTTTTTTCACTCTTCTATTGTATGTGAACTAATTTGAGACTACATTAATCATCAAAATTGTCTACATATATTGTTGATATTAGTTTGAACTCTTCAAATAATATGAAGATAGATATATATCATATATATATATACTATAATTATATTTATACATAAATTAAATCTTAGTGGTCTATTTTATCCTATAAAATTGGTCACTATATTTATTTATCTATAAATATGTTAATTAAATAAATCATATTTATTTAATTTATTCTCTTCATACTTTAGTGGGCTTATTATGTGATCCACATTTATTTTGGGCTTGGACTCAAAAATTCTCAAATCAATTCAATTGATTCAATCTCAATTTAATCAATCCAATTGATTAATTTAATTTACTCCAATTGGGCTTCCTAATCAAATTAGGTCCAATTAAATAATCCAATTACTTAATTGAATAATTTAATTTAACTATTAAATTAAATAGAACCCTTAATTAATAAATTGATTAGTATTAATTAATTAATTTCCAACCATTGGATAAAATCTAAAATTAAAAATGTTACTTTCCATAAAGATGTGTGACCTCTTAGGTTCACTACTAAGCTAGTAGTGAGTTTGCAATATTTGCAACTTATGAATAATAATTATTCCAATTAATTAATCTAATTAATTAATCCGCTTGAAATCAACTCCTTAATTCCAAGAACCTCACTATCCATGAAAACACATAGCAAATAATCATGACAAGCTAGTTTTAGGTGAAATAACGAGTAAACCTATTTCAGTTGCGAGTACCATACACGTACGGTCCTTTCGACAACTAATCTGCTGATTGAATCTAATGCATGGATTATAAGTCGAAACCCTAAATGATTCAATTGCTGTGATCCCATTTCAAGTTTCAATGATTATTGATGAATCACAATTCATTCTGTCTTGACCAAGGTTTTTGAATCACGAACTATGAAAACATAGGAGATTCTCTTATTTAAAAAGACAAGTGTCGAATTCTATGTTGGCCACTGACAAACCTCCATGCACACCAGTGCAACACCCAACATACCCCCTTTGTGATTGTCAAGCAATCAGAAGATATATCAAAGTGCTGCAGGATGCACACAAGGCTATTATCGTGCCTCAAGTCTGAGGACTAGTCGTGTACTATCGCAACACAGAAATTCTTATTTCGACGGGCAAAACCTCCAACTAAGAATTTCTTGCGCGCCATATTTGGTGTACTTGTTCCCTAACAAGCACCCACATATATGCATTTACGTCTCTACGCTAATGCCAATGGAATGTGACATCCTCGTCTCACGAACATGTATTATATGTACGAGTCTTATTGAGCTATTTGATGTCCCATCTCAAAAAGCTCTCGACTCGGAACTCAAAGCCTTAGAGGCATGTTCCATGATCGCCATCATATGCGCAACCATGCCCCGTAGCTAAATTTGGTCTAAAAACTTTATCTAATGTGCAGAAATAAAAAATGCAAGACATAAGATAAAGAAAATACATTTTTATTAATATGATTTTTAATAAGATTATTTTTACAAAAGTAAAAAAATATAATACACCCAATCTAATTGGGGGTAGGCATCCTATTCTAACATTGAGGATGATCAGTTTTGAGTTGTAACAGAGTATATTAGTATATTTTTGAGAAGAGTTTTTTAGTTGCTCTAAAAGGATGATGATAAGATCATGATGCGACGTACCCTATGGTGTCCTGCCTTCGACTAATCGGGATTACCCCAGCTCGGCTTGTAAGACCAACAGTTGGTTTAATACCCACTACTGCATTGAAACTGGCTGGACAAAGAATCGAACCATCAGTCTCGCTTCCCAGTGATGCGGCTGCCATGTTTGCAGCCACAGATATTGCTGAACCACTGCTTGAGCCACAAGGATCGGCGGATAGAACATAAGGATCCTGCATGGTATACCAGGGGATCTCTGTTATTGCTATCTAACAGTATGTGGGGCTTTATTTATTTTTTAATCCTTCATTTGTGTCTTATCTTTTTGGAGACTGGTGTGGACCATCATCTTTAGTCAATTCCTGGTTCCCTTAAATTAAGATAATATCTTCAGACTTGTCAAATGAAAAATGAGTAAAACAAGCATATGAACCTACTAAACAATGTTAATGTCAGAATGACACTTGAAAATACTTACAAAAGCAAGATATCAAACACCAATCCTATTCAAGATTTATTAGACATGCAATTTTCATGAAATTATCAACTTTCAAGTGGAAGCTGTAGGATTTGATTAACCAGTAGGAAGCAAATTTTTTTGGCTACCTGAGAGGTCTCGGTTTAATTCTTTCCAAGGCTTCCTACATCCAAATTTCTAAAAATAGAAAGCAGTGAAAACAAAGTCATGAAAGGCAAGGATTTAATTCTTTACTAGCTACATATAAGTTGGTTGTATGTTAGACCTTAAGTAATGATCTTAGAACTCAAACCATGTACTTTATAGTTTGTATTCGCTTACCTTGCCTTGTCCCCCTCTGGCACTCCAACCATTTGGTGCAGCTAAGGATCGAAAATTAGCCCACTCACTCATGCTGGCCTTCCCCAGTATTATCGCCCCAGCTTTCCGTAGCTTCGCTGCAACGCCTGCATCTCGAGGCACGATAGATCCCAGCAATGCCAATGATCCAGCTGTAGTGTTAAGCTTATCCTTGGTTGCAATATTATCTTTGAGCAGAATTGGAATGCCCTGCAATCCAGACATTGAGCCAGGCTTTTTAGCCTTCCTCTCTTCATCAGCTTTCTTTGCTTGATGTATTGCATCCGGGTTTACCTCTATAACCCCTTTCAGAAGTGGATTGAGTCTTCTGATTTCTGCAAGGTAGAACTCAACCAGTTTCTCTGATGTCAACTGATTTTGCTTGAAAGCACTATGCAGGTCTTCGATTGTGGCCTCCCTGATCGAAAATGCATAGCATGTGTGAACATGTGAAAACCATCCTGATAATAAAACTGAAGCAACAAGAATCAGTAGCATCGTTTTTTGCCTTGTTTCTGGGATCAGAATTCAGATGGAACGACTATAAAAGTCTTCTTCCTCCACTACGATAGCAAAAAGGCCTGTGTGAATACAATTATTGAATTAGAAAAGTGCAACTAGATATTTTCTGCTAGTCTCCACCTAAATTTAGACGACTACAACTATAAATTAAAAAGACCATTTTAAAGTTTTAATCTTTTCCAAATATTTGGGGTGAAATTGAAAAATAAATTTTATACTCTTATTTAGAAGGGACAAAGTGTATATTTTCATAGTTTGAGGGGCAAAATGTCAGTTTCTAGCAATTGGTTGAATCTTAGAATATTAAATCCTTTTAAATTCCATTGATCGAGAAATGTTGAACCTGCATAGATTATTTGCGTTGCACCTACTATCATCAACTAAGGAGAACATATAGAATGAACATAAGATTCCCGCTAGAAGCGTATACTATAATATGCTTCTCAATAGGTATCTAGAAATAGAATAAACCTGATTGGCGAATATTTTCAAATTTAATGTTGATTCAGTAGAATCGTATAAATCGATAACCAAAACTCTCGTTAAAAGGAAAACAGAACTGCTGGATTTACAGTCATTATAATAGTGAAGCCTTGGAGGTTATGGGATCTAATTCTTTTTCACATGATGTTCAGTTATTTTGAATTCTTAAGAGTAAGATGCATTTTATTTTACAGCACATATTATACAAAGATTTTTGTCTCTTTCCCGAGCTATGTTTAAATTGTAAGAAATTTTAATACAGATTTTTCCTCAGCTGTGTTTTCATTTCCAAGAAAACTACAATATTTTCAGCCATTTGATCTTGGCCTTATAATAATTCATCATACACAAAGCAGTTATAATGCAGGACATCTGTTTCAGCAACCAAAAACTTAGATCTCAGTAAAGATTACATGAAAGTTTTATGGTAGGAATGTTGGAGTTTTCCTAATCTTTGTTGCTTGCTCAAAGCCATAAGCAATTTCAATCAGTTTAGGTTCAAAACCTTTCAATCCACCAAAACAAATGCCAACAGGAACCCCTTTACTATTATAAGCAGCAGGAACAGTGATGCCTGGAAATCCTCCAATTGCAAGAACAGGAGCAATACCAGGTCCAGCAGTCACTAATGCATCCAGCTTGTTTTGAGTCATCAATTTCTCAAATCCGTTTCTTGTCAAATTTGTTAGGTTCCATATTGCTTTCTTTTCTGCATCCCCGATTCCATTAGTGGCTTCAGAAGCCAAAAAGATTTCTTGGCCAAACTCGTTAATCATTTCCTGCAAAATCGTTTAACGAAACTACATATATTCACCATCCAACATATTATTCAAGTCCAAATATTTACTTATTATCTATGGCAACATACCACATCGGAGAATTTTTGGTTGAAGGCTATAACGTCTGCCAAGGACCTGACTGAGGAAGCCACTAGCTCTTTCATGTAAGCATTCAAAGAAATTTTGAATTCAGCTAACAATGCTGTTGCTTCACCGCTTAAAGTGGAGTTCAAAATTGTGTCGATATTGGCTATTTCCAAGTTATCGACCAAGATTGCACCATTCTGCCTGAAGTTGAAGAGAGTTGTCATATTCTCAATGAACTTAGAAATGCAAAAACTATAAGAGAAAGATTACAGCTTTCTTCTTGATCATAACATGTACCTTAATGTTTGGAAATGTAGTTCAAAAGCTCGTTCGACAAGTTTATCAGAAAAAATAAAGAAGGGATCTCTCACTATGCCCAATCTCTTTCCCTTTAGTCCATTTGCTTTCAGAAATTGGGTGTAACCACCGTAGGGAATATATTGTGAGGCAATTCGGGTTGCTTGAGCATCATTATAGTCAAAACCAACAATTGCATCAAGAACATTAACGGCATCTGATACTGTCCTGCAGATAGGCCTGTTCATCCAGCACATTGGAGAAATTCCCTCTGTTAATCTCTCAAGTTCATGAGGAAGCGTAATAGCTATCAAAGAATTTGAGCAATATGCAAACTGCTTTCCAAATTGGTAATTTCGACTAAAATTACTCAGGATGTAAAATACAAGCATATGTTAAACCTTAGTTCTAGTATTTTCTGACAAGAACGACGTTACAAACAAAGAAGACATACCCTACGGTGTCCTGCCTTGGACTAACTGGAACTACCCCAGCTCGACTTGTGAGACCAACAGTTGGTTTGATACCCACCACGGCGTTGAAGCCAGAAGGGCATATAATCGAACCATCAGTCTCAGTCCCCAGTGATACTGCCACCATGTTAGATGCCACGGATATTGCTGATCCACTACTTGAGCCACAAGGATCAGCCGACAGAACATAAGGATTCTGCACTGGATATTGCACATCAAACTAAAATTTGGATATTGTTACCAACATCATGCAATTGATAAACAAAAGGGGTAGGTGAGAGAATATTTTTGCAAGTAGTTATTGAATAATTACAACCATGTTCACATAAAAATTCACCTTTCCTTGCCCACCTCTGGCACTCCAACCATTCGGGGCAGTTAAAGAGCGAAAGCTAGCCCATTCACTCAAACTAGCCTTCCCAAGAATGATAGCTCCCGCTTTCCTCAGCTTCATCACCACACCTGCATCTCGAGGCACAACTGATCCCAGCAATGCAAATGATCCAGCAGTAGTGTTAAGCTTATCCTTGGTTGAAATGTTATCTTTCAGCAGAATGGGAATACCATGCAGCCTGGATAATGAACCAGGTGGCTTAACCTTCCTTTCTTGATCGGCCTTGTCTGCCAGATAAAGTGCATCAGGGTTCACTTCAATGACCCCTTTAAGAAGGGGGTTGAGCCTTTTGATTTCATTGAGGTAGAACTCAACAAGTTGCCTTGTGGTGAGTTGGTTTTGCTGGAAAGCAGACTGCAAATCTTGAATTGTGGCTTCCCTAATTGAAAGTGCGTCGCATGTATTGATGTGTGAATGCGGCCATCCTAATAAAATGAAGGCGAAAAAACTAAGTAAAGATAAGGAGGATTGAGCTTGCATAGGCATAGCGATTGCAGAATTGAACTGAATGCTGCTAGAGTGATTTACTGTATCCTCTCCATGCAAACACAAACTTATGTGTGTGTGTGTGTATTACTATCTCCATCCATAAAAAATGTCTTGGATTGAGATTTTTGGAAATAATAAAAGTTAATTTTGTTTCAAAACTTTTCAAAATATTTGGAAAAGTTTTATTTTGGATTTACTGTTTGTATCCAAGTATTGAGCAAGAACTCCAAGATCCTAATATAACCAAGTCAAATTAAATGAATGATGGGAAATGACAAATAACAGAATTGCAAGAAGTTTGTGACCATTTCCACATGTCTGCCGACTAGTACTATTTCTGATATTATGCCATGGACTTGTCTATAGCAAGCCTGGTTTCTTTCTGAATTTTGTTCATGCACCTTGCTGTTGGAGGATTTAAGATATTTACATCAGTGAAGTACTAAAAACAAGGAGTAAATCTAGCCAAAACAGCCAATTTCGAATTTTATGATGAAGCCATTACACGCTCCATTTTAAGGGAAACCCACAAAATACGACAAAATATTAAGAATATGTGATCCACAATAAATAGTATATTTTTTAAAAAAATATATATTTAATTTTTATTTATAATATAAAATTAAAATTAAAATTAAAATATTAATTTAGAACAGAGAATTTGAGCTGATATCGTTGATTCATCATGAGAATGCTTTTAATGTTACCCGAGAAGAAATTAGGGTTGGGCGGCGCAGGCAATGGCGGACGCTACAACTTTATAAAAATTTTAAATTAGTATAACTATTATATATAAGATTATTCGATTTTATAAAAATTTTAAATTAGTATAAATTATATATATAAGAATATCAAAATTTTAAAAAATTATCCTTCTAAAAAAATTAAAAATATCTCTTTATCTATTATTTAAAAAAAATTATATCTCATCCCTAATATTTATTTTCTGACTCGTTCATGAATATTGGTTCATTTATTAATCTATATCTACGTCAATAATATTTATTCTGGATCCTTGCGTCTTTCAACTACACAGTACTCTCTATTAGTTAATTGGCTATCTACACTAGCCTTCTAGACTTCCGTATGTATTCGATATCTATATCTATCTATACTGATATAAGAGTTTGAATCCTCCAATATATTTTATTTCTGCCGATTGCATAATGACAACTATACCTTACCTTCTATTCATTTGTTGGTCATCTTAGTCCCTCAAACAAGGTGGAAAAAGGGTATGAATGTACTTTGAACCACAAATTAAAATATATAACATAATTTTCCTTTGGGTATAATTGAAATTTATGGACTTAAGAATTACTGTTATTTAATTGTGTGATAATTGTACTCTCTATTAAATAATTGGTTAAGTAAAGTACCTCGTAGTACTAATAATTAAAGGTTTTGTGGAATCCCATTTAATGTTTATATGAATTTGACAGCAGTAATGGAATCCAATTTAAATATTTAATTCGAATGTAATATCTATTTATAAAATTTATAGGTGTGTAATATATTAAGTAAATATAATTTGAAGGAAATGATGAGAACAGTAATTGACAAGTGACAAGTAGAAAATTAAAATTATAAATTTGAATATATATATATATATATATATATATATTGTGAGAAAATAAAAAGATAAAATGAATATTTTTATTGAAAATCGTATAAAATCAGAAAATGGGTTTTGACAACATAAAAGGAATTTCTGAACGAGTTCAATGGACAAAGCCCCTGGTAGAATTACTAATGCAACAATCAATACATTTGAGTTCAACACAACAGAAAACAAGGGTCCCTGTCAGGGCAAATCCTTTCAATGTGAAAATATTGATTTTATCCAACAATTTAAAGCGAAAAAAGGAGTACTCTAACTGCCTCCTAGCTACCGCCAAGAGAAGGCGGCCGCCGAACCTTTGTGGCTCTCTCAAAGGCGTATGAAATTTCAATCAGCTTTGGCTCACTGCCCTTTAATCCTCCAAAACAGATCCCAAATGGCATCCCATCAGTCTCATAGCCGGCTGGCACAGTTATTGCTGGATACCCTCCAATTGCAAACACGGGACAAGCACGTGAACCCGGCGTCACCATTGCATCTAATTCATGCTCCTTCATTAATTTCTCGAATCCATTGCACGAAAGATTTTCCAACTTTTCCAGTATACCCTTCTCGTGCTCTCCTAATCCGTCTGTCTTGTCAGACGCTATGAAGGTTTGCTGATCATACTCTGTAAGCTTTTCCTGAAAGTGCATTAGAGGTGTTATAGTTATTGCTTCCACAAAGGCTGGAAAAGAGCATACTCTTTTATAATCCCTACACTTAGCTTCACAAGTTGATCTGACAGTAAAAGCCAACTTTGGCTGTTTAACTTGAAAACTGGAAGATGGTCATTTTTTCAATCCAGTAGTAAAAATCTTTTCATGAATCATGAGTATACTCCTCATCAGACTCACCCATGATCATTAAACAAACCATTTCTGAAAATTTTGTTTATTTAGTTCAAACATCAGATGTAATTTAAATACAGACAGTTGTATGTGTTTCTCCAGGTTATATTCTTTAGGAACTACAATGGGGAAACAAATACAGAAGAGAGAGGACCATGTTTTACAGTAATACCTCAAGTGAACTCTTTTTCATTTTCATTTTACATCTCTTTTAGTTGTCTAGAGGAGAAGATGACAACAATATAATGCTTTAAACTTAATTGTTTTGTCCAAGTGATTCCCATTCAACATACACAGAGCGGCATAACCTAGACAATCGAAGTTGGTCTAAATGTAGTACTAAATTTATACTTGATTGATCAACATAATGGAATTAGTTCTTCATCTTGACTTAGTTTATTTAGAGATATGATTTAAGTTCAAGCTATCAATAAAGACTAAATTCAAGCCAAATGGCATGAAAATGCAAACAAGGTCGTATATAATTGAGAAAGTAAGTAAAATTATGAATTGTACAACTAGAAATGGAGATACATACCAATTCCGCGTTGCTCTCATTGAAGGCAATAATATCTGCTAAAGAACGCACAGGAGAATTACCCAGCTCTTTCAGGTATACATTTATAGATGTCTTGAACTCAGCCATCATAATAGAAATTTCACCACTATGATTGGGATCCAGAATCGTTTCTACATGATCTATCTTCAAGTTGTCTATTACTTGTGCACCTCTTTGCCTTCGATTACCAAAAGAAAATTGCTGGTTAAAAAAATAAAAATAAAAATAAAAAAGGACTAACTTCTGGTATAAAAGGACCTAGATAAACTTTATGGATTACCAATCTTTTTCCATTTATGGCTCATCAGATTTCTATGAATACTACATTAACTGAAACATAATAAAATTCAGAGGTTAGATGCACTAATACCTGAATGTATCTATATGAAGCTCAAATGCTTCAAATTCAGCAGTATCGTGTATTTTTTCCATAAAGGGATGTCTGACAATACCAAGCCTCTTTCCTTTCAGACCGTCTTCATTAAGAAATTGTTTATAGCCACCTTCAGGAATAAACTTAGCCGACTTGCTCGTTGCTTCATCTCTTGGGTCCAAACCTGCTATCACATCAAGCACATAAACTGCATCCGATACAGTCCTGCATATGGGCCTGCCAATCATTCAGACAAAATGTGTATCAGTCTATAATTCCATGCAACACTCATTTTAATACTGTGTGTCTATTTCTCTCACAGGAGGTGCACTGTCTTATACAACCCAAACATCTATGTGAGACATGCACACAAGAAACACGTTCGAGACGTTTTGCATAGAATTTTCACTCAACCATTTGACTTCTCTACTTACTCATTAACATATTAGTGACTTCATTAATTAATGATAAACTATTGATTAAGCATCAGGAGTTACCCAATTGTGTCCCAGCGGGGTGTCATTGGTATAACCCCTGCTCGGCTTGTGAGGCCTACAGTTGGTTTGAGTCCCACAACAGAGTTGTGATCTGCAGGGCAGATGATGGAGCTGTGAGTTTCAGTCCCCAGTGCAACAGACACCATGTTTGCCGCTACTGATATTGCAGACCCACTGCTTGATCCGCATGGTGTTCCTGAGGATAAATATGGATTCTGCAATTGTTGAGAAAGGAATGATACTGGCTATTAGACGAGAGGAACATAGATCAAATTATACAAGAATGGGTGAAAACCAAGTGAATGACAACCAGCATTGAAACGACAGAGCAGTCATCACTCATTAGGAACATTAAGCCAGTAAAACCGCACTAATCCATTATCCATTTTCAAGTTTCAGATTGCCTATCTTCAAGCTTTGAAATTGTTCTTTCTAACCACCACTATTTCACCCAAGTCTACAGTTTTCTTGGACTTCAATCTCTGTAAGCAAAAAGTCTATCGAGTCTAGTTTTCAAAGAAATTGCTTTTCCTTTTTACATTCCTTCACCAGAAACTAAATTCAAATGAACTGAAACTTTTTGGATCTTGAAAATGTAAACCACTACGGAAAATATTTTCTTTATTTTGTTAGATTTTTTTTCCTATTCTATGCTACAAATACATTTACAAGGTTTTTCTGTTATGCTTACCACTCCTTGTCCGGCCCGAGCGCACCAGCCATTAGGAACTCCACTCAGAGAACGAAACTTATACCACTCACTGAGACTAGCTTTGCCCAAAATGATGGCTCCAGCCTTCCTCAGCCGCTCCACCACCCCAGCATCCCGGCCCACCTTGGACCCAAGCAGCGCGTACGATCCGGCCGTGGTGTTCAACTTGTCATTGGTCCCAATCGTGTCCTTGAGGAGTACCGGAATACCGTGCAGCTCACCCAACTCCACCAATCGGCCTCCATTTGTACTTCTCTCCTTCTCCCTGTCGGATTCATCTGCTAGTTGCCGAGCATCAGGGTTCACCTCTATAACTCCGCGAAGCACCGGATTCAGGGTCTCGATCTGGTGCAAGTAGAAGTCAACTAGCTGTCTTGCAGTGAGTTTGCCTTCCGCAAAAGCCTGTTGAATTTCTTTTATGGTGGCTTCTTCTATTGTAAAATCCAACTTTTCCATGTCGGTTTTCGCAAGTTTTTGGAGTACTAGATTTTCGTACTTGGGTTTGTTGGGAACCTCCTAACTGATTTTGATTGTATTGGAGACCTCCTAAATGGTGCAAGAAATTTAGGAACAATTCAATAAAATTTAAAATAAAAAATTATGTTTGAGTGAGTTCAAAGCTTAAGCTCTCTGGCAATTTCTTCATTAACCGGCAAAACAATTCAAAATTTATGTAACACAAAGTGTAACTTACACAATCCATACACAATATCTGCACAATGAAGATTATGATATATAAAAAAAAATCAATTCTTCAGGATTTTTAATTTTTTTTTTCATATTATAACTTTTTCTTTCTTCATAACACAACCAATTTTTACACATGATAGAAGTTCTTATGCACTGAGTACTGAAAAGAACACCACATATAGGTTTCAGAAGTCTTGAAAAAAATGTTATTAATAATATCGTAATATTCTTTATCTTTTTCAGTTTCAACCTGAAATCTTGAACTACAATCAAAGTATTAGTAGGGTGGTGGAGCGAGAAATCTGTCCAAACTTCTAAGTTCCGAATCTAAATACAAGCAAAGTTAATTTATCCAAAATCTTGAAGAGTTAGAGCTGAGTGAAAAAGATATTACAGTTAGAAATTTCAGGAATGATTACATCTACTTGTCCAACCAACGTGGGAACAAGACCTCTCTCTTGCAAGATTTTCTGAGGCACCTTTAAGAATCCATGCATTGGGAAAATCGTACACGCCTTCACTACTTCCAAATGCATTACATACAAGAAAAATCAATTGATCTGAAAGAAGGGGGCTTTCGGATCAGGGTAGCTTGTTCAAAGGCATAAGCAATCTCGATCAGAGTAGGTTCTGTGCCTTTTAGCCCACCAAAACAGATGCCGAATGGCATACCATCCGAGTCATAGCCGGCAGGAACGGTGATTGCTGGAAACCCTCCAATTGCCATCACAGTTGATGCATCTGAACCCAATGTCACCATTGCATCCAACTCGTTCTCCAACATCATCTTCTCGAACCCATCCCGTGACAGTTTTTCCATCATCTCTACAGCCTGTCTCTCTTCCTCTCCAATCCCATTTGTTGAGTCTGCAGCAATGAGAATGTCCTGACCTAATTCCTGACTTATTTCCTGCAATAACCAGTATCTCGTTCAAAATATGCATTTCATGCGAAAAACTAAATGATAGCACCAATCAACATGAAACAGCATTAATTTACTAATGACTAACCAAATCAGGATTGTTCTGGTTGAAGATTATAATGTCAGATAATGACCTCACTGGAGAAGCGGTTAGTTCTTTCAAATAGTCGTTTAGGGTAAGCTTGAACTCAGCCATCAAAGCCAATGCCTCACCACATAGTAAAGGATTCAGGATGACATCAACGTTGGGTATCTCTAAATTATCTAGTATGGTCGCACCTTTCTCCCTTGAAATGCAAAACCACCCAAGATGTTACTCAGCTGATGCTTGAATGGAACAGAAATTTTAATATGTTAGTCTCAGACTCTCAGCTAGGTTAAAATTACCTCAATGTTTGAAGATGGGCCTCAAAAATTGGACTCCCTGAAGATACGTTTGCAAGGGCCAGGAATGGATTTTTCACCACACCCAATCTCTTTCCCTTGAGCCCATCTTCATTGAGAAACTGTGTATAGCCACCCAAAGGAATGAACTTGGCTGCTGCCTTTGTTGCTTCAGAGTCTCTTGGATCAAAGCCCACGATTGAATCCAGCACATAAGCAGCATCAGACACTGTTCTGCATATGGGCCTGTATTCATCTTTATAATAAGTTTCAATCCAGGCAGCTCATAATTTCATCAGATTACGCAAACAATATGACAATGATCATACTAAAAAAGAGCACTAAAAATGTCATAATCTAGCATCCAGATTTTGGGAGTAAAGAAGATACAAGTCATAAACTTTACAATGCTCTACAATCCAAAGTGGACAGTTGCAAATGTAATTACCCAACAGTATCCTGCCGAGGTGAAAGGGGAATAACACCAGCTCGACTAGTGAGTCCAACAGTGGGCTTCAGAGCTACAACCGAATTATGATCACCAGGGCAGATGAGGGATCCATCGGTCTCAGTCCCTAGCGACACCATGACCATGTTTGCTGCTACTGATATTGCTGATCCACTACTTGAACCGCATGGATCTCCACCTTTCGCGTAAGGATTCTGTATTTTGTCACAAGAATGGAAAACAAATTATATGACACAATGGATTAGGCCTCAACCATAATGCCTGACTAGTGCAAAAGCTATAGCCAGAGCTTGGCACCTGCAGCCTAATCCTAATAAGTAAATTAAATAATCCAACTCAAATGTAACACAAATGATCCTAATGAATTTAATTGCTCATATATCTTTAACATTCTTCTACCTGGCTATTCTAGGAAGGATTCTTGTTCAAAATTCAAATGCAATTCTCTTGTGATCCTGCAACTTTCGATAAGCTGCAGATTTTGTGTATATAAACAAGATTGTTTTTATATCATTTTATATTTAATCAGAGCCAAGCAGAAGGTGCGTAGATAGAGAATCAAATTAGTTTCTTGAGTTACAGTGAGGCGACTCTACTTTGAAATACCAAAACTCAACAGAAAATATAAGTGTTGTTTAAAACTGTTAACTGATAGTGATAGATAAAACTACGAATGCAAGATAAAGTATCCACCAAAATTAAGACCAATAATTTGAAAAGAGGAGAAAGTTGACTAACCACACCCTGCCCAACTCTGGCACACCATCCATTGGGAATACCCCACGACCGGAAGTGGTACCACTCACTCATACTCGCCTTCCCCAAAATCACCGCCCCTACATTCCTCAGCCGCTCCACCACCCCCGCGTCGCGTGGAACCACCGCCCCCAGCAGCGCGTACGACCCAGCCGTAGTATTGAGCTTGTCGTTGGTAGCTATACTGTCCTTGAGGAGCACCGGAATACCGTGTAGAGATGGACGGCTACCATTGTCTCCCTGCCTCTCAAGATCAGCCCTGTCCGCTTGAGCCACTGCGTCAGGATTCACTTCGATTACGCTGCGAAGCACAGGATTGAGGGTTTCGATGCGGTTCAAGTAGTAGTCAACGAGTTGGCGGGAGGTGAGCTTGTTTTCGGTGAATGCGCGCTGTACGTCCTTGATTGTCGCTTCTTCTATTGTGAAATCCTGGCCGTTGATCTTGAGGAGCGGGCCTGAGAGAAGAAGAAGTAGATGAATGATCAGGGGTTGGGGGTGGAGAGATGGCGGTTCACATCTGGTTGTTGCCATGGCTTTGTTTTCTGGCATTGTTGCTTCTTTTCTGGTTTTTGAAGTGATGAAGTAAACGTTTGACTCCCAAAGGTGGAATCTCCTATGGTATTAGCTGCTAGTCCATATCCAGTTAATTCTAATACAGTAATAATTGTTCAACTATGGACAAATCAATTAATAGTAAATTTTAAGTCACAAATTAAATAAGTGGAACTCAAGTCTAAATAGTTTTTTTGGTTGAGCTCGAGGTCACAATAATTAAGCTCATTATGCTCAAGCTTTGAATATCAAGGCCTTGCTTCCAAATAGTCAACTCAACTCTGCTAGCACTCTTATTTAGAATTTTGTCTTTTATATTTGATTATAGATTAATTGTATTTATACTTTTTTTGAAATAATTGAATTATTATTATTTTTTCTCTTTTTTTTTATAATTATAATAATATTCTCTGTGAGTTTACCATATTTATTGAACTTCCTATATTGTTAGGATTTTGAACGATAAATGATAACGTATATTTTATTTTTTTTAATCGAGATAAGTATTTTTCTCGATCAAAATACTCTTGGTAAGATTTTAATTTAAAGAAGGTGTACATATAATAATTAGATACATTAAAGGGAACAAAAGTAATGAAATACTGTTTTAGAAACATAACCACTTGATGGAAAGAATTTGTCCTTGCGCCAAAAAAATCAATTGGTGATTGTTTTTCAACCTTCCCAAATTTATAATAAACTAACAATTATTCTTAAATTTATTAAAGAAAAATAATTTACTCAAGTAGATTTTCTAATATTATAGGATTGGAATATAAACAGAGATGTGTCTTTAAACAATAATTATAAATTTTACACATAAAAATAACTTAAAAAATTCTTTATTTTTTCTTTTTCTTTTCCCCTCGTTTGTTTCTTTTTTTTTTTTTTCTTTTTTTTCTTTTTGGGTTATAACTTTTCTTCTCTTATAGGCAGCAATGGGGAAGATGAGGGATGGAGAGGGTAGAATGGGGAGTACAAGCTAAAGAGAGCAAAGGCTAGACACGATGATGGGGAGCACGAGTGAGGGAGCGAGAGCAATGAGGAAGGTGTCGGCAGAAAAGGTTGGGTTCTTCTGGGTAACGGAAGAGAAAGAGACGGTGGAGGGGAGGGACAAAGATAAGAGAGTAGTTGAAGAGAAGGGAGTGAGAATATGATGGGAAAAAGAGGGAGGAAGACAATGATGGAGAGATTAGGGGGATGGGAGAGAGGAGGAGATGGCCATCGTTGGGGAGGAAACAACGAGAAAGTAGTGGTGACGGTGGAGGGGGAAAGAGAGAGAGAGAGAGACAAGGGATTGGCAGTGATAGAGGTCAAGAAAGGAAGAGACTCGATTTAGGGTTTCACAAGACTTTACCTTTTTTTTAAGAATTTAATTCTAAAATCCAAAGACTATAAAAATGATATTTGCATTTAAAATATTTTTAATTTTTTGGGACAATAAAATATACTTACAGGAATATTACATAAGCATCCCTTCAATTACAAAGACATTACAATACACTCCTTTAAAATAAATAAACATTACCAAGACACCAGGGGCAAAATGGTCATTTAGTAATTCGATTATTTAACTACTTTTTTGAGTTCATTACTTTCATATGGATTTTTTAATAAACCAAATTTAGAGTGAGAGTTTTTGTAATTGTAAACGATAGAGGGGAGGAGTTGGTAAGGTAGTTACTTAAAGAGGGGAAGTAAGTGTCATCAACCTTGATTTATTTTATGTTGTTTTAATTGATGGAATTTTTCTCATGTAATGTTTTCAAATAAACATTAACAAACCAGAATTTCTCGTATTCAATGAGACACAGACCACACCAGTACTTGTAATTTAGAATTCTACGTTTTCGTCTCTGACTTCATGTTGTATAGGAATTATAGCTCTCTTTCTTCCCACTTATATCTGTACTCTGAAATTTTTTGAAATTACAAATTTGAGAAGCAATTAATTCATCTTAATGTAAGAATTACAAAGCAGAAGTAAAAGCACAAAAGTATTCCCTCCTTGCAACTATGATTGTCCAAGAAAAACAAATTATTTTGATGTCTCATTTGAATATAATGCAGTTTAATGCCAAGTAGCAGTTTTATTCCAATACCAGGGCGAAAATATAATACTTCAGCCCTGCTGAGAATTCAAGTGTCTACATCAATCCATCTTCTTCTTCCATTCCATATCCATATCCAAACAAAATCAACATACATAAGAAATTTATCTATAAATACAGGAAGACCTCTTCCAAAAGAGATCTCCAGCCATCACCTCATTCAATAAGCTCCATGCATATTACAACTGTGTAGCAACATATAAGAAAGAACCAACATACATATAATGATACTAAACAAAGGTTAAATCACTTGCAAGAAGTGAATCTGCAAGTGGCATTAGGCCCGGTGCCTGAATTCGCCCTCAAGAAGCTCAAAGCAGTGTGGAGGACAAGTCGGTTCGACCCCATTAGCGCCCAATTCATGTGCTCGATGACACCAAGAGGGTGGTATGGGAATTGGATGCTGTTGTAGGAGTTGAGAAGTGCAGTTGTCCCTTCTCTCAGGAGGGTTCTATAGGGGTCCCCTCTTCCCCTCATACCTTGCCCAAGGGTCATGTCTGTCCCGTATTTACGGGCTGCAATCAGCCCAAAAACAACAGCCACTTTGGTATCTGGGGTTACCACCTTCCAGTAGCATCTGTATTCAGGCATCATCCATTTCCTACAACACAAATATCACACTAGATTTTAGTTGCTCTTATGATAAAAAAACCTTTATACTACAAAACTTTAAGGTTGAACCTGTATTTTGAGCCACAACCACACTTTTCTAAAGTGATAAACTTACTGGTGCGGGCAGGCTGAAGCTTCCAAAAATGGTACTGGGGGCATTGGAGGCAACCGAGGCACTGGTGGCAGAGGCGGCTGCAGAGGTGCCGGTGGAGGCTTGGCAGGGGCCACCGGGACCGGGGTGGCAGATCTCGGGCAAAAGGACATTGGCTCTGCAGGCTGAGCAAGCAATGGATCCACAGTGTACATTTCCATATCAAACATGTTGAACATAAGTCTTAGATACTTGGCAGGACCAGCTGCTGCCCCGCAGCCATTTGATCCTTGACCGTTGCCCGAAACCTGGGTGTAGCATCCACTCAAGTTTGGTGTGCCCTCGAACCTCATAGCATAGTTACCTAACCAATTTGTAGTTTCTTCTCTCCACATTGAGAACTGCCCATCACTGCCTGGACAGGCCATTGTCACTTTAATTCCTGCATACAACGATTTTTGAATTCATTTTCAGATCTGCTATTCTATGGCTATTCATTGATTTAATGTCCTCAGAAACAGAACCAAGACTAGGATGTAAGCATTCCTAACCTCAATTTCAGATGAAAAACTAAAACTTTATTAGGATTGGTCAATGTAATGAAATTTGCCCCACCAGGACAAGAATGTTTCAGATTAATGCAACAGAAAGATCTTCAAAGTATAATTCAGTAATCGATTAAATACTAAGTGAAACCAAGAAACATAAAAATGCAACAAGAGTGATTAAATTAATGTTACCACAGAAGGGAATAAACAAGTCAATTTAAATACATCCTATATGCACCCCAAGAAACACAAAATGCAAGAATTACAGAAATGTACCATATAAGGGATAATCGAAAAGGGATACTTGGCCATCTTTGCATTGGTCACAAAACACTGTTCCAGTGACCATGGCATCTCCGTAAGCTCCATCAATGGCTGCTGCCACAACAAGAAAAGCTGTGAAGAAAAGCTTCTGTGACCAATCCATGAATTCTGAAAAAGCTGTGAGCAAAAGAAAAGCTGGCAAGAGAACAATATGTAGTAAAGCCTGTAAAGAGAATTCTGGGTGTGAATAAATGTGAATAAGCACTTATCATAAGGAGGAAAAAAAAGTTAGTAGTAATAACCAGTGCTGTTCTGCAACTCTCAACTGCCTCCATTTATGAGGGACTGAAAGAGTGTAATTTGAAATCAGGAAAAGTACGGAGTTGCATTTAAGGCTGCTGGAATAATTAGGATCCAGCTTCTATTATTAAGAAAAAAAGCTACTTAATTTAAAATTATGATATGGCCAAAAGATAGTAGTAGTACCTACCATAAACGTTAATGGAAAAGGAATCATTAGTTGTCTTTGAATGAATGTAATCGTTCCACATGTTTTAAGGGTTCACTGTCTATTTTTTCTCTCCGTTTTGGAAGAAAAGAGACATGGATTTAAATCGTCCCATCAACCTTTGCCTGCTTTTTAATATATCCAATATAACTTTTTCAAAAGCAGAGAAGTAAAACTATGAATTATGATGAGAAAATAGTATTAGTAAATTGGTTAATTGGTGAGAAATTGAGTGCAAGATGGAAAGAGGTCATGCCTAAAGGCAGTCAAGAAGGTAGTTCTACCGTAAAAATAATGTGCTAACAAAGTTCTATATGCATGTGTAGATTTTGTGGGCATCAAGCCTAGTCCCCATGTCAACAAAAGCCAATAGTTTCATGAAGTTCAAATCTAGGTTAATCAGTAAAATTTCAAGAACTTAATTTGCTAGTGGCCCTTCGTTTTTGAATCTGCACAAGGTTTTCATTGTTCAATTTTTCATTTATTTTTTGAATGAGATGAGGGAAAGCTGTTGAAAATGTATGATTCTAGAAGAGGATGGCGTGGGATGCTTTGGTACCAAGAGTCTGAAATTGACCATGTTGAGAGTGAGAGTAGTCGCGTAGCACAACCAGGCTGCTAAAGTCAAACCACCATTAACACCTGGGATCTGTCCGCAGAAAATTTTGATGAATTCTTGGTAAGAACATACTTTTCATTAATGTAACTTGTCCTTACATCTCATAATGATACTATCTAACTACTATTGAAGTCCAACGATGGTATCAGCTTCATTGTAATTGTTACATCTCATAATGATACTATCTAGATAGTTATCAGCTTCATTGTAATGTAGGCATTGGAATTCTGCAGTTTTTAAGAAAATGCTGATTTTTTTCTTTTTTTTTCAATTTCGTTTCTATACGCAAATTGTAGCAACATGATGCACTTTGGCCTGAGTAAGACATTCTACAAATGTCACCAGTACGAGCAAATGGCAAGAAAATACAACATAATAGTAAGCAACTGCTTTCGACATTGGAATCAAGATTGCCTTCTAGTCGAGAAGTAGAAGCTCTTCCCCTTCATCCTTTAGACTAAATTCGATGTTCAAAGGCAAATTCCATTTTCATGTTGCAGATGAACATCCCCTATCCTGAATCAAGATCCACCTCGTACAGTTCAAATACATAGCACACTGAGAAACCAAAATCAACAATCGGAGAAAACTGACAAACGCTGAGCAAGCAATAGAGCAGAGGTATTTGACCAAAAAATATAACAAAATAATTAGCACCCCCGGGCCTAAGCATAGTTCCTTCCGCAAACACAGAAATTGGGGTCAAGAATCTACTATTTAGAAGAGAAAATTATTCCCTTTCATTCTTTAAATTATTGTAAACACTAAATCAAAATACTCACGGAGCATATTGAGAAACCAAACTCAACAAATAGGGCATAAACAAAAGCAACCACTAGAGCAAACAGGACAGGCCGTATGGCAAACCTAGCTGCTGAAACGCATTTACTTTAGAACACTTGTAGCTACACCAGCTATCACGAGTAAATGATAGAAACTTTTCTAAATACAAGCAACTTAGATGAACTGGTAAAACAGTTGGTCCAAAACATTCGTGTAAATCATAATGTAATGTATATGCATACAATGTAATTGCTTAACAATTACAAGTTTTCCTTACCAGAAGTGCCATAAGCCATATCAGGGGAATAAGATGAACTATACTTACTTTTCAGTATAATCAAACAATTTCACTGAAATAAGGGAATATATTCCCACTCACAAAGATTGAGTTCAAAGCATAAAAGTAAAACAATGTGCGTATATCAGCAACATGTTAAAGTCCTTTTATATTTTCCTCAGAGTCTGCATAACATCATTTCCAGGATCCACACCAATAAATAACAGAATTTGACTCCAAAAAATAAAATAGACAAACTTAAATAGTCACCACGCCCAAGTACAAACAAGCCATATGGGCATAAAAGAAAATCTACCAGTAATTCTACCAAAATTGCTCTATATTGTGCATTGCAATGACATATGTAACAGAACACCAAAAAAGAATTGTAAAACCAAAATCCTATCAGCTCAGCACATCAATTGTGCAACATTCAGTGCTGCCCCTTCACTTTTCAAAGCTCACTACTACCTCGGCCTCACATCGGAGTATCTCCCTCTTCAGCCTCTTCAGCATGTCCATTTTCAGTGTTCTCAGCAGGTCCATTTTCAGATTCACTAGCACTACAAAAGCAAAAAAGAAAGATAAGGTCAATGACAGCAAACAATAGCTTCAAGAACAAAATTTTAAGAGTTAAAACATGGAAATGAGGGTCACGAAAATATCAAGATTGATTCTAAAACCCTGTTTGTTTTTCACACAAACATAAAATACTAGAGTGCAGGAAAAACTCATCCTCCAACTCCCCTGTCCATAGTTGTTATTGCATAACAGCCCATGTTATCACACAAGTCCCTCTCCATGACCATTTTGATGTCTGATCACAAACCAGCTATAATATTTCTAGGCATATGAAGAAGGATAAAAAAAAAAGTCTTATGGTGCACTCTCTACATTATGGAGCTCCTTCATTTTCATCCTAATTAATCCAATGTCAAAAGTTAAATGAAAATTCACCAGATATACCAATAGCTCAAGCATACAAAGAGGAAACAAAGAAAACATAGCACATGACGTTCAATTACTATATTACATAAAAACCCAACCAAATTAATAATCAAAAAATATCAGCTAATGCAAGAGCTACAAACTACTGCTAAAATACAAAACTAATGCATGTGTCACCAGTAGTTAAACTTGCAGCAATTATCATCAAAACAACCACTACTTACAGGTCAGTTAATTGATAGAACACACATGTCATGCAAGGGCTGTGAACTAGCAGCAAAATTACCAAGCTCTGGTGGTCGGCTAGAAAGTCCCCTCCAAATGGGGGCTTAGAGAAGACCTTTAACAGGCTGGTTGACTGTCCAACAGTATATTAGCACGACATTCTTTTGTAGACCTGGCAATTTGCTAGCAAACTACCTAAAGTTGCAAAGCAAGCTTAATGACTCCAGGAATGAATCATATATCTCAAAAGACCTTGGATTACCAATTTTAGCTAATAAGAAGATTTACAAACCCATTAACAAGAATTATTCAACAGAAAAAAAAAACAGAGTTTTTCAAAAATCCCAGACATGTTGACTCAATAACCAGTACTCCATCATCTCTGAGAAGTACTAAATTTATTAAACAGATCATCATTACTGATTGAAACAAACGAGTATCACCTTAAGATCACATAAGGCAATTAACATAGAGAAACACAACCACATAAAACCCAACTTATTGCACAATTTTTCAAACCATGCATCAAAGTGCAAAGCAAGAAACTATTTCAACCATGGTATTAGCGTTCCAAAAATTTCAATGATCAAAGACGTCAATATTCTCCATAACTCATGTAGTTTCATAACCTAAATCACCAACCTCTGGGGACGAGAATCAACTGATTCCGGCTTCCTCCAACCCCTCTCACTCTTGTCTTCCAGCCGCAACCTGTCTCTCCCATTCCCACTCCAAAAGCTCCTCTTTGCAATGGCCGGCCCATCAGTGGGACCTGCAGAAACAACCTCCTTAATCTTCGTAGACTCAAGCTTTTCCTCAATTTCCTTCCAATCTTGCCCCTTCCCCATCAACACCTCCTCCCTCGGCCTTGCTTCACCAAATGGACTACTCCCCTTTGGCTTCCCTACACTGGCAATCTCACTTTTCTGCCCTTCGCCCACCGGCAGCGTTCTAGGCTGCAAATTCAATCTCGGCCTACCGCCAACACTCCCCTCCTCTCTTTTCCTCCCCCAACTCTCAGAATCAGCCCCATTCGACTCAGAACCCCCTCTCCTCTCCCTCAAACTATCAAACGCACTGCCAATCCTCCGTCCCTCGTCCTCCTTCCTCTTCACCCAATTACTTGAATCTGCACCACCATTACTCGGTTCCAACCCAAATCCCCCTCTTTTCTCATATCTCCTTGGCTCCGAGGGAACAAAACTTTTATTCGAGGCCCAATTATCAACCTCATCCGCTCGTGATTGCGAATCCGGGAAAAAGCCCCCTCTTTCTCCCCTTTCCCTCCTCTCAAACCCATTATTAGCAGACGACTTCTTCCCCGCCGCCCAATTATCAGTCTCATCAGCCCTCGACTGCACAAATTCACGATTGGATTCCCGATTAAAGCTTCCCTGACGCCGCGGCTGCTCATCCCTCATGCCGCCGCCGTAGGATCTGAAGCCGCCACCAAGCTTATTCCGATCGAGCTCCTCAGCGGAGCGCTGACGTGGTCCGGTGGGAAGAACCAAAAGCTCATCCGTCGTCAAGCCCTTCGGCTCAGTCGCCGCCGGCCTAGCCACGCCGTATGTCGTGAATTCCTGAAGAGATAGCGTTTGCGGCTTTTTCTTCTTAGTTTTTGTGGCGGCGGCGGCGGCGAGTGATGGATAATCCGCCGTTTCGCGGCCGTTAGAGTGGCCGTTAGCGGCAGCCGCATCTTCTTTGTGTTGCTGGAGGAGCTCCGTCTCGTTTTCCTCCGAATCCAGAGCCCAGGCGCCTGGTTTTGACCACGCGCTCACGGTTGCCGCCATCCTTGCTTCTTCTCTCTCTCCCCGAAAACTCTCCTATGTGTGTTTCTGATGGTGTTATAGTGTGTGTAGCTATAGGTTTTGTGAATATTTTGCGTCTATGACACGCCGAGGGTCATTGGTTATAAAAGATACGTAGGTTTAGAGAATTCGATCGGACGGCATATATTTATTGGAGAAAATAGTTCGAATCCGAAAGGGTTTCGGAATGGGACGAGATGCAATGGACGGCCGAGATTGACTTTATGTTTCGGGGTTGGGATTGTAATTTTCTTTTATAGATAGGTGAGCTGAGCTGGCATGTGTGGGATAGTTGGCGGTGGTTTTGTGGGAATTAGGAAAAGACATGCGCACCACAAAAATTATATTATAGGATTTATTTTATCATTTTCATAAATTAAAATCATATTCTCCCTCTATTCTAATTATTTTTGTTTTTTTGGAAATATTATAAAATAATATTTTATTTTAAAAATATATATATTATTTTTTTTTAACAAATTACCTGTCCTCTTAACTAGTTATTGACAACTGCTATTTTAAAAAGTTCTCTTACTTAAAATTTCGTGTAGGACCAATGAAAACTTATATTTTGATATGAAGGTGTATTATTTATTGAGTTATGAAATAGGTATTTAACTTGAAAGTATTGGCTTCTCCAACCATATTATATTTTTGGATTTGTGGGCTTTCTTTTTTATTAACTTTGTATATTGCATTCACTTCGTTTGAATTCTTGTATCCAGGGATCCTTTGATTTGCTCATATTTGGCCTCAAATTAAGTGAAAAAGATGTCATACTTTTTCAAGTACTTATAAATTATTTTTAACATTTTGCATTTCATTATTTAAAAACAATAAAAAGCATTAGATATAATTCTTAAATTTTAATTTTTATAATCAGATAAATTATTTAAACCACGCATCCACGTGTTAAAATAACCAAGGAATATAATTAGGGGTGATCATAATTTTTAAAAAATCGTTTAAATCATTACGTACCGCATTGTTAATATTGATTTATCATAAAAATCATAATTTAAATTACGAAATAAAAACCACACCGTTTTAACGGTGTGGTGGCGGTTTAGAAGTTAAAAAAATTATAAAAATCGAACCGCCTATTTATACCTTAAAAGAGTAATTTTGTAATTAACATATTATATAAATTTTAATAATTAAACTGATTATTTTTTTTTTTCCAACTCACATCTCTCAATCTTAAAACTTATGATAAGAAATAAAAGTAACAACTATTGGTGAGTGAAATTTATACATATTGCTTAAGTACCATTTGCTTAAATTTTTGATTAGTTTTTGAGTGTTTATATTACTTTTTATGCATTTAGTTTGAAATATTGTAGGTAATAACAAAATGAGAAGAAAATGAAAATAAACATAAAATTTGGTTAAAATTTTGAATAATCTGTTATTTGGTGCTATCAGTATTCGTATTTCAATAATAACTTTTTGTTTTAATATTATTTTGACTTATTTCTCGAACCATTAGAAAGCTAAAAGATAAATATATAACTTTTATGTTTATTATGAAATCCAGTTATTTATATTTCAATAAGAAAAATTGAATTAAATAAACTGCACTTGACTGAATTTTTTTTATATAATATCTCTTGATATTTTAGGCATAACTCACTTCATATGTCATATTGAGCTTATGCATAAAGATATAAAAAACTAATATATAGGGTTACAATTCATATAAAGACATCAAAAATCAATTTGGTCTTGAATGCGGTGAAAAATCTATTAAAAGAGACCATTAGCGCTACAGAATTAAAAAATCATGGTATTATTTTCATATTCAAATAATTTTTATATTAATATCTTAACTTTTTAGAGATTAATAATTTCTCTTATTGATAAAAGACCATCAAACCACCTGCAATAATTTAAAATCGCACTTTTGTTTTATTTGACAAAATCGCAATTCGAAATTATTTTCCAACAAAATCGCATATGACAATTCGATTTGAAATTAGTGAAAAATAACCGCAAAATCATAACTTGATTACCAATAAATATAATAATGAAAACACAATACAAGATCCGAAGTGGTAATAAGTGACCACAACGCTGCTGGATTTAGGGATGGTCATTATGAATGCAACTAAAGTATTTGCACAAACAAAATACACATGCAATTTATGTGTATCTCCTTTGAGCTCATTTTCTAAACATACCAAAATCAAACTATGCTAAACAGCAAGTGATGCCATTCCTGAAACCTCAAAACAAGCCGATGAAAATGATCATACAAAACCTTTAGTCAAAAAGAAATTAAGAAATCAGGCGATGTACCAACTCCATTCATAAAATCCTCAAAGGAGACCCCATTGATGCAATTCCCTGCAAAGGTTAAAGAAGGCCACATCCCTCCCTATTTTACAATGTTCATCACTGATCCAGGCTGCCTTAGTTGCAGACGGTCGAAGAAAAAGCACATGGAATAGGAGGTGGCTCATCCAACCTTGGCGCCCATAAATTTTGTCAATGAGAAATGATATAACTCTGCCCGTGAATCCAATAACCCCAGACATGCAGGTGCAGGCATCGGTGGGTGCCACTATGGATTCATTGCCGGGAATTATGGTCCAACGTTTGTCTCCCAAAAAATAAAATGATTAATCAAAAGTAATCTGAATTATTCAATGTGATAAAATGAGCCTCTTCTAAACCTTTTGATGGATCTCCATCATACCAAGTTATGGTTCCTGCACAGATCAACCATTGCATATTGTTAGTTCAGGCTAAAAAACAACGTAGAGAGTAACAAGACAAGCATCTTGCTCATTCCCAGCCATAAGATATCAATCCATATCTAGTGGTTTCTTAATGAACTCATACAAGATGTTTGAAGCTCGCTCAAATAGACCGCTCCAACAAAATTTCACCTTTCACCATACCTGTTGCAGCTGCAGGTTCCTCTTCTCTTGTCATGTGAAGTATGACTGTACCTGAGAGAACCGTGATAAATCCACATATTTCAGAGGTTATGCTGCTCACATTCTGACCTGACCAGTCCTGTAAAAGAAGGAATGATTATTGATAGTGCACCCACATTTAGCTGGATAATGATAAAGTACAACTTCAAGAGAATGGCTGTTACCTTGAACATTATAGCGCTTGCAATTATAGTCAAAGTTGTGAACATCACATAATATATAGGAGAAACAATTGCAGCATTGAAAGTGTCAAGTGCCTGAATAAACATGTTGCAGAGAAGCACAAGGTTGAGAAAGAGAAAAATTAATGATTCTGGGGAAACACAATGTCAAGATAGAAGTTCTAGAGGAGAAACGGGCACTCATGTAGATCAGTGGCCCAAATATTTCACATATCAATACAATTAGCCTTGAATTGGAACAAGAAGAAACCTTGTGTTGAGATATTTAGCACACAATTCCGAGAGCTTAATTTGGATGACAGATTAATCCAAATAGAACTGGATACCAGTAGCCATTAGTTTCCCAAGTAAATGAAATGACAACATCAATGCTCTAATAATGATGCAAAAACACGAATTCTTTAAGATTTTACCATAATGTGATGCATGGTAATGTCGTGAATGCTTTCACTTTCTTCAGAACAGAATACAACAATCAAAAGCATGACAATAACTATATTAATCATCAAAATTTTGATTACCTTGTTCAGATAATTCAACTGTGTGATCACACACATTACTGCAACTGAAAGAAAAAACCAAGTCTGAGCGTATCCAAATTGATTGATCCCCTCCAGAGTAAGTTTTATTGCGATCCCAATTGCCTTTATGCTCACAACCTTTATGATATTGAAACAGGCACACTTAAGGTAACAGAATTGTCTCCATCAAACAATGTAGAATAGCAAGTAGCCTCAAAATTTGATGAAAGTTATACACACACTCACACATACATACTTATAGGATGTGAAAGCAAGCAATTACCGTAAGCGCACCCATCAAGGAACAAATTCCCAGGTAAACCAGTATATTTGTCTGCCCATAGAGAGGCTCAAAATGCAGCATGAGCACTAACACTATGGATAATGTAGCTGCCACATAAATTAGAAATGCTGCAGACACAAGCAATGAGCAGAAATAAGCAGTAGTCTAACTACAAGGTGATTAAGGACATTAAACATGATACTGAGGCAAAAGAGAAGAAAGAGACAAGAACCTGGTTGGGATGCCAAATCCCAGACTTCTTGTACAGAACTTGGAGTGTGTTCTTGAGGGGCATGAATAACAATTACTACAGATCCTACGATGCAAGACACACATCCCAGTACGCCCATCTGTCGCAACCGTTCCTTCAACATAAAGTGTGCTAAAACAGCACTTTTCAGATTCATGAAAAAGGTTAGTTAAGTACATGTTATCAAGAAATCCTTACAAAGTTCAATTTTATCACATGTAACTGAGGTCAAAAGGTTTGAAAATACCTAACAATAATACTCAATGCACCAAGAGGGGTGACAAGAACAGCTGGAGCATAAATATAAGCAACAAAATTTGCAACCTCTCCAACAATCACTGCACAGAAGACAATTAGCAACTACTGACGAACACTTCCTTTCTCTCAGCAATCAAAGGGAGCAAAGAGGAACCAAGCATAAATCCATAACTTACTAGTAATCATGCCCGCCCACCAAAGAGGTTCTAATAAGTAAGTGTAGCCTCCAACACCTGCAATACTAGCACGAATGGTGAGTATGAAAAGGCAAACAGGCTAAGACAGAATACAGTGGAAAATAAGAAGTAAGCATAGTTTAACAGCTATGCACTTGTGGCGACAACAATTAGGTAAACGACCATGAACTGTGACATGCAGGTCCCGACAGAATTCATATTTATCAATACAAGTTATGGCCTTTTCTTCAACTTTACTAATCAATGTAAATAAAAATCAACGGCTTGCACAATAAATCTAAACAGAAAATATACAAAGTACAAGAATCTTCTAAACCAAGGGAAGGTTCTGCCAGCAGAATATATAAACAAGAGAGAGAGAGAGAGTCTGTCAAGCTTACCCTTGGACCAACAGACAGTGTGAAATAAATGGAAACAGTTAAGTAGGTGGCTCTGAAGTAAAATTTTAATTGTACTTCCTCTGCTTGAGCCATCAAAGTTAAAAGCTTTTCCGTCACTCTATCCTAAGCACTACTATTTAAGATTTTTAAACCAAAACGCTAAAAACTAAAGTCGAGCACTTAAAATTGTTTTTTTCCAAATTTTAATTCTGCATTTAGTAGAACCAGAATAACCAATTCTGGGCAATCCTAATTCTGCAACTATAGATCTGAAAACAATTCTAGATACTCTTTCTGCCAATTCTAACTTAAATTTGGACTGAATTCATTGAATGGACAAAATAGAATTAACAGAATCCTATGCTGTCTTTATCCAAAAACAAACGCATTGTATAACAACCTGACCAAATATCTCTTTATTTCTATTACGAAATCAACCATAAAGTATGTTAAATTTTACAATTTGCACTAGTCAATGATTTCATTTCCTGAACTAAAGTTTATAAAGACAAGTTCACACAAAATCTTGAATTATTACAACAGATTATCCAGAAATGGATTAGAAATAGTCTACTCTTGTTTCCAGAGTTTTCAAAGAAACCCATAATCCAATAATAATGAATGCGAAACAAAGGATAAAATCAAGTTCCTGCATGGTCTATCTTAGTCTAAATATAACATTTTCCCTTTTCTTCACAATATGACCATAACATCAAAACTTCCATCAAAAAACACCACTAATATATGTACATTTTACTCTGCAATGCAACTTACTTGCTAGTATCACTATCTTCCACAATTCCAAATCTACAACATACAGCAGACCAATTCGTTTCTTACATCACATCCAGCAATCATTTTACGCACCAAAGACAAATTAAAATTGCTATCAATCCAATACCATATCACTAATCACAGACCCTATGGCAATGAAAAACATTTCGTTCCACTCAAAATTACATCTTTACAGAAATTAATTGAATCAACAGATCTCTGTACACGATTAAACAAAAACTCAAAAGCACTTAATAAAGAGTACGATGAAAACTCCAAAGATATTGGATTTATTCATACCTGCTCGTGTACCAGCAGCAGCAGCACGGCGAAGACCTTTCTTCTTCAAAATAAAGCTCGTCCAATAAACAAACTCGACAACATTGCCAATATTAACCCTCTCGTATTATCCGAAACCCCCATCACACTCTCTCTCTCTATACAAACGCGCACACACACACAGATTATGTATCTATATACCTGATATGAATAGCAATATGCAAAAAAGAAAACACACACTCCACAGTTAGGTGAACTCGAATCTCTGTATAACAGCAAGTAAAACCACAATCTGAGATGACTCCCGCCAATCACAAGAAGAATTTTCAACCACAAAAGAGAGGGCTAACCAGTTAGCCGCCGGCGGTTAACTGTTCACTGTTGGGCAGAAATTTTCATTCTCATATACAATGAATCTATGATTGTGTGTTTGTGGATGCTAACGTCGTATTGAATTTGCAACTGATAGCGAAAAATGTAAGAGAAAAAAAAAAGAAAAAAGAAACAAAATGGACAGTCAACTACTCAGCTGTTCTTGTACATGTGTTTCCCAAGCTGTATACTGATTTCTTTTTCTTTTTTTATTTTACGTAATTAAATTTGCTTCCACTCCATTATTTAGCTATATTTTATATTATATATGACGTATTAATATAGTGCAGGCTGTGGCTTCTGGGACCCATTGGCTTAGCTGGAATCATCAGCCATTCAGACACGTTGTTTGGCTTACCAATCGGCTTCTTGGTTCCATGGATAATAATTATAGGTTTTGTTTGGCGTTTTTTTCTTTTTCTTTTTTTGTTGTGTTTTAAAAAAATATATAAAAAAATATATGTATGAGGAGAAAAATATATTTTATATTTATTTTATTTAATAAATTGAGAAGAAAAATAATACCAAATATAGCCAGTATTTTATGTAATTTTGAAAATAATAAGAATGTGATAGCTATAAATTTATTTAAAATTTTCTAGATTATTAACTTGTTAAGATTCTCTCTCTTTTTCTTTTTTTTTTTGGAAAATCTCAAAAAATAAAAATAAAATATTTTTCTGATAGCATAACTTCACCCAATCACCCTCCACCCGAATCAATTTTATATTTTTTTCTCATTTTCAAAACATAAACTTACAGCACTTTTTTTTTAAAAAAAAAACAAAAAAAAAACAGGGAATTTGACTAGGGGTGGGCATTCGGATTCGGATTTTTGAATCCCGACCCGATCCGATCGGATCGGGTCTTTTAAAAAAAAAATCGGATTTCGGATAATTCGAACCCGATTGAATAATTTTCGGATCGGTTATCGGGTAGAATTTTTCTACCCGAATTATCCGATCGGGTACCCGAAATAAATTTAAAAAAAAATAAAAAATTAACCTCAAATTCTTACATACATCATCATTAACATAACTCTCAACTCAACTCTTAAGTTCCAAGCTCTCAAATTCATTTTCGGTTGAATAGAAAAATATAGGAAGAATGACGAAAAAGGAAAAAAGAAAAAGAGGGGGAAGAGAAATGGGGAGAAGAAAGAGAAAAAAAATTGAAAAAGAAAGAAGAAAAAAATTGAAAAAGAAAGAAGAAGAAGAGAGGGAGGATATTCGGGTAAGAAGAAAAAGAAAGAAGAAGAAGAAGAAGAATAGGGATGGAGAAAATGGGGAAGAAGAAAGAGAAAAGGTAGAAGAAAAAGAAGAAGGGAAAAAGGAGGAAAGAGAAAAAGTAGAAGAAAATGAGGAGGAAAAAGGGGGAGAAAGAGAAAGAGTAAAAAAATTAAAAAAATAAGAAAGAGGGTACTCGGGACTCGAGAAAAACAAAACTAAAATTAATATAATTTTTTTTAAAGAAAAATCCGAAACCCGATAAGTCGGGTACTCGAGTATTTCGGATTGATGTCGGGTAGCAAAATATGCTACCCGACCCGACTATCCGAAAACCCGACTACCCAACCCGATGTCCACCCCTAAATTTGACTGGATAACAAATTTTTGCCTTTGGAGTGCCACAATAAAAATATATCTAAATGATACTAGTAAAACAAAGCTTAAAAATATTGTGTTTTTCTGTGGTTATTTTCAAATGTAAACTTCTCTAGATGCTCTATAGCTTCAATTATGAAATTGGATTACTGGATTTATAAATAATGCTTGTTTGATCCAAATTTAGTTTAATTTGATATTATAAAATAGACAAAATGTAACCCAGAGCCAGCTTGATTTCGGCTCGCAATTTTAATGTTTTTGGGGTTTTCTTTTCAGAAGTCAGAAGCCCGTCTGGCTCACCTTGTTGCTGTGGTAGGTAAGAAAGGTGAAATCTATTCATTATTGATGTTTGGATCCACAACTCCAAAAAGAAGAGAATTAAAACACACACACACACACACAGACAAAAAATAAAAAAAAGACCAGCAAAAAGAGGGCCATTCATTTCCTTGCAAAAGGCAATACTGGTCCACATTGAATTGAATTTGATCAAACCTAAATAAATTATTTAAATCATATAGTAAATAAATTATTGGGATGAATATAATTAGTTGAACTTGGAAGAGATTGTTTGGTTAAACTTACAAATTTAAATTATTTAATAAAATATTTAAAAACTATAAGATGTTACACTGTTAGATACAAATTTTAAAAAATAAACTTCAAAAATATAAATTACAAAATTATCATTATTTATTATTATAAATTCTATAATCATATTTTATCATAATACTTTACAAAAACCCATTTTTAAAATGAAATAATTTTAGCCAACACCCTATAAGTTAGTAACTTTTATTTGCTAAACTCAAGTCATTTTTTGAAATCCTTCAAATAGTAAAAGTAAATTGGATCAATTGTACTCAGTTTGTGATGAAAAACATGCAAGTTAGCTTCATGATCTCACCATTCTCTAACATTTGATGCCTCGTTTAATCGATATATAGACTAAGAGTGTGAAAAATGGAGTCAATAATAATGTTTAAAAAGAAAAAGAAAAAGTGTGCATAAATCAACATTCCGAAGCAGAAAACGCTTTATAAAATGAAATCGCAGTATCATCTGTGAGGAAAAGAAATAAAGCGTGACATATATAGAGAACTCTTGGAATTTCACAGCTTCTTATTCTTCTCCAAGACTCGAGAGGGCGAACAGACAAAGTGACAAACGCAAACAAAATGTTATTATCAGTAGGAATTCAACCAGGTTCAGGAAATCGTTCTTCAAACCTTTCACTCACAGCAAAACTACCTCAAAATCAATTCTTCCCCACTCTGAAGACTCCATCTATTTCTCTATGTCCAAATAAAGGAAAACTTAAACCCATCAGAATCTCTGCTTCATCTTCCTCACTAACCCAAGAATCATCAATCTTGGATGATAAAAATGACAGAAATCAAGGAAAAGAGAAGCTGGGAGTGGTGGTGAAGCCAATGGAGAGACCAAGGCTGGTGCTGAAATTCATTTGGATGGAAAAGAACATTGGAATAGCCGTAGACCAAGTGATTCCAGGAGGCCATGGAACCATTCCGTTGAGCCCTTATTATTTTTGGCCGAGAAAAGATGCTTGGGAGGAGCTTAAGGTTATGCTGGAGAGCAAGCCCTGGATTTCCAACAAGCAGATGGTTGTTCTGCTCAATCAGGCAACTGATATCATCAATTTGTGGCAGCAGAGTGGAGGAGGGGATTTAGCTTATTAAGGTTTTGTCGTTTAATTTGAATTCAAGTTTGGTCCTTTTTCCCCTTTTCTTCCCTTGCTGTATTGTCGTTCACGTTTTTTATTAGTAATGCTATTTATAGTTGGTACCTGTGTTTCTTGAATTGCTCATGTTTGTCTAAAGTTTGATTTGATGGGGTGCCTTCTGTCTTTTTAAGTGGGGGCTCTTGCAACCAGCTCTCCTAGCACTTCTTTGTTATGAGTGTGAAATATATGCTGTATTCTTAAGAAGGGGTTTGGTGAAGGGTTGGAAGCTGAATTAGAATTAGGTGAAGCTTGAGAATCTAATTCTCAACCAAAACTCTATAGTAAAGGTAAAAAAGTTGCATAAGGTGGCACTCTTTGAAGTAATAGTTTTTATTGGCTTGAAAAACGTCGAAGTGACTAATGCTCTCATGAAAGTTGGCTGGTGAGACCAACTCAGATCAATATGAGAGGCTTTCTGGAATCTGGTGTGTATTTTTGTATTTCGTTGTACAAAAAACACACGTAGAATAAAAGAAAATATGAAATGAGATAAACCCAGGGCTAGATCAGGATTTAACATGACAAATTCCTTATACTCATGGTTCTACTTAATTGAGGCTTAGTAAGCAGTTTATTATCTCGGTGAACTCTGTGTTCCCAACTGTCTGTCGCTCTCCAAGTACTCATTGAAAGGACTCCTCCAAAATGAGCTGCAATGGGGAAATCTCATACTACCAGCTTGGTAGTGCCTAAGTGGGTGTGTGTGTCAGTAGATGTATACATGATGATCATAAAGTAAAAATACTAACTGATATATAATGTAACAGTCACAAGCCTCAAATCCTTCCAAACTTTTGGTATAATACAAGAATAATTGTTCATCATCCAAATTAACCTACTCCGTTTATATACGAGGTGCAACTTTGAATTTTTACTAGAATACTAGCCTTGTTATTCTCCATGGACACAGTATATTACATATTTAATGCATCATCATATGCTCATGTCCTCATTACCTTATCTGCTATTTTTATCCTTTGAAGTATTTAACTCAGCCAGTGATTTTTAAGAGGAAGTAACAAGACCATCATTTCTCAAAGCAGGCCCCTTAACTAATTCTCTAATTGCTAGCTTATTTGATGATTATTTCTAATTCATGACTCATAAAAATGCTTAGTATTAAACCTTTTTGTAATTGCACTTCATCCCAATTACCAACATGGGATCCTGGATCGGTGTCTAAGTCAGTGATTGAGGCTGACCTTGAATTTGGTTGATATCCACAGCATCTTAGTTGGAGAAGAAAATGGGCCTCTTCATGCATGACCTTTGCATCCGATGTTGATATGTTGAGTATTACAACCCATCACTTAAAAGCGGCTTTGCCGTTCTAGTTCTGTAGTCATTTGTTTGTTTGTTTTTTTTAGGTTTGAGGTCTGCTTTAGATTACGGCTGAATAGCTGCAAAATACTCTGTGCACCAGTCAATAATCTGGATGAAAAAGAAATTGAAGAATGATCTTTGTAAGTTAATGAATTATTTACCTGCATGTTCTCACGAGGACAGTAGGATATAAGTAAATGACTAAGTGAAGACAGTTTTGAAGGTAGGATGCCCTGTAATGATGATCTTGATATTATCAGTACAAATGAGTACTGATTATAATCTAAAGAAAAAATAAATGGCCAAAACTATTGTGTTGCCATTAATTTATTTTCCTAGTACTGATGACCCCACACATCTTGCTATAATTGAATTCCAAAGGCTGCTGGATTTTTATGAATGGTAATGACTTCCAAGCATCTGGCTTGTGTTTCCCGACACAAAAAATTCTCTCCTAAATATGTTTTGAGGTGGAAATTGTACCATCAACTACTTTGAAACTGAGGTTGATTCTATTATAATCGTCCTTTGCAAAGTTTAATCATGTAGCTCCTCTATTTTGACTGATAATGGGGAGAAGGCATTTCTGTGTAAATCAGATCAATTAGTGATAATATATCAAGTGTGTTACTCTGCCATTCTTCTTCCTAATCTCATCATCACTCGTATGAATCACTTCCTCTCTTAATTTGTTCGGACAAAACGTGGATCCAAGTATTTCTTCTCCAATCTTGATTTTGACATTTTTGTGAAAATGACTCATATTAGTATACTGTGCTAATTCTTCACTATCTGATTCGCTGCTTGCACTATCAACTTGATAAATCTTGACCAAATTGAATCCTTGTTTCAAATGGTTTACTTCCTCTGAGGCGGCGTCCCTGCCAATCAGAGATTCTGATATTGGCGAGCTGTCATATGTGTATGCTTATGCTACTAACCACTATTATCATCTGGATCATCGTCCCATGATCTAAGTCTTGATAATTCCTCAGCAGATCTTGTTGCTGACAGGAAAGCATCTTCAGCTGCATTTGCTACATATTTGTGAGCTTCTCCTTGCTCTAAAGATTCAGAAAGTGTTGTTGCTTCAGGCCAACTTATTATTCTGCTAACTGTGATTCACATACCTGTAATTCTTTAATTCTAATTTCAGAATTCTCCATCAAGAAGGCATGCAAATGAGAAATACAAAGAGAGATGCAAGAATAAAGGGCTCACAAGCACTGGGTTTAACTTGCCGTCAGAAATTTAGTAATAGTAGTGACACAAATATAATCAATTTTGGTGGTGGTTGATCACCACTACGAATAAAACTCATACATCGCAAAAGATTAATTGAGAAAATGACAACGAAAACAAAACAAAGGCATAGAAATAACAAAACTGCACATCATCAAAATTCCATGACAAACTGCAATAGTCTTGATAGCACAACAACAAATCAAAAACTTCTAGAAGAGAAACAACAAAGGAGCATAGTCTTATCGATTCAACACATAAAATATGTAGTACATTCAACCTACAAATATACCTAAACATATCATCACCTGCAGGGATCCGTTAGCAAAGTTACACAATTAGTTAAGGGGAAGCGCTCTGCGTTTGTACCGCACCATCACTTTTCCTTTCACACCTACGACCATAGCGTTCCAGTCAGTCTCTGGAAAAGGAGAAATAAGCTCCATTTCAAAATTTCTCAGCAAATGGCTCCATATTGCTTTGATTTGTAGATATGCAAATGGCTCCCCTAGACAACCATGCCTGCCACCACCAAAAGATATGTAGGAGAAAGCCCCAGCTGCCTTGTCCTCATCTCTCCCAGGAGCAAACCTATCAGGGTCGTAAGTGTCGGGATCTTTGTAAATATGTGGGAGTCGATTTGCAAAGGCGGGCGATGTAGCGACAATATGCCCCTTGGGAATGTCATATTCTGTTCCTTCCTTGGTCTTCACGCTAAAATCACTGTGTGAGCTTCGCAGAAGCATTATCAGTGGAGGGTGGAGTCTCAGGGCTTCTTTTATGCATCGATAAAGAACTTCCATCTCAGACAAAATATCGTAATTAACCTCATTTCCATGCTTTTGCAGCAAATTCTTCTGCTCATCCAACACAGCCGACATGTATTTCGGGTTGCAGAGGAGGTAGGCCCCAGACCATGTGGAAGTAATGGAACTTGTGTGCTGGCCAGCAAAGAGAGCAGCAATGAGCAGGCCAGTAACCTCCGACTCAGTTGTTGGTCGTCCATCTTTGTACTTAGAATCTATGAAGCACTGTAGCAAATCATTCTGTGTCTTGCCTGTTTGTTTACGAGAAGCTATGATGTTTGTAAAAATCTCCGCAAGCTTCTTGCGAGCTTGGTCACGACGCCGATGTGCTGGGATAGGAAGGTAAGGAAATATAACACTGATAGGAAGCATTCCATTATCAAGGTCATGGAAGAGAGCAGAAACATCGTCAAAGAGCTTATTGCGAACCTCTTCACCTAACAAGCATCTACTGGCTGTCAGTATGATTAGATGTTCCAACTCATACTTTAGGTCCACTTCGCCACTATCTCCCCATTTTGAAAAATAATCCTGCCAATTTACAGAAAGGAAATATTGGAGTCACTAATCTTTTAGAACCATGCAAGGAAGACATAGTGACATGGTTGGATCAAAATACAACAGGAACAATTTCACTTTTTTGTACTAAACAGGATACTAAAGGTGAAATTTGAGCCTGGCAACAAATTCTTCCACATAATTCTCCCTCCCCCTTATCTGTGATCACATTTCTCCCATCTGATATATAAAAATGGATGCAGATTCACCTCAATTGTAGTTCTGAAAAACCAGAAGGGTGAATAAATAGAGAAAAGATACAGACGCAGATTATCATAATGCAGTTACTACAATTGCAGTATTTGATAGCAGATGATTTCCAAAAGCGTTGTGAAAGCAGCTGGATGGCGTGACAGCTGCAAGGCATTGGGCATCTGATATCAGAACTACAATTGCAGTATTTGATAGCAGATGATTTCCAAAAGCGTTGTGAAAGCAGCTGGATGGCGTGACAGCTGCAAGGCATTGGGCATCTGATATCAGAATGCCCCTTCCCCTGTGGTCTGTGTTTCCTCTTCTAAACATTATCCAAGATTATCTAAGACACTCAACCATGGAATGGCAAAATAGATGAACATAATTTGTTGTAAAGGAATGAAAAATTACTGGTGAGAAATTCCAATTTGAGATAGAGAAAAAGAAACCAATATGAACAAAATGATTAGTTGAATATAATAAAACAAAAGAGATATATACCCATAATATAACAATGAGTTTATTCAGTTAACATGTTAATATGGTTTTTTATCTTTACTCCGTACATTCTGAAGTTAATCAAGGATCTGAGGTGTTAATTCAAATAGCACAAGATTTCATCTGAAAGAAAAGTAATATACATCATAGCAGACAAAATGTCCAATTGGTAATACCAAAACAATCAAAACCTACGAATCTGTCGAGGTTAAAGACATATATAAACGCTTGCATGTGCAGTAAAAAGAGAACAGTTGAGCAGCCAACCACTCAAAACATAAGCACAATTAGAATCAGAACATTTAAAGGTCAGTATATCTGCAGACGAAGAAGACATAAAAACAAATCAATTAAAAGCAAGAAACAATTGAATACCTCGGCTTCCATAACCATCTGATCAACATAACCTTTGAGCTTATTGACCCTAAGTGCCTCAGTGAAAAACCTGAACTGCTCCTGCCTAATGGTATAGTCCACATCAAACACCACCCCAGGCCCGAATGTGGGCACATTGAATTGGTACACCTCTTGCTGGCTGAGATCAGATTCCGGGGCCTTGAAGAAATGGGCTGAAACTTCCGGACCAATCATGAAAGTGATGTTCTTATTGAGCAATTTAAGAGTGAACACACTCCCAAGCTTAGGATACTCCTCCCTCAGCATCACCACAGGCCCTTTCAAGAACCGCATTAAACCGCCGAGCACCGGCCAGGCACTCACCGTGGGCGGCAACCGCTTTTTGGATCTGGGCATTATCAAAGCAGATACCAGTTTTGCCGCCACAAGAGTGGCTACAAGCAGAAGCCCCACATTCAAGATTTTGCTGTTAGCGTTAGTTGATTCCACCGCTTCCATTGCTACTGGAAAATCTCCCCCAAATGCTCTGCAATTTGAAGAAGAAGAAGAAAATATCAAAACTTTGCAATAATTGGGACAGTGTGGGTTTAATGTCGACCGCCCAAGGGAAAAAGAAGAGACAAATTGGACTAAAAATCTTAGATCTAGATGGGTTTTCAATAGAATAATCAAGAACGTGAGAAATGATGGGAATTCCAAAGTCCCTTACCCAAAAGGCAATATGAAATTTCACATTTACGAACAATTCGATTGAAGAAGTATGAAGGAGATGAAAAGGATCGGAGTGTACCTGATGATGAGATGATTAAGTCAGAGAAGAGACATTAACACTTGACAGCAGGAGTATTATGCCAAGAGGGATTAAGGTTAGGCAGCACTAAGTAGAGATAGACTGTGATTTTAAGAGATTTTTTAATGAATCTAAGCCGCCGAGCCGTACGTGCAATGGGGACTAATTTGAAGGATCGGCTCAAGAATCCGGCTTGGATGGAGCTGATGAAAAAGACAGAAAAGTTGAGCTGGATCTGGATTTTTCTGAGAGTTGAAACCGCGGGCCTAAAAGGGTTTACAGAGCATGGTTTCGTCCTCTCTCCCCGTCTATTGTTAAGCGAGATGGCTCTGATTCAACTGGCCTACTTGCTCATAAGCCTTTCTATCTCCATTCTCATTGGCTCAAATTTTCTTTTTGTAGTCACTATTTTTCCATTACATGATTGTCGTACTGAAAATCTCACTTTCTGGTTTGATATCAGTTCAGTTGCATCTTATCCCCAATTTTAGGATAGGAAATTTTTGCAACCATTATCTTTCTTTAAAAATGACCAATGGCTTACTATTTAAAATTTGGAAATATATTTATTTTATTATTTTTTTATTAAAAATATAATTTATTTTTATTTTTTAATATATATAGTAAATATAAAAATATAATTAATTTAAATATATTTTTATTTTTATACAAAAAATTAATAAAAAATATTTTCAATCTGAAAATACCGAAAATATAAAAATAAATTTAAAAATCAAATCAAATGGGGTCCAATTTTTTTCATTTAAGTTAATTTTATTTTAGAAAGAATAATAAAAAAAATAAAAAAAAATAATATTTGAAATTGTGTTTGAATGTAAAATAAAAATATAATAATTACAGTTAATGTAATATATATATATTTTTAAATATAATGGCATATGGAATAATTTTGAAAATAATATATAAACAAGAGATAAAAATATATCGATTACAGTTTGGATATAAAAATATTTTTTGAAAGTGAAAAAAATATTCTGATTTTTTTAAAAAAAAAAACTGTCAACCAAATAATATCTTTATTTTTTTAGATGAAAATCTCCCAAAAGATTTAAGAAGCGAACACAGCCTAACTTTTCTTTTTCTTCTTTCCTTGGTTCTTTAAACATGGTCCATATACTACTATAGTGGAAAAATAAAATAAAATAAAGGCTAAAATCTTCGCCCACAATCCCACCGGCCCACCCATACATATCACGCCAACGACAGAAACTCGGAGGAGTTGCTCCGCATAATTGAATGCGGGGACCCGCAAATAAATCATCACTCACTACTTTCTCTTTAGACTTTATTCAGAGCAACAGTCTCAAAATTTCACCTCCCCTTCAGAATTGGATTCTCTCCTCCATTCAAATTCAATTTCAATTTTAATTTCAATTTCAATTTCAGATGGCCCAGTTTCATTATCTTGGTATCATATTTTGCTTTTTGACACTAATATTTACGAGCACTAAATTACTTGATATAGTAAATTATAAGTAAATGTCCAAAAGTTGATCTTTAGAAACAAACAAGTGGTTGGTTAGCTTTATATTTTATTTCAAATTTCAAGTACAGAGAGCACCAAGAACCAGTCAACAAAGACAATGTCTCACCAATCCATCGCAATATCCAAATCGAGAATCGCCACATTTCAATTTCCCCAATATTATTGGATCCCCCCTCCTCCATTTTTCCCAACTACATCCATTTTTCCAACTACATAAGAGTTCCCTTTTTCTTGACTGATAGAAGCTCAAATTCCCATTTTGTACCATTTTTCTTAATCTTAAAAGAGTTCTCTTCACATATTTTTGAGCCAGATGATAATATAAAACCCAATAAATCCGTCAAAATGAAGCTGGAGAAAAATGAAATGATACCGTGAAAAGCAAATATATTCTTATTCAGAAAGGCAGTTGACATTTGAAATGATAATTAAAAAAAAGGTCACTCAGAACCACCTCTCATAACCCTAGACAAAGCACAAAACGCGAAAATCAGAAAAGCAGTAAATTTAGACCACAGATCATCATCAGATCTATAACACAACAGATCATCACGAGATAGATCTAACTGAGTTGACCACAGTCAGCAATCACCACTGGCTTTGAAGTCCTCCCACTACCGGATCCGACCTTCTCAATCGCCTTCACGACGTCGTATCCCTCAACCACCTGCCCAAACACCACGTGCTTTCCATCAAGCCACTCCGTCTTCGAAGTGCAGATAAAAAACTGCGAACCGTTCGTCCCCGGTCCCGCATTCGCCATGGACAGCACCCCCGGTCCAGTGTGCTTCTTCACGAAATTCTCGTCAGAGAATTTCGATCCGTAGATCGACTCGCCCCCGGTGCCGTTTCCGGCGGTGAAATCGCCTCCCTGACACATGAAGTTAGGGATCACACGGTGGAAGGATGAACCTTTGTAGTGGAGAGGCTTGCCGGATCTGCCGGCACCTTTCTCGCCGGTGCAGAGTGCACGGAAGTTTTCAGCGGTCTTCGGAACGACATCAGCGTAGAGCTCCATAACGATCCTGCCAACGGGTTGGCCGCCGACGGCCATGTCGAAGAAAACCTTTGGGTTTGCCATTTCTTTCGGAATATATTTGCTCACTGATTTTTATCGCTCGTACATAGGGTTTTGAGAGTGGGGGAGACGTTTATATAGGACAGAGTGAAAGAGATTATCCATGGAAGGAGTGATCGACGCCGTTGAAGGGGGACACGTGACGCGATCTTTGGGTGGATATATTTGGTTGGGTTAGTTTCGTTTTTACTGTGGTTAAGTTTAGGTTAGGTGATCACGTGGGTATATGCTTTAAATATCCGGTGGGAGACTACTTTTATATGGGTTTGTGGAACCATTTATTTATATCGTTATCCAAAGAAAGAAGAGTTTTTATGACTAATTTTTTTTCACTTTTCTACTTAGTTTTATTTCTATTCTGATCGGGTGAATTTGAAGCCCCTTTTATTGTGACACCTATTTTTCAAAAAGTAACTTTTGTTGCTTTAATTTGGTATACTAGTTTCAAACGGGGCAAGTTTTATGAGGACAGGTTGTAATATTCATATGCTGATAAAATTATGAGATGAAAATTTAAAACGCAAGACATAGATCCATAAGAGTTTTAATTTTTAATTAATATTTTGGGAACTTATTAAGAAACTACTTATCTCTTCAGTAAGTTCAGAAATTAAACTTTTTTGCTAATCAATTTCGAGTTGATCGAAAAAACAAAAAAGGTTCGAGATCCAATTGGAATGCTAGAAATAACTTGGATAATTGAAAGTATCATTCAGGAAGAAAGTGTTTGACAAGAAAACATGAGAATTGAAACCTGCTGCTTTCAAAATAACACGTTATTTCAAGTCCAAAATAATCTCCAGTCTCTCTGTGTAAGTCTAGAAACACCCTTTTCCTTTTTTGCTATTTCAGTTCCTTCTGCCTTATTTGTTGCAAATGCGTCCATCGATGAAAGGATAGCGCTACCTTCGTTACTTTTCATTTGAAAAATCCAGTAACCACTAGGGGGAACTTAATTAATGTTTAAAATGTAAACCATTAAAATAAAAAAGAATAAAATGTCAGCTCAAAATTGTTTTGCAATTCAATTTTGGGACATGCTAAGAAATCATTCATTGCATCATCAAAATATAAATATTAATATGACATTTTTCTGTCCCTTTGGTTATATAAAGATTTACCAGTTCTTATGAATGCAACGCAATATATTCTACTGCCTTCAAAAAAATAATAAAAAGAAGGGAACAAGATTCATAAATTTCCCTTACAATATACTAAGAATAAGGGAAACTTAAGAATCTTTCTCAAAAAAATTCTGCAACATGTTCACACAATATATATACATATATATAAGACAACAAATAAACCACAAGGGATAACAATGAAATATACAATTTTACAGCGAAGGATGATTGTTGTAATAAATATATACATCTACTATCTCAAAATAAGGCTTCTTGCTGTATTAACTCAGGATACACAAATGATACAATCTGCTTCATGGTTTTCAATGGCTCTTTTAGGAAGACATGTCCCTCAGTTGCTGTAAATACAAGGGAAGAAGCATTTAATTATTTATTAGCACTCTAATATTTCAAATTAAAATATCAATAATTAGGAAAGAATCTAATATTACCTCTAAATAGTTTTTATTAATATTTAGAGGTAATATTAGGACTCAAATTTCAAATTAGAATTTGAAATATGTACAATTAGGAAAGAAGTGAACATTACCTCTAATAAGCAGCCGAAGTTCCCTGGAGAACGTATCCACATGGCCTAATACAGGCCTTATGCCACAAATTTGTATGACACAAAACTCTAAGTACAATGCCATGACTGTTACTTGTAACAGTAATAGACAGACCTCCTGTATTTCTGGTGCAAGCTGTTTCATCTTGTTGACTTCACACAGTTCAGTGATGATGGCAATCCCTTGATCCTAATGTCCAAAAATAGCAAGCAGTACAAAGATGGTTAAACGCAAGAAGATGAAAGAACTTGACTCTAACTATTACATATGTCGTGCAGGACGTAAAATCAATTAGTTATCCTGTAAATTTGCAGACTACAAGGTAGCTTAAAAACATAAGAATGTTGAGATGGTGACAGACCATAGAGGCCACCACAAATTTAACAAATCTTGACAATTATTATCCCTTGATCAAAAGAAGCATGAAAATGCAGAATAAGCATGCAACTGACTTACCTGCAAGCCATGTAAGATGTCAGGCATTGGTAGCTCGGGAAAATGTGCAAGGTCAACAAAACCAACCTCCTCAGCCTTTCTGGCAGCACTTTCAGCTTGTATGCATAAAAACTTCAAAAGAAGAAAGGCAATCTTGTATAATTCAATTGCAATTAAGTCTGACAAATGCGTCTGAGGAGATAAATCAGCATTGTCTTTTGACTGATCTCTCAAGACGAGAGCAGTTGTTCGAGAAGACAAGGACGCACATTTGAGATTTAACTTGCAACCAAGAGCAGACAGAGCAAACCAACCATTTCTGCTGTTAATAAATGATTTCTTCTTGTACAACTCAAACTCTTCTTTGAGCACAGGATGGCACAACAGAGGGGCATCTCTCCTAGGTGATTCTCCAGGGCGCTGAGTTGCCCGACTTATGAAGGCTAACAAATGGATGCTTTTCTCCCTTAACTGGGATTCCATACTTTGCAAGAGTTTCTTCCATGAATTCCAATGTCTTGCTAAGACACAGATTAGAGCCAAAGTATTTTGGGTTTCTTTGAGCTCGCTTAAAGAAATATTTGATTTCAGCGCACGAGCTCTTTTGTCTTCATGACCGTCAGTTGGAAAATCTGGTGCACTAAGGTAGTACGAAATTAAAGGAGCTTTCTCAACCAATATGCAAGCCATCACATAATCCACAATATTAGCAGAAGAACTATCTCCTAAAGAGTGAATAACTGCTGTAAGTACAGCCAAGCTCAGTCCCCAAAAGGGTTGAGACTTTTCAGTATTGTCAGATACACTGGAGAAAATTCTCTCACTTTGGATCACAGAGAAAGGCCCACCTTCCGAAAAGTCAGACAATAACATTTTTAGAGAAGCAAGAATGCCAGCATTCAAAAGCATCTCAGCACCTTGTCGCACACGTGCAAGGTTCAAAAGAAATTTCAAAATAACTGAAACAGTTTCGGAAAAAGTTCTCCCTTGAAGCTTTTGAACAATATGTTGCAATGGGAGATGTTTCTGTATAATGGGGAACCAAGTAGCAGGTGTTGAGAAACCTTTCAATATTAAATCAATAGCAGCCAAGGACAGTGTACAATGATCAGGGTGCTCAACGCAATTGCAAAGAAGAGGTAATAACCCCAAACTGGAATTAGATGCCTCAGCAGAACCTTCAACAGATTCAATACCAGTTACAACACCTGAATGCAAATCCTTGCAAGTCAACTCGACTGAATTGAGGATCAACATAAGCAAAAATTTCGTAGCTGTTCCAGCAGCAAGAGACGGCCTACAGCTGCACAACACTTTGAGACCATATCCGGAGGTCTTTAAGATAAGAACACAAGCAGGTTGGGAAAATTTATTACTTATAGATCTTACGAGGAGTAACAATAGCTCTGCTTGAGCCGTAAGGATATCAAGCACATCTTCACTAGCATCAGGAACAGGAGTCAATGATTCTAGTGTGGCATGGAGACACGAACATATGTGGTCGATGCATGATGAAACTACTTGCTCAGAAATCTTCAGCCCGGGCGAAGCTTCATCCTCTGTAAACTGCACAAGTAGGTACAATTTCAACTCGATCATTGAGAAGCTTTTATATGTATATGGTATAGGAGATCAAGAAATATAAAATCAACAAATAGGATGAGTCTGGCAATTCAGTCTCTGCAACATTTTAAATTTGTTATGTCAAGAAATCTGAAACTCACATTGTCGTCATGCAAATACAACAGGGTAATTAGCCCTCTTAAAGCTGAAAGCTTGGAGTTTGAGAGCAACATTCTTGAATTCGAATCTTGCAAGCAAAGGAGCATAGTTTCGGCGAATTTTTTAGATTTTTTCCATGCTAACAGATCCCATATTTCTAATCCCAGGTCTGCTCTGAGGCGAACAGTATCATACAGGTAGACACTCTTGATGTTCGCTAAAAGATCATCATCTTGTTTATATTTATAAGCATCCAAGAATTTTGAATCTACCAAAAACTGCAACAGCTCTTTAAATGGTCTGTTGTCAATCTGACGGCCTTCAAGCTCTCCTTGAATGTGGTAAAACAGATCGCTTAGTATCAAATTCTCCAACTCTTGTCCTCCACTGAAATTATTAACGCAAAGATAAGAGGAGGAAAAAGAACAAGGTAACACTTATTTGGAGACATTGGCATAGGAAAGCATCTGATCAATGCATAAACTGAACTCTTCTGCACAACATTTAGGACTTGAACGATTGTTAAAATGTTTACATGCAAAACACCATATATAATTCACACAAATCCCTAAAACAAACAAGAAACAGACCAATGCTTAAAATGGTATATGAAAAAAGGGAAGCACAATGCATAATTACTCAACTTACTCGAATAGAATACAACAATTATGGGTATGTAAATTTGACATTCTATGCTTTCAGAAAGGCGCACAGAAAATTTAGCCCTTGAATGCAGAGGTCATATCAATTAATAATTGATCTGAGATAAAGAAGCGCTGGAGAACATAAATAGACATAAAATATAATAGCTAAGAAACCATGAAACTCCAATCACATGATCAACTGAAGAGGCCACAAGAAGTGACAACCAAGTATAAAACCAAGTCACTGTTTCTAGAGTTACCAACAAGTGTAACATAATGAAGTAGAAATAATATGACATCATTTTCAGAATGGTTTCAAAAATTTATACATGTGAAAGGTATATACTATCAGAAACAAGAAGTAAAAATAGTTGTCACACAATATACCAAGTGGTACAGAAAAATAACATCAACTGCACCTGTAACCACGCTCTGCATACTGAGTTAACAATTCCAAAAAGGCTGGTAACTTGCACAACTGCAGACGAGAACACCAAAAACGAAGTACAGAAGTCACTCCAAGGTTACAACTAATCAACAAAATGGAATGATAAAGCTAATATATTACTGTACATGCATTTGCAGCAAGTGGTGGTACGTAGGAAGCTAACGCAGATAGTCTATTCTAAATGGTGTAATTTAATTGTTGGCGAAATTGGAATTAATATGAGAAAAATATGCCGAAGTGGTCGAGATGAATTTTGATATCCTCAACTTTCTTTTTGTCTGAAGCTGGTCTTCTCCAAAGATAAAGTGACCCATAATCCTTTTTAGTTTTTTTCAGTTTTTGACACAATTTCGTTACATTTCATTGTTTATATTGCATAAACTGACTACAGATGATTAAACTTTAAATGATTAAGCAACTCAATTTATACATGGATGAGGGATATATACCTTTTGTGACAATGTAACAATCCTTTCAATTAGTGACACAGACAAACTACCAGAGTCACCACTTCTTAATTTCACCATGGCATGCACAGCAAATAAACTAGCAGCAACCTGCAAAGTTCAACAAAAAAGATACACATGTCGGCAAAGTCGTTCGCTAAAATATTGGAAAACAAACACAACAGATTAGACACACTAATCATTTCACATGACCTGAAGCAAGAGAGAAGTAGCAGTTATAGAAGAACACAAAGCATGCATAGCTCACCTTCGCACGCATATGATTGCTATTATCATATTCCCAAGAAACACATGCCTTGATCAGGTCACTCAACAATGAACTCTTACACCAGGTTGAAATGATCTCCTTTAGGCTACTAAGACTTTCATCTTTTGTGAATTTAGAATCCTTTGTTTTTGTTGACCCATTAGTTGGTGATTTAGAGATTCTGTTCACAACTATCTCGGCATGCATCAATTTCTTTTGCAGGAAAATCTCATAACCAAGTATATCCAATATATTTGACAGGAATTGATATCTGTAAGCTATGATTTGAAGCTCCTTTTCAGTCAACTTCTCAGATAAGTTGCCGTGATAACTAGTAACGAGCACAACAGAATTGGTCAATTGTCTCCAGAACTTGTCTGAAATTTTTAACTGCTCCAAAGTTTTTGTGAACTGAGGTGCACCTTGCCATAGTGCCCTCAGGAAGTTCAATAAGCATAACAATACATTGGGTTTCCTGAAAAGATAACTCAACGAATTTAATGTACTCCTTTCAAAATACAACAAATCCAGTCAACTGAATAATTTAAACAAAATGGAAGCGTACCTATGAAATAAATCTTCAGACTTTTTTAGATACTGTAGAATTACATACAAAAGACTTTCTTCCTTAGAATCTAAGGATCCATTCTCTGTTTTATTTGGCCGATGTTCAGAGTCGACATTATGCACTTGAGCATTCATGTACTCTTTGGACACAATGACAGCAGTGAGAAAAGCAGGCTGCAAATTAGTAAAACTATTAACATCAAAAGAAACTCAGTGAAAATTAAACAATGATCGAATTACAAAATCAGAACGAAAAAGAGGCCTTGTCATGTGGTTATTGGTCTCTGAGACTTCTAAAGCATCTGATTTAAAGTCAATCAGCATAGCTGCAGAGAATGTATAACCTCACACTGTTAAGTAAGGTATGACATGAAGTCGATGAGCAATGGGTGCAAAGACCCCCTATATGAAGTATATAGACCCATAAATCAATTGTCATGTTTATTCACACGTGTTGCCTTTCACTTTACTAGCTAAACAGCACATAAACTAGGTAGCTATTTTGTGGGACTATAGCATGGCGAGAGTGCCAGCGACAGTCAATTACCGAGAAGCCTGAGTCTTTTATCTATACACTATATAGTAATTTAAAATGCTACAGTTTGGCCCTTTTTCATCATTTGTATAATTAACAATGTTACATATTTTTCAGGCAGAATTGAGGAATGAACATTTCGGGTAGACGAATAAGACAAACAATAAGAAACTGGAAATATAAGCAATGAAAACGAACATTATCAAGGACCAAATAATCATTATGAACTGACGATATGAAACAAGTTTCAGCCTGATCCCTAATTCCTCCGGTCAACAAATAAACCAGAGGACAAGCAATGAACAACTATAAAGAATACCCAGAAAATTTAGGAATCATTTGACTTGGAGAATATGGAAATACCAATACCAAATCAATTGTGGCTGTAATTTTTTATATACTAAAACCGAAGATAAGCAATCTTCTATTATATCAAGGGTCAAATTAAGCTCAACAAACCTGATTACGTGCAGCCGAAGTTAGGAGATTCAAAGTAGCAATACTGAGATCTTCATTCCAAGGTGGCTGCTCAGAAAGAATGCAGCAAATCGATTTCCTGAAATTGGCAACCTACAACAAGAATATATCCACATTAGAAGCCAAACTAGAGAATTTCCAAGCTCAAAAATTGTGACACAATTCCGTCAGCTGCCAAACCTGCTTATCATCCAAACCGAGGCTCGCATTGGATTGTGAAAAATCTGCAAGAAATAGCACAGATAGCAACCTTGCGGCACCTATTTGTATTTTCTGAACAAAACAATAAAAAACCAGAAGTAAGAAACAAAGAAAACCTAGCCATATCACCAATAACCCAAAATCCTCACAAATTTTTAGGCCATGAAACCCTGCGAAGCAAACAGATGCAAATTCGGTGGTGCCTATGGTGCACCGAACGAGAGAAATTTGCAGTATGCATCTCATGTATGCCAAAGAGTGAAATGAAAACTATATAACTAGATGACAATCTAAAAAACTTTATGGAGGATAGATAAAAAAACATGAAGACATATTTCATCCATAAAGAAAACAAAAAGTCAGAAGTTGGGAGAAAAACTAATGAAGGAAGAACAACGATTAACGAGGAAATAAGTGCATACAGCATTACGAAAGTATGATATTAACGATATGGCAGCAGTGATCACAGGTATTGGCTTCGTCATCGGTGATAGAATCGCTTGATGAAAAACTGGAAGACTAGGTGAATCCTGACAAAACAACAGTTGATTTTTACTCAAATTAAAAATTAGAGTAGATTTGCAACCATAAATACATCAATGAACATCAGGAAGGGAGAAGGAGAATGCTATTCAAAATTAACCATCGCTCTATCAAATAAGGTCAGAAAAATAAAACTCAGTTACTCATTTCAAACTTATCATTTCCAGAGCCCAAATCTCCAAAATCAAAATCAATAATCACCAAAACACGAATTCACTCTACTCATTAAAGATGACTATTAAACTAAAACTTCATGCATGAGCATGCGCACAGAAAAAAAAAACGAAAAAATGAAAGAAAGAAGGATCAGGAAAAGCACACATCCCTTGAAATGTGTCAGAGTCTGTGAGAGAGACGGAGAAAGTAGAGACATATTTACACAGTTCTTTTGTATTCAGGAGGTTGCTGAAGTTACATATATAAACAATATTAAGAACACAAAAAAAGGAAAAAGCATGAATCTATTGACATTTGACAGAACTAATTAAAGAAAAACATAAATATTGAAGACATTCACTTTTATGTGCTCAGCTTGCACCAAATAGATATGACACATCTGCCAAATCTTTAATTACGAACCAGATTTCCCTAAAAACCCAAAAAATCTCAATTTTCTACATCAGATAACAAGAATGTGTCACCTGCAAAGAATCAAAGGTTCAAAGTTCATCATTTTTGTCCAGGAAAAAGAGATGCAGATTCAGAAATAAGAAAATTTTCAAACCAAGCATCTGGGGACAAAAATGAACATTGAGTAAGCAGCATACCTTTGAGAAAGCAGGCATCATACTGACAAAGACATCCAAGCCAGAGGATATGGCTAGCTGCAGCCCCTCAATATCCATTATGTCAAAAAGACGGGAAACATAAAGTTTCTGTTGGTTAAGGGCAGAAGGAAGAACTGAGGTCAAATATGAAGACTAGAGAATCACATATCATGTAAAAATATCGAATGATATATAAGGAATAAATACAGCATGGTCAACCTCTAAGCTCGGTGTAGTTGTACAAACAATTCGAAAAAGTGCAGAGTGGATGGAAGAATCACAAAGCATAATATCACGAACAATTTCCCCCAGTTTTTGACAGCATGAGATTGATGAAATACATTTCTTCATGACTTCAAGCACCTACAAACAAGGAGATCAAACTAGAAGTCTCAGTGAATATTCGGAAGAATTAAAAGAAATTCAAGGTACATCAGTGCACTTCTAATACTAATCAAACAATTCAAAAAAATCTTCAAACAAGAAGATATTCTAGATCTAGATCTCTCCCCTGCATCTCCAATAGGGAGGATTCAGTAGACGACCACCAAATATGAAGGAAGAATAAAGTTCACGAAAGAACTATGAGGTGATATAAACCTTTTGGACTTGATGTTGGTTAAAGCAAAAACAGGAAAAAAGGTGAAATAACTTGGGAAGAAGAAATGTCCGCTCTCCTGTCTTCATGCTTGATCAAGAAAAGTTTTATGGTCTAAAATTCTTTCACATGTTGATCCTATATAACCCTTTACAGTTCTTTACTTCCTATTATTTCACCACAAATACAGATCTAGAGTACACTAAAGCTACAAAAGAGGAAACTTCACGCATTTTTGCAGAAGAAAAGAAGCTGATACCTTCAGTGTCACCTTCCACCGAGCACGCTTCACCTTATATTTCCAGAATTCATGACTAACAAGAACATACCGAAGGGAGAAAACAATGAGCGCAAGGACAGTATCAGTTTCTAATCCGGTCTCCAGGAGATTCATGGTGAAGTCCAGCACTGTACAATCAGTTGCAAGAGTTGCCATTAATTGATTAAGATAATTTAGAAAATTAAAACAATGTTTGTTCAATCACACCAAAGGAAGAGCTTAAATCTCATAGTAGCTTCAGAGAGGAGGAAAAACAAAATATGAAATGCATCAATTGGAAAAGGCAAAGTACAAGTTGAAGATTCAAAAACTGTAATTGCAACATCAACATGGTAGACTGCAAAGAGTACAGTTTGAAGATCCATGTGCTGTTTCCAGCATGTCCTCCGCAGACGGAAATTTCAGAACCAAAAGATAGACCACAGCCTGCTTGAATACCACATTATTTCTTTGATCTTCCTGCAAGTTAATTTCACACATCATATCTGAATGCAGACAAATTGCCCATGTTTTACTATACCACAGCACTTGGAAACTAATCTTTTGTTCGTCATATCCCTGAAGCTATATATCCTAGTGGAGCAATATCATGGACCACAATAAGACCTCCTTGAAGAAGTAAATATTTAAATATTTTGTCCAATGTGGGCAAGATCAGGCAAGACAGCAAATTCACGTCGCTGCTTTCGAGTATTAGAAGGCAACCAAAGAAATCCAATGGTGATGCAGTTCCAGAAGGATCACAGGAATATACATAATGAAAAAAACACTGAATTTTGATGAAAAGAAAAAAAGACCAAGTTAATTGTAAGTAACGACAAAATCATTTAGAATAGATCAAAGAAGACAATCAACACCTTCAGATGAAAATATAAGCCCAGAGTAGAGAAATCAAACACATGCCTGAAAGAGTCATTGAGCAATCACTCTGCTCACAATCAATCAAAAGCATTTTGGCAAGTCTTCCAGAAAGCAACCAGGATCCACTGGAACAATCCATGGAAAAATAATGTCAATATAAACAATGGCTTATATCTAGCTATTGTCACAGGATCGTAGCCATAAGAAACAGAGTCATCGTAGAGACTGAAATCAAGAGACTGAATAACCAATACTCCACTAACCACCCACCCCACCCCACTGCTAAAAATCCCCTAGAAAGATAAAATATAATAATGAAACTACATTACTGGTAAAGCTCGCTGCAAGTAAATAATCAACTCAATTCAACTCAGCAAAGCTTTTCCTCATAATTTTTCTTTACAAGATAAGGAAAAGAATTACAAACAGTGGGATGTTAAAGCAGCGAAACGTTGACAGTACATGTATGTTACAACTCAATGAACCTGAAGATGTTCGACGTCCATACATAGAAGATCAACACAAAATACATGGTCCATTTTAGTAATTTTAATATGTTATGAAAAGAATGGAAATTATACTGCAAGCATACTAGCCTTTTTTAGGCAGGAACAGTCTCTAAGTATCAGTTTCTTGGATTCCACACACCCTATCCCATGCAGTCAATCAAATTTCTCATAGTACACTTTAATTTCAGATCCCTGAGTTATAGAATATGGTAAAAGGTTAACCTTGATAAACTGTTGGAGCCAACATCAAAGGGGTTTGTCCTCAAGGCAACATCAAAAATATTGCCCTTCATGGCCATCATAGCTACATGAGATGGCAAGCTGTAGCAAAAAAATATTGGAGAAGGGGGAATAAGAACCAGATTACATAATTCACAGAAGCAAACTGATATGGAGTAAATAAATTAACTGCAAATGGCCATGTTTAGATTTAAATTTACAAATTATTTCATAATATTCATCCTGAGACACCTGGTCATGAATGACAATCATAAGGAGAAAAGATACTGTCTGTCACCGAATATCTAAGAGAAATGCTTGTAACACAAGGATCAAGACTTGTAGCTTTTATCATCATCAAACCACACATTTTCTTCCAAGTATTTCCATTGCCAAGAAAACAAATGAGAAACTACACATAAAAGACAGTCAAGTAAGCATGTGGAACATGGAAAGACCAAAAGAAACAAAAATGTTTACCATCTCAACATTTTTGTCAGTATATTAACCCCCATGGACATCATTACTGCACCATTCACGCTGGGGGAGAGGCGTTTCACCAAAGCACAAACAATCTCAACCACATCAATACTGCAATCAGAGCCAGAGATTTGTAGCTCAATGACAGAAGAGAATTACTCATACTAAACAAAAAGGAAATGATTATCCAAAGACAAGAAAAACTAGGAAATTCAGGGTCATACCGCACATATTTCTCCGGGTTCCCTATGGTAAGTTCTTCATCATGGAAGGAATTCCAAGCGTTCACAAGAGAATAACAAACAGCCTAACATCAAAAATCTATAAGTATCCATATCAACAAGTGATCTCCAATTGCAAACATGTTCCCGATATCTAATTTCAAGAAAGGCTATTATTCCCAGTCACTCAACCCTCAATCAACCCCTCCCACCATGTCAAACAGATACTTGGAGGGGATTTTGGCAGATTAGTGTCGGAATTTTTTCTTGAAAAGAAATGTCGTAAGGGGAAGCTAATGTATGCAGAGATAACAGTGGAGTAGTATCCGTTCAAGAAACATTAAGCCAAAAAAGGTGAGATTCATAAGGACGGGCATCTCATGACAAACTAATCTTACTCTTACATTTTCTACCTAGTTATTTCTCCAGCAGGATACTCACTTAGAGATCAAAGGGCTAATGATGGATAACCCAGCACCCATAAAGTTGTCCTATTTCACGTAACTTCGGAGCTAGACAGAGGTGTTGGAGATTAACTACTTCAAGGAAAGTTTTACCCCCATCACTACCAATGCCTACCCCTTTCCACAAGAAAACACGTGCAGACGTGCACACGGTCACAAAAACCATAAATGAACTGCAACTCTCAGCAAGGTGAAAATTGATGAGAACTGACCTTGTTTCAATTAGACAACGGTACGAGAAGATAAAAATGTATAACATGATGAGCACATTGTACAGCACTACAGCTTTATACTTTCTCAGACTATGTACTCGAAAACTTATGCTAAAATATGAACATACAAAAAAACAAGGAGCATCATTGGCGACCACATGGATGAGATAGTGATGAGAGATTATTAACAAAAGCAAGCAAAGATGGGAAGACGCAAATGAAGGACAAAAATTCAATGAATACATATCAAGCTAACATGTTTATTATTAGAGAGCAGGCAAATCTTAAGGATGTAGAACATTAGCAATGAATTTCAGCTAACTTAAAAATTGATTACCGCATTAAAAGTCACCAATCGACTGAGCAAATCAAGAATAACAATGAGCTCCTCTGGGTTTTGCACATACAGCTCTTGAGCCAAACGTAAGAGCAGCACAAGCACTCCAGATTCTGTGTACTGCAGAGAAAACAAGCAACATGTAAGCCAGAAAAGTAGGGGGGGAGAAGAAAACAAATAACATTTCCACGACAAGTTTTAACAGTACATAATCCGCACTGAAGATTCTATCAACAAAAAAAAATACAAAAACTCAATAACAGCTTTCAACATACAAAAAGGGAAATTTGCAATAGCAGTCAGTAATAATGAGACCACAAGCCAAATAGTACTCACAGATAACTAATCATGCACCTTACTTCGGAAAAAAACAGAAAGAAAAGAAGCTGGGAGTGTTCAAACATGCCAACTACAGTTACCATGCATGGGGGATGATAATGGCACGAAAACATTAAGCAAAGGATTATAGGGAACAAAGATCATGAAGTGTGATTACACAAACCAACTACCCGGTGACCCCAAATCTGAAGACACGTAAAATGGACATAGATAAAACCAGCTAACTTTGAATAATATATGAACTAACAAATATTTCTGACAGGGTGAAAGGACCTTAACTTCACATACCAAGCCATTCCCAAGAAAACCTCTCTACAAAATGGTACGAGGAAGTATCTCTTAAGAGTTGTTATTCCGCATTAATTGAAAATATTCATTCCAACACAGACATGCACATACATTCAATTATTACTGAAAGCAAATAGCTCAATCAGATTAGAGCAAATTGAATACCACTGATGTGTTGAAGAAAGTACAAAGAAGAGTGAATATCAAGATTTCGCAAGAGAAACAGTTCCAGTTTCAAAAACTAGAAGTATTCCCTCCATTCTAAATTGAAGTATTCTAACTCTAACTTCACAAAGAAATTAAGAAAAGTATAATAATTGCACCGTCCTATTGCACTTCTTAATATTAGTTTTTAAGATGCTAACAGTTTAGCGATAATGGCAAAAGTCTCAGCCACTTAAACTCAACAAGCGTATATTAGGAAGCTATAGATGTACATTTTGAAAATAATTAGAAACAAAACCTAAAAGATTAATATGGATAGAGGGAGTGTTGATTTTATATCAAAATGAATAACTGAAAGAGATTTATATCCATAACATGAAGAATAAAGAAAGAGATGACATACAAGAAATATACAAAGAACCAAAAGCCTCAAACAGTTACATAACCATGCATCCATCAAGCTGATGCCATAACCAAAGAATTTACAAAGACAATATGACTGCAAAAAATGGCATAATCCAAGGAAACTAAAATATTAAACATAAACCACTTACCTCCCACCGTACCAGAGCACAATTTTCATCAATCATTCTCAACACTTGACCCCGAGATTTGCTAGGAATTACCAAGCCTTCAACACCAGCAACATGCAATGGAAAACGTGTTTCAACGATCTTTGAAACAGCATCCACCACAGAGTCACCGCTTATCTCAAGCGGAGTTGAAAGCCCAACAGACTTATCAAGAAAATTAAATCTGCTCAAAAGATTCCAGCTAAATATTAGAAAAAAAGAATTGAAAAATAATGTTCGCAACTTGTGTGTAACTTATGGTGCTACTGTAAACGTTAGGTGGGCGGTGAAATTTAACAAGGAAATATTTCCAAGCAAAAACATAAGAATTGTCAAAAACCTATGAATTTTATTTCACTTCCCCATAAGAAAGTGATTTTTTTCTCAATCAACATGAAAAGGTTTATCAATCTTATGAAATAAAAACTGAAAATAATTATGGACAATGCAATTCAATCTTATAGAGACTTATTTACTTCTCAATTCTCTTGAATCAAGATAGCCAAAAGAAATTAAAAGACGTGTGGCCAAGCAAAGTTCAAGGAAACCAAAGAAAGTCCTACAACACTAAAGTCCAGTAGACAGATTGTAATCAAAGCAGGTTTTGTTCCTTTCAAATGGTATTTCTATAGTTCTAATTCACTTAATCACAAAAATAAGAAAAAAAAAATAGAAAAAGAATTTCTCTTCATCAGTCCACCTGTAAGTGTAGGCCCAAGGCATGTTGAGCTTCAATGTAAGTATAAATTGTAATCCCAGTACATGTTTTCACTCAGTTCCAGAATTTTTATCTCCTTAGGTTCATTAATGGAAAATTAAAATTTTACAATGAAAATTCATTGTTTAAATTAGAAATTTGCCCATTTTCCAAAGAAGGCTCGGCCAAAAAAAAAATGAAGAACTAAAGAAGGTATGCATAATTAGGGCTGAAAAACCAACAAAACTCGACATTGAATTCAACATTGATCACTAAAAGTTTATTTAAGCTCCATGTTTTTCTTTCAATAAGATTTGATACTCGGCTCAATTAATTAAAAAGTGATAAAATACCTTAAGTTACTCGAGCTTAACTCTTTTAATTAATAGGGAGAATACTTTTTTTCTGGTTGTCTCCAATTAAACTTGATGAAATCACTAGAACATTCATTGATCTCTATAATATTTTTCATACTAAACTCAGCTTCATTGCAAAATGGTGTCACTTATTACTCGCTCTAACAAAAGCCTAATTATTAACCTTAACCAAGTAACCAAAATTAACTTCTTAAGTATTAAAACTTCAAAAGCATCCTCCTGTCAAGTTGTAAAATAATCAAAGAATGATACATGACACACACCATAAAGCATCACCAAGTTCCACTTACACACATTCTGATGGCCATGCGCCTTCACAAAGGGCGGATAACAAGCTTACAAGTTCAATAGTCCTGAATGGAAATTCACCCTCTAGGTTGCAAAGAAGACACCTGACAGGACCATCGATGAAACTGTCCCTGTCCCAAAACTGAATACAAAGAGACTCCTGCAAGAAATCAATTTTCTTAAATAAATTACAGATGGAGTGAATATGATGCTTTAACTGAATACAAAGAGACTCCTGCAAGAAATCAATTTTCTTAAATAAATTATAGATGGAGTGAATATGATGCTTTAACATCACAAAATCATTGAATAGACAGACCTCTCCTCGGTAGATTTTGCATAGTATGTCCAGTATTAATTTCAAATTATCATCCTCAAACTGCAAGATGGGGGAAGAGGTATGAGCATCCAAGAGACCAATAAAATGTACTGATTATATGCTTATCTGCTTATGAGATACCTGGAGACTGATCTCATACGATGCAATAAATGCCGATATAAACGTTCTTAAAACACTCCGATAACCTGCTAGAGGACCCTGGTAAAAAGTAGAGCGAAAGAGTATCATTCATAGAATAAAAAGATAAAAGATAGCATGGAATATTCAATCAAAGTCAATATAAATATAAGATAAGAGGGAATCATCAACGAATTCTGTGCATATATGCCAGATTAAACTAGCAAAGAGATGCCCAAAAACAATATTATAAATAAAGATTACTCACATCTGAATATTTCAATGTGTCACTTTGTAGAATTTCGAGAAAATATCCCAAAGATGAAGCCTCAAAAGCTTGACGAACATAACCTACGTGATCTATCTCCTGATATGAATAAATAGGTTAAAAATCCAACTAAAAAGTAGGTTGCAAAAGAACGGTACAAGCGAGATAGTGATGAAACATTTTGAGATAGAAACATGTACCATCAGCAAATTATTTTCCTCTTTTTCTGGGAGAGAAGAAATGAGACAGAGAAACACGGCCCATGCAAGGATCAGAGGGCCTTCTTCTTTGGCCTCAAATGCATTGAAATTAGAAATCATCGCATCCATTTGTTGAACATCCATCTCTGAAAAGCCAATAGAACCCTGCCTGAGCAAGAAATAGCAAGCTCTTCAGTTATTTGAGGAAACTGTAGGTACATAAAATACACGCACATATATCAAACTATACATGTTAAAGTGACATATATTAAAAAGTTAACTAGCTATAGGCGCCATCAGCTATATCAAATGTTATTTGACACTCTTTATATTTTATGCCGCAATCAGATCGAACATGGCATGCCAAATGCACTCCATCTGTCACAATGATTCAGATTACTGAAACCGGATATTTCAGCTCTGCCATTTCAAGTAAATTGGAACTCATTAATATAAATGTATCTGGTTCAGAACAATTTTATCCTGGACAGTTGTTTCATATAACGGTAAGGTTTTAAGAGGAAAATGATATAAAGAGACCACAGAGTAAAAGAATTCATATCAAAACTATCTTTCTACCAACCCAATTTTGAACCCAACAACAACCACATACAGCCATAATCCACTAACTAGACCCACAAATCCATACCACCATCACCATGACAATAAACAATCATAAACCACTGACAGGCCCCAGTCACCAACAGCACTACCCTCCCCCCCCCCCTCTCTCCCCAAGACAGGGGCTCACATGAAGGATAAAATTCATCAATAAAGAGGTAGGGGCTGGTAGACATTGGTTGGCTTGCATGCTGGTTCTTAGTGACTCATGCAAGCTTAAGATAGTGTTAGGGAAAAGGATTGCATTTGAACTATTTCTTCAGGACTAATAGAAGTAAAACCATGATCTTAAACTTACTTTATAGTTGCAAATAATATGATACAGCACTAATTAAAATGTTTATCCATAGATTTCAATAGAGAACAAATCCCACAGAGATAATAAGTGTAAGAAGCACAGAACAAATCCCACAGAGATGATAAGTGTAAGAGGCATCTGGACATGAATTGTCAAGGACTTGTGCAGTGAAGAACGATTAGCTCCATGAGCTCTATAGAAACTCGATGCTCTGCAAATTTTCAAAATTGCAACCTCATAAACTTTGTACAGTTCCAACTCCTTTAACTAGTGAAACAGTGTATAATTTTCCTAAGGCAACAGTAAGAATCACATTGCAAAGAAAGTTCAAATTTTCGACCTTTTATAATAACCAACATAAAGTAATGCAACAATTGAACACTTCTATCATTACAGTTTGTATTTGGTTCTTTTTAGCTGACAGGAGAAATGCTGTTAAATTAGTGTTACAGTTCCAACAACAATAACTTTGCGAGGCGACTTCAATTACTTAATTTAAATCATAATTCATGTATATATATGTATATAAAATGCACCAAAACCTGAAAGGAATATTGTCATGGATCATTTGAAGGAGATTTTCTAGGTTTAAAGCCTCAATGAGAATAAATAGTAGCTGCACTTTTGCATGATAAATAGCACGAATAGCGTCAGGTGATATTGCCAGTTTCTGGAAGTTGTAAGACCCAGTGACAATGCCCTGCATTGCGGAAAGAAAAATAAGATAAATAGATGCATAAAATGATCCCAAGTACAACCAGAGCAAGAAAACAAGAATCACCTCATATAGCGCGCACAATCTTTTCCAGCATTTGGCATCACAAGTACAATACGACTCATAATAGACAAGGAAAAGAATATCAAGGATTAAGTTGTCCTCTATAAGTGTCTCCTCAGCCCATAAAGTGTAGATGTCAACATCCTGCAAAAAATGCCGTCAGATGCATGTCCCATTTAGAATGCTGACACATACAAAAATAAATAATTCATATATGAATACTGAGAATCCGAAAATCAAATGTTAAAATGAGGGCAGACATATTTGGGTACAGATATTTGAATGTAACAATTGAACTTACCATCTGCTCGGGGTAGTTGGACGACAAAAGGTCCTGGAAGATAGAAAGTAATTTACAGTCAAGTCCATCAGAAATTAACCTTTGTGCCTCCTCCAATACAGCAGAACCTCCTTCTGATTGAGATCCAAAATATACTACACCAAAAATATTTGCATCACGAGAAGGGCAAGATGATTATATAACCAAAATAAATATGAACCATGTTTCTTTGTAAAATGAAACAAAAATAAAGATAAAACACCAAAGGACATAGCTGCTAGATTCTCTCAATCTCCATAATACAAACACATCGTTTGCAGCATCATCATCTATCATGGACAGTTCAAAATATTTGAACCCATCAAGTTCCAAATAGAGTCTGCTATTGTCAATATCTGTACTTCAAAGTTCCACACAGAGTCTACTAATTGTAAAAAACTATACCTTAGTCTTCACCATTCTTTTCATCTACTAACCGTTAGAAATACGATAGGAGTAAAATCTGTATGTAACATTTCTACAAATTATTATGCAATGATTGTAAACAAAACCTAAAAGTCTACAAGCATTACTACATCTGAAGTGCATTGCTGCAAATAAAACGTTAGATACATTAGCATGAATACAGCTATGGAGCAATTGTAAAATTCATTTCTTATCCTTCATCAAAATCTAGAGCCATGTGAATGGAATAAATCCGTCTCATTTATTAACATAAGTTAAAACCTCATTAAGTTATGAACATAACAAAGAAGAGTACATATTTCTTGTTCATTAAATTATGCCTAACAAATATGCTATCAAAATAGTCAAGCTAATGAATCACTTTGTAACTGTTGACTGTTAGTTCACACAAATTTAAGTCATGAAAAGTATGAAAAATAAGATAGAAGAGCTATTTAAGGTTTTTGGATGCAAAAATTAAATGATTTTCCAACATATAGATACATTCCACTTAACCAAAAAACAAAACAATCATCCACACAGTCACTAATTCTACCCAAGTTGACATAGCAGAGTGCCATACCATATGTACGTCCAATTGTGTATGTGGTGTGTTTTCTATATGCATGAATGTATGTCTAGCGGTGACATCAAAATAACATGAAACCAAAGGAAGAAATACATACAGGCATGCATAAGGATCTGCCTTGTACACTTCAACAAGCATTGCCGTTCAATGTAGTACTCAAGCATAACCTGAAAATAAAAAAATAAAAAAGAGGAAGTAAAAATGACAGAGAACAAGCAAAAGGACTGAAAATAGAGTAAAATATTAGAATGTAAATTGTTTTTCAACCTAGAAGGATTCCAAGATAAAACTAATAAATAACTAATCACTTTTGCAGTTCAACAACCTCAAGTTTCCAACAGAAAATATAGCAGATCATAAATGACTATCTCTAAATCTATGCTTTATCGAAAGATCAAAGATATATTAATAAAATTAAAGGGTTGTAAAATCAGAGTAAGATGAAACATAAAGTTGGATAAACTCAGATATAAAACCAAATGACCAATTCTTTCTGTCTATGTTGCATGTCTAGCAAAGATACCCTACTGTAGCCACCTTGATATGCCCTACTCTAGTAACAACAAACACACCCAGTGGTTCTGCAGACAATTTGTTGCGCCATGACGTTCACGAATTGAAAAGGCGCATCTGTGCATTACATGCTTCCAGATTTTCTTTCACAAGCTAATACAGTTACAGAAAGTTAGTTAAGCAGGTCGTACAAACCATTCTTCTGTTATTAACTATTATTTCCTCATAACTGGCATACATCATTCATGAGGCGGTGTGAAAACTATTCCCAAAAGGTAAGTAATAACAATTATATGGTTCAGAAGCTGTAAGGGTGGGGACTAAAAGTTTTGTAAGTAGAGACTAATAACCTGAATTATAATAGATAAGAAGAAGAAAACATACTAACCAAATTCAGAATATTCGGATGTATATCATTGACTGCTGCATTATTGCGCTCCAGTGATCTTTGAACAAGGATATATGATTGCACCTCATCTAAACACTGACAAGTATGCAAGCTATTTCATTGTCTCAACAATTAAAACAGTATCAAGTAATTCAACCAGCACTCCAATTTACATGGAAGTCATAAAAGCCCATGACGCAAAAACTAACTGAGAAAATACTGTTACAGAGCGTAAATAAACTTTACCAAGATAGAACTAATCTTGAGAGCGGCGTCTTTCAATTCAGGCTGTACATTCAACTCATGCGAACCTATCTTGACCCAGGGTGAATCCAATGCTTCCCTTGATTTCTGATTCGGCGACCTGAATTGCGAAATGGAGTCCAGAAACCAAGCGTGATTAACCTTCAACTTTTTCTCCTGAAGTACATCCACAATCACACAACTCATCAAGATTATCACCATAAAGAATACATGTCCATGCGATTTCACATTACCGTTTTGAATTTTTCTTTTCTTGAAACAAATTCATGCAATCACACAGCACTAGCAAAATTTCAACACTCACACTCGCGATTCCACATTAGTTTTTTTTTTCCAGAGTCTTTACCAGAGTCTCGGGGATTTCGGAGGAGACGGAAGCATTTTCAAGTTCGGTGAGAAAGGCATTGAACGGTTCCCACCAGAGGGAGGCGTCAACTGTTTTTGCAGCGTTGGAAGATTGCTCGGTGGCGTTTGTCGTTGCTGTTGTCGCCATTGCAGACGCTTGAATTCACAGTACAGGAGTAGAAAAGATAGAGAGAGATTGAAATTTGAAACCCTAGAAGAGCCAGAACCAGCCCGCGCTCTCTGCAATTTCGAAGTAAAACAGAGAGGAGGGACATCGACCGAAAGATGCCGCAAGGGTTAGGGCAGGGTTTTTAGAACTGAAGTCGCAATATAGGAGCAATCCTTCGAAAGTTACGATTTAATGGGGGAATTGAGAAAACGTGAATCGGTGAGCGCTTGAATTAACTATTAGGGTGGTTGGGCTGATGGGAAAGTTGGCCGAGCCCACGATAATGTGGACATAAACTAAATAATCGCAGATGAATATGAATTTGGGTTCTTACGATCATTTTGAATTCTTTATTTTAATTTGTATTTATTATGTATATTATTTTACTATGTGATTCATAATTAAATATCTATTCAAAAAAATATTCTAATTTCATTGGGATTTTACCTTTATTAATAAAGATAGACACACACACACGATAAAGTACATACATGAAAATATAATATTCTAACATACATTCTATTTAATGAAAAAATTCTTACAATAAAAAGATTCTCGTATATTTTCATAAATGTTGTAGATTCAACATCTAGAAAATTTCAAAGCCAATGGAAATTATAATGTCATACATGTATAATTATAATTTTTTACTCTAGTTATTTTGCATTATAGTGATATACATGTCATAAAACAAATTGTAAGAAAAATCATATATATGCATACACATTTAGTACAAAAGCACACATGTGAGCAGTGTTTTCAAAATCGGACTGGACCGGCTGGTTCAACGGGAACCGGAAGTCTGTCCGGTCCAATTTTGCTAAAAAATCGTTTTGACCGGTTAAAATCGGTCAACAATCGGTCAAACCGGTTTTGACCGATTTTTATGTTTTTTTTAATTTTTTTTTTAATTTTTATAAAAGTTTAAATTTGATATTTATTATATTTATGTGATTATTTGAATTTTATGTTTTGTTATATGTGTTTTTATGTAACTATTTATTTATTTTTACATTTAAAATGTATTATATAACAATTAATCTATTATATTATCATTTTATATAAAAAAATATAATTAATTTTTATTAAACCGGTCCGACCGATTGAACCGCTAATTTTAACAAAACCGGTTTGATCACCGGTTCGATTATGAAAACATTGCATGTGAGTGCATATATTACATAAATGTGTATATATATGTAAAATTGCGTATCAATAAAAAAACAATCAAATAATGAAAAAAAACAACCAAATAAACATATATATATAAATTACTTAAAAATAGAGAAATAAATAAATAGTTGTACATATAAACAATCAACATGCTAAATAAACAGATGATTTACTATTACATATACATACCTATCTAATAAATGAATTATTGAATAAACAAATAATTAATCACTTCTAAATACTGCACATATATATATATGTATATATGCATGTATATGAATGACATAATCACAATTATCAATAAAATATCTATAAGAGTTAATAAACAAACAAATTTTATAAAAAAAAATCTAACATATCAACCAATCAAATAAATCCTCATAAAAAGACATTCACATCAATAATTATCATTATATTCTCATTCTCATAAAATAATTAATTCAACACATTTTTAAATGAAGGAACATAATACTTTCCATGTGAATACAAAGATCAACAGGCTATGTGATGAAAGGAATGCAGCTATTCTATAACATGATAGAGCCCGAAAGCTGCATTAGATGAAAGAGATGTTGCAATCCGGCAGCGAGATGCAACAATTGTTGATCGAGACAATGCCCTAAGAGAATGTAACAATGTCATTGCTGCCCTACAATTTCAAAAGAGTACCATGAATACTTTATTAGGTGGTGGTGCATGCGGATTGAAGTGCTCTAACCATTCTTATAAACCACCATTCCAACAGTGTTAAATATGTTCGTAGTTTAGGAAAAAGGTGTATTATCTATGCATTTCCAATATCAGCCATTTCATCCGAAGCTGCTAAGTCAGATCAAGTGATAAAGGACCAAAGTAAACAAGAATGTTACAACAAAGCCAACTAAATCAACGAGCAAAGTGAAGAAAATAGGTAAGGATTTGAATCGGAATGTCATGACAGATGGGTCGGAAGGCTGAGTGAGATGCTCAGAATTTTGGTTCTATTGACCTAATACAATTTGATGGTAAATTTACCAGTACCAGTTTGTTCGTGCACTGGAGTATCCTGGCAATGTTACAAGTGGGGAAATAGGGGTCTTATTGCACCACCTCGCTATCAGAATACCCTCTACCATAAATTCCTAACAAGAGGCATGCACGAATGGGTGGTCGAAGATAAGTGGAAGCGTTTTTAGCAGATAACTGGCCATGACTTGTCAATTCCATAGATTTCAAGAAATTGCTATGTTACTATCAAGTAATTTCATATATCCCGAATAATCTATATTTTACCTTGGAGTGCAGTTGGTGCGTGAGATCATAAAATGATACGTACTGCATCATTAGATGAATTCACAAGGCATCCAACCTCTGTGCCTTGATTAAATGCTAGCTCTGAGGCCGGAAATTCGTATTCTATTTAGATTGGTAAATATAGCAATTTGGCTACAAAAGATTTAGCATTGGTTTTTCAATATATTTTTTCCCTTTTTGTTATTTTCTTTTCTTTTTTATTTTTCTTGGGAAGGGTCGTTTTCTTTTTTTCTTTTTTTTTCGGGGGGGGGGGGGGGAGGTAGGGGGGAGGAGGTGGTGGTGCGGCAGATTAGATGGGAGGAGGGAGGTTGGTATGAGCAATTCTTTACCGCTTAGGGGTCTAACAACTTTTGAAAAGATTGAAGGCCCAATCTTTTTATTTTGCAGTAAAAACCGACCACCGATGCTTCTTTAAGAGTGATGGAAGCAGCATTGCAAATGTTTGAAAAAAATAAAATCTGTGTAGTTTGTGTTTCAGACTGTGTTCAATATATACAATCAGGTCTGATTACTACTTTGGCCAGTTCGATTCTAGAATTAGATGCCAAAAACAGTATTGATTCAATCAAATTATGAGCATCTTATTTATAGTTTATTTTATAAATTTGCTTCTGTTCACTATTTATCATTAACCTTTTCAGGTAATAAATCCTGAACATTACTCGCTCTCCCCAAAACTCAATTTATACTTTATATTACATATCACACTTGCACGCCACACAAAATATTTTATTGATAATTTAAGCATTTAATTTTAGCACCAATTTTAAAAGTCTCACCACAAACTCTAATAACTATCGAAAAATCCTAATAAAATACCTAAAATTCCATATCACACTTCTATTATTATGTCACAATTAAGAAACATCGTTTGTGGGTTCACATGCAGTTACGTGAGACACATTAACACGAATTAAACCTAATGTTTTTATAATAATTTCTTAAAGCCATCCTAAAACTAGACATGGCGATGAGGTGACCCTATTTGAAGGCCATTATCCACTATCTAAAATTTGCCAAAATTTCTCTTTTCAGCAGAAAAGCACATCAACACGTTAGGATGAAGAAAGGGAGAGTTGTCTAAATCAAAGTTATTGCTCAATGCCTGCATTTTGTCTGCTTCTTTTAGTTGAATACTACTACTCTCTCGTGGATGCGGACCAAATTTTCCATATCCATTTGGCCTAGTTTCCACCCCCACCCCAATATTGATGTATTGTGGGACACGATTCCATATTTTTTAATTTTTAAAATACAGTTTCATTTAAATATAAATAAATTATTTAATTTCAATTACTTCTTACCAAAATTTTGGAAGAAGTGAAGATAAACCGATAGTATATAATGTTGGTCATAATAAAATTTTGTAGTATTAAATAATTAACCTTCGATGATATTGAAGTTTATGGATGATTTGATTGCATGTGCTTCTGGAAAATAATATTTTATTATTTATTTTATGATGTATTATAAATTGTTGTTACAATGAATCAGTGAGTGGGAGATAAATGAATTTGGTGTCCTAACTCCTAACCATTTCAATACCTTAAATTCATGTAGATAATGTAGAAGATGAATCAGTTATTTAAAGGGCCATGTTAATTGTTAAAAGGCAATAGTAGATATAAGCCCAAATTCAAGCCAACTCATATTAGCAGTTCTTAGTCCTGACCTCTATATATGATAGGCAATTTTTATCACAAATTGGTATCCTTTTATTTTATTTTCTTTTTTTTTTTTAAGGTATAGTTCAATGACAATTACAAAATAATTATAATCAAATATTTTTTTCTTTTTTTTAACTATTAATATTCCATGCAACACTATTACAAATGTTGACCCATTTAATGAATTTTAAAAAAGATTTGTCGGTTGTAATTAGATGCGTTTTAAATTTGACGCATTGAAAAATAAAATATATAATGAATGAAGCGTTTGAAATACGACAAAACTGTTTATTGATAGTAATAAATAAGAAGCATGATCATCTGTACGGAACAATTTTAAATTATCTTTATATCGATGTAATATAAATCATATTAAATTTTTAGTACGATAATTGTATAATCAAAATTTTTAATATTTAGGAAAAAAAATAATATCGATATAATGTTCTATTTAATTGATCTTCTAGAAACAAGAATAGCTATAACCTTACCATTGATATAAGAATTTCCAAACATCAAATGATTTACTTGATGAACTGTGTATGATTATGGTAAGTAAAAACTGTTAAAACCTAATTATTACTCATCAGAAGCTAAGGAATCTAATTTAATTAGTCTTAATCCAAAAGCACAACAAATCAAGTAATACACCTAATCATGAACAAATAATCATTAACATGAACAGCAATGTGAGTCATTTTTAGTATCTAAATCCAAATAAAATTATGTGCTTACCTAAACATTGGAACTGCATTAACTATGTTCTTATCCCTTGTATCAATTTCATGTTATTACAAATTGGCCCACAACTTTCAAATAATATCCAAAATGTAGACACAACTCACATTATATAAGGGAAAGCTTATTGGTGTAAATTTCTTCTACAGAATCAAACCACAAGAAATATTCATGTCTTTAGTTATGAAAAAAAGAAAAATTCCAGCAAAGATGAATGGTAAATCATCTAAGCCAAGAGATAACAAGTTCAAGATTCAAGCTAATCAAAGTGTAAGTTTATTTGTTATATTTACCACACATGTTATGATTTCATTGTATTTAGGTTTGATAAATTCTTAGCAAGTGAAAAATATTTACATTTGTAAAAGTTGTTATGGGTTTGAAAACTAGCGATGCATGTGAATTTATTTATGTGTATTTATGTAATAATTATTTAGCATGACCGAATACATGCTTCTAAAAAAGATATTTATTAATTAAATTGCATTGCTATTATTGGTTAGTTTTTGGATCAATTTACAATATTTCATTTCTTTATCATATTTATAGGGTTTTATGAATAGAGCCGTATGGATTGGTTTAATTACCCTATTTCAACAGAAAAAATATTATTTATATGGTTACTATCAAAATGAAAGATTGTTTATACATGCTACTTTTTTTTTCCCACTTGCTAATTTCTTGCGATTATTAAAATTTAAATTCAATTATTTCAACACAAATTTTGCTTTTTATTGCAGTTCTTGTTTTGATTTGATTTTATGATATGCATAAGTTCAATTGAGAGTTAACAGAGAAACCAAAGATTTGAACTATTTCCCCTGTGTTTTCATATCTTTAAAAAATCTATTTTTGAGGAAAAGATTTTAAAAAGAGGAAAAATTGGGAACAAAAGAAAATAAAATGCGCTTGCATTGCACGCGCGTGAGAAGAGATTGTAAACCCTTTTTCGGACAAAAAATATTTTAGACCGAGAGAGATTTATCGCACCATAAGCTGCGGTGATAGAGGAAAACCAAAAAAATGATTAGCGAAATGCGGTCGGAATGAAATTGAAATGCTCGTGAAATGCAAATTCGGTACAAATGAAATTGAAATTCATATTAAATTCACGCGTTCTCGCGAGTAAAAGCAGCAGTAGTGTAAGCAGTAGTCATGAAGTCCGTGTAAATAGTCATACCAGTCGTCGTCCACATTTGTAGAGAGAGAAACAGAAATTGCTTGTAGAGAGAGAAAATATACGTACAGAGATTGTTGTATAACAAAGACACGCAGTGGCTACACTTCGCCCCTAAATGTGGCGGATAAGCTGTCGCTAACTTGCGCAGCTCGTAAGAAATGGTCGGGTAACACTTGTGGGAAAGTGCTTATTTATTTAGTTTTTGCGCCTTTTGCTGAAATTTTTAATTGCATTGTTTAGCAATAATTTGTTAATCAGCATGTTCTTGTATGCGCATCTCATTTTGTTGATTGGTTAGTTTGTGGCTTGAATTGTTACAGTTTTGATTAAGATGATTGCGTGTAGTGTGGAATTGTGATGATTTTTTGATTTGCTATTCAGGTTGTCTGAATTGAATCTCATCCAAAACAGGATATAAATAAGTAGAAGAGTGTTGAAATTGAAGAAATGGCAGGTGATAATGAGGAAGCTAATACACAAAGACTTCAATCTTCATTTGGAACATCATCATCTTCACTTCCTAAACAACAGCAGCCCTTTTTGATGAATCAACTAGATATACCTCAGTTAAACATGCCACAATTTCGTGGTCAGATTCGGCAGGTCTCACCAAATTTGGGCGTTGAAAATAGTAGTAGAAGAGTTGGCATTCCACCCTCTCATCCACAAATTCCTCCTATTTCCCCTTATTCGCAGATCCCGGTTAACCGCCCTGGAAATCAGCAAACAGGATTGCAGAACTTTAGTACTAGTCCAGGGCCGTCTCATAGTCGGTCCTTGTCACAGCCCTCATTTTTTGCCCTTGATTCCTTGCCACCTATAAGCCCATCACCTTATCTGTCGCCTTCAAATTCTATTTCTGACCAGGTGTTAGCTGATGTGTCTATGGAGGAAATGGATGGGAGCTCTCATTCATTGTTGCCGCCCTCGCCTTTCACAAGGGGTAGTTCATTGAGGATTGGCGAAAGTCTTCCTCCTCGTAAGGCTCATAGAAGGTCCAACAGTGATATCCCATTTGGGTTTATGTCTATTATGCAGTCTTCGCCACCACTTATACCGTTGAGAAGTCCTGGTGCTTTGGATAAGTCAGCGTCTGCAAGAGAGAACTCTGGAGCTCAGCCAGTGCAGTTGGTTAAGAGAGAGTCATGTTGGGAAAAAGGAGGGGAGAGCAATGCCGAAGGGATGGGGGAGAGAAAATCTGAAGGGGAAGTTGCTGACGACCTATTCTCTGCATATATGAATTTGGACAACATAGACGCATTCAACTCTTCTGGTACTGACGAGAAGCTGGGAAACGAGAATCGAGAAGATTTAGATAGTAGAGCCAGTGGTACCAAGACAAACGGAGGTGACAGCAGTGACAATGAAGCTACCAGTAGTGTCAATGAAAGTGGGAGCAGTATACAGAGAGCAGGAGTGTCTTCATTGCCCAAGAAGAGGGAAGGGATTAAGAGGAATGCTGCCGGGGATATTGCTCCAACCACTCGTCACTATAGAAGTGTCTCCATGGATAGTTTTATGGGAAAGATAGATTTTGGCGATGAGTCACCCAAAATGCCTCCATCCCCAGGAACCCTTCCAGGGCAACTCTCACCAACCAATTCAATAGATGCAAATTCAAATGCTTTTAGCTTGGAATTTGGTAATGGTGAGTTTACTGGTGCTGAACTGAAGAAGATTATGGCAAATGAGAAACTTGCCGAGATAGCATTAAGTGATCCCAAGCGGGCCAAAAGGTAATATATATCCTTGTAGTTCATTCTTAGGTTTAAGCTGATCTTATTATTTTCATGTTGTACAATGTAGAGAAATGCTATATATTTAATATGTGGAATTGTGTTTTCAGGATCTTAGCCAACCGGCAGTCTGCTGCTCGGTCGAAAGAGCGAAAGATGAGATATATAGCGGAGCTGGAGCACAAGGTCCAGACTTTACAGACTGAAGCGACCACATTGTCTGCCCAACTTACTCTGCTTCAAGTGAGAGCTAGCTTATAATTATTGGTTTGGTGAATAGTACTGCTGCCTTTCTTTTGATTCTCTAATACTGGTTTCCGTTTTGCATTCAGCGAGACTCTTCTGGACTGACTAGCCAGAACAATGAGCTGAAGTTTCGCTTGCAGGCCATGGAACAACAGGCTCAACTCCGAGATGGTATGAGTTTCATTATGTATTTGTAGTTTTACTCCCCCTTCCTAATTATATTACTTGAATACATCTTTTCTACTGAAGTGGCATGCCCATTTTAATTTTGTACAAATGCTGCTAGAGAATTTGGTTATTCAAATGCTAAAAAAAAACTGGGATTACCATAGAGTTGTAGACGTAACTATATCCTTGAACAACATAAATGAGTTAGTTGACTTGATTCTTGTCTGACTCTTCTTGGCTGCAAGCTTAAGGTTATGGTGTCAGTGATGGCCTATCAGCCATTTCCAAATGACATCTACTTACAGTCTGCAATAGCCCCTTACATCATTGCTTCTTTACCTGTTTAATGTTCTCCGGATTCTGGCAGTAAACTTTAGGATCAGACGATGTTTCTAAATATGAATATGAGCAAAATGGTCTGTGGAATGTTATTTTTATGTTCTCTGTTTAGTTATCCAAGTGGATATGGACTGAATATCCTCAATGTTTAAATTTGTTTGGGTTTATAAATTAGTAATATACGAATACTGTCACTTAAGTACTTTCCATCTCATACTGTCACTTAAGTACTTTCCATCTCATACTGTCAATTAACTGAGAAACCATGCTTTATATGTGGATGGAGCCAATGATCTTGAAATAGTTGCCATCATTTGCCACTTCCTTCTTGCATTACTCTCCAGACATACATTCATCATGTATGGGAATGTACAAAAATGAATATGCAACGAAAGCAAAGTTTGTGAATAGAAGATATTTTTGAAGTGTACTTCCCCGAAAATGTCCATCCAAATGCCTATAACAATCAAGCTATGCACAATGTAATCGTTTATTTTTTGTTTTGGCTTGAGTACCATCTGCATATATTGTTGGTTCCCTTATTTTGCCTACCTATCATTTCTTTTATTCTTTTTTTAGAAAGACTTTAAAAAGTTGATATTGAGTCAATTTAACCCTGTCTACATGTTAGGCATCTAACTATTCATTCTTGTAAACGTCATCCCCTCCCAAACCACCAGTAACACACACATGGACACTCATTACGTTTCTTAAATTGCAATTATTTTGTAAATTGTAAGCACCTTGTGTGTTCTGTCTTTGATGAATTTGTTATCTTTCTTATGGATCATTGTTCTTCTCGTTCACTGTGCCGGTTGGTCTTAATTGCTCTAGTCCTGTTCTTTACTTGCAGGAATTTTATAATGGAAATATATACCCTAGTTTTGAAGTTTGCCAATTGTGCTGCTAGATCGCTTGCTTGCATTTGTGGATTCTCTCTCTATCTTTTCTTTGTAGTGATGTTGGTTGGGTTGGGAAGACATAGATGATACACTCTCTCATCAGTCCTGTCACTTATAGTATGCAAATGTCTTTTAGTAATGATTCAAGATGGTTCTGTGTGAAGTTGTAGCATGGTATGATTAACTGTCTACCATTTTGTTCCAGAAGTCACGGCTAACATTTGCTTATGACCGTCCTTTTTTCTTTGGGTCCTTTTTCATTCTATACCTCAATATGCATCTTGCACTCAGAAATTTTCCTCATTGTGGGTTTTTTGTGACAGCGCTGAATGAAGCATTGACAGCGGAGGTGCAACGCTTGAAGTTTGCAACTACTGAACTAAGTGGAGACACCTCAAAGTTTCAGCAGCTTTCAATTAACCCCCAGATGTTCCAGTTACGCCCGCAGCAGGCTACTCAACTCAACATTCATCAATTGCAACAGCAGCAGCAGCAGCAGCAGCAGCAACAACAACAACAGTCACTGCCACAGAAGCAGTCACATCAATCAAACGGCAATACTTCTGCAAAAAATGAATCAAACCAATAGCTGTTGGTGGCGTACACTTGAATTAAAGCAATAGCTTTTGATGGCATGGTGGCATCAAAGGCTACTATGCCTTACAATTTGTTCGATCTTCATATTTTCCGCAGTTTTTACCGAATTGCATTCATTCATTAGTTTTGCACCTTCAACTCAATACATTGAGGTGCGGAGTCTACATGTTTACTGTTCTTGCATGTTTATCTCCATCTGTTAGTCGTACACAAACTATAGTGTCTTTAAGCTTCAATTTATGCGCTAGGGAAGATATTGTGTCGAGGGAAACTGTTTTGTTGGATCAAATTTGTTCTCAATTTTCATCTGTTTTGAGTTACTATTGTTGGTGACATTACATTTTGGTTTCTTGCACTAAGATGGGCAACTACATGCTACTTAACATCCGCCAAATTTATTGAACCTGCGTTTTCTGAAATTTCTGTTTTCGATATCTCATTATTATATGATCTTCTTATGATCGTTCATTTAACCTGTTCAGCTTTTAATTAAGATGCATTATTATGCCGTGATTTTTTATATAACAGTTTCATGCATCACTATTCCCAGTGCAATGCATTTAGATTTTTAGCTGAGATTCGTTGGACTTGTGAGAATAATAAAATTATTGGTTTGTCTTGAAGGTTAGCCTTTGAACATGCTCTCCCACCCCACTCAACCGACAACAATGACAATTAAACATGTAGGAAACTTAGTTGAAATTTTGTTGACGTGAGTTTGCAAAGTCAGTGTTAGGCGATTATAGCGTGATGCAAAATGCCTTAATAATGAAATATGGGGAAAAGGCAAAAGACATTAGGTTAGGTCAACCAGGAGCATGGCCCAACGTAAAATACTTGCTGGTTACATTCTATTAATTGGATTAATACTTAAATATTAAATATTTCATTTTAAAATCGTTGTCAGGATGGCCGAGTGGTCTAAGGCGCCAGACTCAAGTTCTGGTCCTCGTGAGAGGGCGTGGGTTCAAATCCCACTTCTGACAAACTAATTTTAATTCTTTTTTTTAAGAAATTCATCTAAGATTTAGCGTAGTAAACAATATTACCAATAAAAAAATAAGAGAAAGTATAAGAAATTCCTTTTTTTTTTTTACATATATAATCTGACAATTTATTTTTATCCAGTTATTGGGCCTTGCAAACCCGCAAGGTCCGTTATTGGGGTGAGGGCCTGAATCGGTTGTGCTCTCTAAGTAGTCCGGTGAGTATTTAGCTCCATACCTGGTCCAGCCCAAATCAAGTGTCCTTCCAAACGACGCCGTTTCAACAACTGTTACACTGCCCTTCCCGAACTTTAACTACCATGGTCATCCATTCACGCCCCCAAAACCCTACTTCGCCCCCGCCAGGCGACCCGACCCGCGATGGAAGACCGGAGAGCCCTGGGTAATACTTCCAAAGACGTCTCAGCCACTGAAGCTCCGGCTTCGGCTCCCGTTCAACCTCAGCCGAGCGCGGAGGAGCTGGTGGCTAAAGCCATAGCTCCAGTTAAGAGAGATTTCCTCCGCCCGCCGCCCGTCAGAACTTGCGATAGAAGCGACAACAATAAAGCTGATGACAAAGCAACCGCCCAAAACGACGGCGTCTCCTCTCCAATTATCAAGGAGAAGAAATCCAAACGCCAGCTAAAACGCGAGCGCCGTCAGGTCCGAAAATAAGTTGGTTGTTTTGGACAGTTAATTGCGTGGTATATGAAATGAAATGCCATTTGCTTGCTTATATTAAAGGGTGAAGCTTTTTCATAATGAATTATTTCTTTTGCAAAGAGTGATGGAATTGCTTGATTTCGTTCTTTCATAGTTTATTTGATTTAATAATTTGTGATGCGGTTGTGTGAAGTGGACTAAAGGTTTGTTAGAAATAATATAGGAACAAAAATCTGCGCTGCATATATGTCCGGAGGTAGCAAAAAGCGGGAAGGTTAGTTCATGTCCGTATAACGAAAAGTGCCGCTTCAGCCATGATTTGGAAGCATTCAAAACTCAGGTAGACTTAGAAACTGAAAGAAGATTAAAAAAAAACTTACCAAATCTCTGGTTGATTATTTTCTTTTGTTCTATCTGGCTATTCTATCGAAGTAATGTTTTTATTTAGTTATTGTGCTGGGACTTGGTGTTGTTGAATGCAGAAACCAGATGATTTAGATGGCCTGTGCCCTTTCTTGAGTAGGGAGGGGCCATGTCCTTATGGTCTGGCTTGTAGATTTGCGGGCACACATAAGGATGATAATGGTGAAGTTGTTAACGGAACGATTAATGAAGACAAGAGAAACAGTGAAATGAATGTATTGAAAAAGGATGTTCAGAAGCTTTTATGGAAAAACAGGATGAAGTTTCCCAAGGCAGATGCTGCACTCAAACTTCTTGGGCTTCTGGCAAGGACAAGACCTTTTACTCTTATTAACCTTCTCCCAAAGCAATGAATTCTGTTTAAATTTTAACCTTCAAAATTCTTTTATCAGAATTTTGTTTACGTTGGGCTTTTTGTTTACTTTAATATTTTGATTGCAGGGGCAGGGAAAAAAGAAAAATATGGGGGATAATGACAATGATGGCCAAATTGTTGCCAATGGCTCTGGAGATGTTGATGGAAATGATTGTTGTAGAGCGACTGCTGACGCCAGCAACAAAATCGATTGCTCTGCTGAAGTGTTGGAAGAAGGTAAACCAGATGAAGCAGATGTGGCTGATGAACTTCGACCACCCAAGAAGACAAAATGCTCAATAGATGAAACTTGTTCTGCACCACTTGATGATGGTTAGTTATATAGAGATTGATGTATGCTCCATTTTAAGTTTTGTGTTTAGGGTGTTTTGGTTTATCTGGTGTATTGTAGCAGTTCAAATTCTCCACGAGAAAGACGTGGACAAAAGCTGTGAACAGAATGAACCAGTATCCATCATTGAAAATATTGTGGAAGACAATGATAAATGCCTAAAGTTACACCCAAGGGAAAAGAAACTCATTGACTTCAGAGAAAAGCTCTATCTTGCTCCCCTAACTACAGTTGGAAATCTACCCTATCGCCGGGTCTGCAAGGTTCTGGGAGCTGATGTTACATGTGGTGAGATGGCAATGTGCACCAATCTTTTGCAGGTTGGCAAAAACTATTTTTCTTCTCTGCTAAGCTAATTTGTTAATGGGATAGGAAGTTGCCATTGGTGTTGCAGAATTTAGATGATTTGGTTAATGATGTCTATAATCCTCTTGCACTTAATGAAGCCCTTTTGAACTTGCTCACTTGGGATGTTTGTGCTGAATTAGTTAAAAAAGCTATGTAATTATTTGACAAAATTTGTTCTCTTGCCCTTTTAGCAGGCTGTTTACATTTTCCATGTCACCTTTTCTTTGTATGTGGTGTGAAGAGCACAGTTGGAGATAGGGATCTCATGATTAACATATAGCTTTCAGAAACTTTCATATTGTTAACCCTACCTGATTCTCCTAGAACTTAATCTACCTTGAAGTTTTCAAAGTTCAGAATACCCCATGTAAAACAAAGGTTCATCCATCATCCTGTCTGCTGATAGGTCATGGAATCTGTCCTGCTTGCCTTCTTCGATATCAAGAAGGTCTTAATCCAATATTTATTAGCAGCTCATACAATTCTCAGTGTTTAAACGTTCACCTTTATTGGCTAGCAGTTACTATGACGTACATGTTTTGTCGGCTTACTGATTAAAGGTTAGTGAAGTAAAATAATCATTGTCGCACTGTTCTATGGAGTGTTGTACAGGGTCAAGCTTCGGAATGGGCTCTGCTAAGGCGCCATTCATCAGAAGATTTCTTTGGTGTCCAGATCTGTGGGGCATATCCTGATACTGTTGCAAGAACTGTTGAACTCATAGAGCAGCATTGCACAGTGGATTTCATTGATATTAATATGGGATGTCCAATTGATATTGTCGTCAACAAGGGTGCTGGCTCTGCCCTTCTTACAAAACCGATGCGAATGAAAAGTGTCGTAGAAGCCACTTCTAGAGCGGTCGACACAGCAGTGACTATCAAGGTATTTGCAGTTTTTGGTGCATTCTTGATTTTATCTTGTTGGACAGAGGCTGGAGCAATCAAGCCCTAATAATCTATCTCATTCCACAATATAAAATATATCAATTGCAGATATTTATGCTCCTAGGTTATAAAAGGACATGGGCAGATAAGTTTCATTTTTAAACAAAATATTGAATACCTGGTTAGCTCCTTAGAATAATTCTTGACCATTTCTGGCATGGTAAACTTTGAGGAGGTTCCTCTGCTGTATCTGTAGTTGTTTCTGCATCTCCAGGTACGAACAGGGTATTTTGAGGGCAAAAACCGGATTGACTCTTTGATACCAGATATTGGAAACTGGGGAGCCAGTGCAGTAACAATACACGGTCGGACACGACAGCAACGGTACAGCAAACTTGCTGATTGGGAATACATCTACCAGTGTGCACAAGCAGCCCCTTCTAATCTTCAAGTCCTTGGAAATGGTGATGTGTTCTCTTACTTGGACTGGAACAGTCACAAGTCTGATTGCCCTGAGCTCTCTTCATGTATGATTGCTCGCGGCGCATTGATTAAGGTATGTAGTCGAGCTTTATCTTCATCTCCTCAACAATCTAAAACATCAGCTTACTGTTTGAAGTCTACCATATTTTCAGCCCTGGATATTTACTGAAATTAAGGAACAGAGGCATTGGGACATTAGTTCTGGAGAGCGGTTGAATATTTTGAAGGATTACGTATGTTTTGGCCTTGAACATTGGGGTTCCGACTCGAAAGGTATATTAACATGTATTTATGCATATTTACTTGCTTGTGCATGTCTAGGTATAGCTGGATGACAGGTTCTCATTGATGTATCGCATGTGCAAGCAGACACATCCATCTTGCCTTAGAAGAGGGAATTTAGAATTCTAAGGCAGTTTTTCCTCCACCATATAGAGTTTATAAACTGTATGTGACTGGAATTCAAAAGAATCAACTTTCTTTCACCCTGTTTTCTCTGTTGTATTTTTATGTATTGTTAATATATTTCTATTTAGGAGCAGTGGTACATTTATAGGTCATTTTAACTTACAAAAAAGTTGGACGTGCATTACATCATTTGTATTTAATGGCAGGAGTTGAGACAACAAGGCATTTCTTGCTGGAATGGCTTAGTTACACTTGCAGATACATACCAGTTGGTCTCTTGGATGTTATCCCGCAGAGGATAAATTGGCGGCCACCCTCATATTTTGGTCGTGATGAACTTGAGACCTTAATGGCTTCTGATTCTGCTGCTGATTGGGTACATTACTTTTCTCTGTTTAAGCTTCCTCTCTAAACTTGATGTATTTTGTGAATCATAACTTTTCCTGGACATTTTTGCTGCAGATTAGGATATCTGAGATGTTGCTTGGCAAGGTGCCTTCTGGGTTCACATTTGCTCCCAAGCACAAGTCCAACGCATATGACAGAGCAGAAAATGGGTAAATGGGGCATCATGTTGGGGTGTATTTTTTTTTTTTTCCCCCTGAAATTGCACAATGATTGGTGATGCAGCCATTGCATGCCACACAAAATTGCTTGTCAAAGATTGCATAGGCTTTAAGAGAAAAATGGTTTCTCTAGTAGAGCCTTATAAATTTTGTGGACTTACAATTTCAGAAATGAAATCCAATTTATATTAATGAGTGTAAGATAATGATCACTATTGCTACTGCAATGTTTTGTGTCCTGATTTCGTTTCATATTTGTAATCATAGAGCACTTGTAAAATCTGGAAAAAAATACAGTTTTTTTTCCCAATATATATACTATAATATCCTTACTATCTATAATAAAACAACATTGATAAGTATTTACAATTGAAAATATTTTTCAATAATCACAACAAATAACATTTGTTGACAAGTAGATTTGAAAATATTTTTCAAAATATATGACGGTTTTTGTTAACAAAAAATTCAAACATGTTCTTATTTTTACACATTCTTCAATTTCGGTACTCAATATTTTTTTAAGAATTACAAAAATAACACCTAAACAAAGCCTTCATTATTTTCAGTATGCAGTTACATCATTTTTTCCCAAAACATAATTCTCATTCTCTATATTTTCCAATCCCAGTACCCATATATATTACCCAAAATATTTTCTGAGAATTTGTTTTTCCTGGACAGCAAGACCTTTTAAATTATGAGTCTTGCGGATGGCAGATTTCCAAATCTTGCATGTACTTGATCTACCAACGATAACAGGTGAATGTAAGCCCAACCCAATGTTTTATCAGTCCCCTTGATTAACCAGAATTAAAATACATAATGCATAGCCAATATAATAAACTCACCCAGTGTTCATTACTCGCATAAATTAACCAGGAATAGAATATATAAAAGCATAACCAAAATTGTTGTATGAGCAATTGGTTCGCCACCCATACTTTAAATAAAGCAGAAAGAATTGCACAAAACATGTGTTTGTTCATCAATTGAACTATGGGTTCTGCTCTTTCCATGACCAGAAAAGCTTTATAATCAGGTAAATTATGCACCAGTATATCCCAAAATAAAATGATAAATGCCCCTACTACTACGCAGAGAATTTGATCTCCTTTTTTGAGTCCAGTTCTGTAACATCCACCCCCTTCTTAATTCTAGTTTCACGAAGCCAACCCCCATCAATGGATTCCAGACTTCCACTCAATCCATCATCAAGAAAATCCCCAACCCTCTTCACTTTGCCCGTTGGCTGCACCGGGTACTTACCAGAAAAGCAAGCATAACAGAAGTTGGGAGAATCACCCCCCAACAACTTCTTCAAGCTATCAATTGGCAGAAACGCAAGCGAATCCGAGCCAATGAACTCCCTAATCTCCTCCACGCTCATCCTATTCGATATCAACTCCTCTGAACTAGGCGTATCAACTCCATAATAACACGAGCCTATAATTGGAGGGCTCGCAATTCTCATGTGAACCTCTTTCGCTCCGGCCTCCTTTAACAACCTTACTATCTTCGAAGAAGTCGTTCCTCTGACAATCGAATCATCCACCACCACGACACGTTTCCCCTCCAACACCGCCCTCACTGGCGATAATTTGAGCTTCACACCAAAGTCCCTAATCTTCTGAGATGGCTCGATAAACGTCCTCCCAACATAATGTGACCTAATCAACCCCTGCTGAAATGGTACTCCTGTTTTCGCAGCATATCCGAGCGCAGCCACAACCCCAGAATCAGGCACTGCAATCACCACATCACAATCTACTGGTGCCTCAGTAGCTAAGATTTCTCCAAATGCGTGCCTGGATTCGTATACAGACCTTCCGAAAACGACAGAGTTCGGCAGAGCAAAGTAAATATGCTCGAAAATGCATGATTTGGGCTCGGGATGAGGCATCAAACAAACCGACCCGACCCCTTCCTTATCCACCACAAGAACTTCACCCGGATAAACCTCTCTTTCATACGTCGCCTCAATCAAATCCAAAGCGCAAGTCTCGGAAGCAAAAACCACAGCACCATTGCTCCTGCGACCCATTACCAACGGCCTGAAACCAAAGGGATCCCGAACCGCCACAAGCTTGTCCTCTGTCAAGAAAACCATAGAATAAGCCCCCTCCAGCTTTTCGCAAGCCTCAACAATTCTCATAAAGAACGGCCGCGCCTTCGAAATCGCAATCAAGTGCAAAACCACCTCCGTATCCGAGCTCGTGTTGAAAATAGACCCGTTGTCTTCAAGCTCCGCCCGCAACGCTTGGTAATTTACCAAATTCCCGTTGTGGGCAACTCCAACCGACCCAAATCGGTAACCAGCAACAAAAGGCTGAACATTTTTAAGCATAGAGGATCCAGCTGTCGAATAACGGACGTGGCCTATGGCTATATCTCCAGGCAACTTATCCAATTTCGACTCGCTGAAAACCTCGGACACGAGCCCAACGCCGGTAACCGACTGGAGGACGTTATCGTGCACCGCCACAATCCCTGCGCCCTCTTGCCCGCGGTGCTGGAGCGCGTGGAGGGCCAAATAGCAGAGGCGGGAGGCTTCCGGGTCGCCGTAAATTCCCACCACCCCACATTCTTCCCGAGGTTTATCGTCATCATCTTGAGAAAATAGTGTGTTATCAGTATTTGAGTTGGTTGAATTTTTGTAGGTTGAGACGATATCTGAGATGGGATTGTTTGCGAGGGTAATATGGAGGGGTTTTTGGAGGGTTTTGGGGAAGAGGGGGGACCAGGACTTGGAGGGCGCCGGGAGAGGCGAGAGGCGGGTGGTGGAGGACGTGGGATAGGCGGACGCGGAAGTAGTAGCTGCGACGGATGAGGCGGCGGTGGTGGCCATGGGAGTTGAGGAGATAAGGAGGTGGCTGGGAGAATGGACTATGAATAGCCAAAGGGGGTGGACTAGGTTTTGGTGCCTTTATGTTTGTTGTCAGATGAGGAGGAGAGGAGTTTGGGGAAAATTAGGTTGCACAGTTCGGTGATTATTGTGAGTATCAGGAGGAATTTGATTGGTCTGTGATGATTCGAACGGACACAATTCAACGTCCTCGAAAGGTAAAGTACAGAGAAAATCTACTTGCGGCGTGATGGGACTTGTGTCCTTTTTCTTCTTTGACTTCTTCTACGGTCATTTTAATATGTTATTATTATCGGATTCCGGATTTGGGGAACTTATATTATTATGTGTAAAAATTAAAAAATTGAAAAATTCTTCTAATTAAATTTAATTTAATTGATGTAATATAAAAAAAAATGAAATGTATAATAACTTAAATGGTAATATATCATCCTATTATTATTTAACATATTATCATTTTCACATAAATTCATACACAAAATAAAAATAAATAAATAAGAAAACTAATATACAACGAAACGAGTTCTAAGCATTTTAAATTCAAGTCCTTGATCAAAAATATGTAAATATGAGAGTGTCAAAATGTTATTAAAAACTTTGATGTTACAACTTTACACCAAACTTATTTTCAATTATCATCTTAAAAATGTGGCACGTATTTTTCTATTTAAAAAATAAGTAGAGTACACGTTAAATTTAATACATTTAGTTCTATGAGACTTTAGCAATGCAAATAATAATAAAGAAAGAAAGAAAGAAAGAAAGAAAGAAAAGAATGAATAAAGGGACCAAGGTGGCCATTGAGTTGAATTTTGCGATCCTTTGGAGTTCTTTTTATAAGATTCGGCTAAAAACTTTTGTGGGCTCAATGCTAAAGAAAAAGCTTAAAAAAGTAGCGGCAATTATTGACTACAGGTTCAATGATGCTACCCGCCGAAGACCAAATGGGCTGGGCTGGGCAGGGCCTATTAAATGAATGGATGGAGTACAATTTTCTTGATCTAAAAATGCACTCTTATAGGCTGATTTTGACATTTTCTTAAACTGAAAGACGTGTATTCACTCGAACCAAAATTATTGATAAGCGTATTCTATTTTTAGAAGCAATCGACTGCTTTTGGGAAGTGATTTCCCCACTGACACTTGTACGGTGCAAAGCAGAACAGTTGCTCTTTAGCTTTATCTTAATAAAGTAAGAAGTGAAATTGGAATCCAATACCTCAATCTTTGAATTTTTGCTATGCCACTAAACTAAGTTTCCTTGGCAATATTCCCACAAATCAAACGCTTAAATTATTGGGCTCCAATGCACCACACTATAATAAACTATAGAAAAAAAACATAGTTACTATTCATTTGAGTACTGTCACAAATACAAATATGTAAATTTAACCGCTCGAAAACTTACTTTGATAATATGTAATTCTTCATCTATCAAGATGTGAATTTTTTTTAACTAAAACAGGTCTACGGTCCAAATGCCAAAACTTTTTAGTGTTTTCCACGTAACAGCTGAGGAATAAGAGATGGATGAAAAGAAATTCGGACCCATTTTCAGGAACATCACATCCCACTTGCGTTTTGGGTGTGTTATAGTGAGCTCCGAGTTCTTAGTGGCCAAGGGAATTGGCTAACAAACATGTGGACCAAGAGAGGGAATATCCCACATCCCTTGCATCCAGTCCAAGTCCATGTCCGGGCCAAGATTCCCGGAAGAAGCTAAGAGCAAAATGCTCTGTCAGAGTTTGATTTTGAAGATTTTGTTTTCGATAATTGATGATAGCATGCCATGAATTAACAAACTAAACGAAAACGATTCATAATTGGATTTTGCAGCAGTTAAGTTAATAAAAGTTAATGCCAAATCAAACTGCATCCAAGCTGCAACGAGAATGGAAGTAGTCTGCAAGAGTATGGAAGTAGTGAAACCTCGACATGGATGAATTTCATAATCAAAATTCACAAGAATACCAATCTATCTTCTTGTCAGATGCATTTCAACAATGCTTTCAGTCAATCAAAGGAGTGCTAAACAAAAAAAGTTTTTCAGGCAGAAAAATGATCAAGATAGCAAAATAGATAATACAAGTTCAGAATAAACTAATAGGAATATGGTTGTTTGGTTCACTCTTAAAAAAGGAGGGAACCTTATTCACTATAGTGCACAGAGAGAACGTCGAACAACTTGCCAACATAGATTTAAGTTTATAATAGGGCGTGGGGAGAAAAAAGGAAAAGAAAAGTTAAAGAGCATAAAATGCATAAAGTCTTAATTTGCCATGTTGTAGTTTGACACAGGAACTTGTTCCTGTGTTTACCCAAGCCGACATCAACCTGTTCTCATTATTATGTGAACACCGCTATCAGTGTCGACAATGTCACTAATTTCACCAATCTTCAACTTGAATGTGGCATCTTCAAATGGTTTCTGCATCTGACCACGGCCGAAAGGACCTAAAAGAACAGACATAATGAGCTCATAATCATAACACTGGGTTATAAAAGAAACATGAAAGAGTATATCTGAAAGAAAAATAAACCCGCAATTTTCGATAATATCTGAAAGACGAGAGAATTAAAAGAGTATCTGCAGTTCACGCCAATGGCCAGTCTAACCCAAATAAGTGGACATTAGAATAATAACTGGAAAATGGGAATTTGGATTCCTTTCGTCAGGAACCAAAGACCAAAGTCAATCTTGGGCATTAGAAGCAACATTGCTTCTCATACAAAGGAGAAAATAAACTTCCTATTCCAAACAGTTTCTTCATGCACAAGGATAAACCTAAGATTTTGATGATACCATGACAAATGCAGAAGCTACAGAGATCAAAAAATTGACCCACCTCCTACATCAGATATTAACCACTTCTAACTACAATAATGTAGTACTAAGTTAAGCGAGGATACTCAGCCAAGCAATTGGTGAAATTTTCAAATGGGAGAAAATAATGCAAACTACTCATGAGAAGAAAGTTAAAAATCAAATAGGTTCCATGCAGTTTAAACCTTTTAGATTGTAACAGGGTTGAAAGAGCAGCATAAGCGCTGAAGATAGTAGCATCTCTCTTACTTTCAAAGCTTGACTACAGTTCATGGCATGAACCTTTAAATGATAAAGGAGGTGACATGGATGATAATGCAAAGTGAATGACAATTTCTAAAGTTGAACAAAAAGTATACCTTCATCAGAATAAAAAAAGCATCTTGAGCTTGAAGTAAAATAATATGTATCAACTACATCAGAACATCATATCAGTCAACATAAAGGACATGTGAGCATGCAAGCTGGGCATGCCACTAAAGCAAAACTAAACTCACAAAAACATCCACCATTGATACCACCAAAGTGAGACACTGATTACAATGAAAAACACAGAGAACTAGATCAAATCATGGCATAGTACTCGTCATAGACCATAATTTGAGTGAGTTTCAGATTTAGGCCTAAGATTAATTTGCTATCAATATAGAGCCAAGTAACTCCAGAAACCTTACTCTATAGTACATATCATCTTCCTTATAACACATGATGCCATATTCTTTGCCTTTAATTGCATATTAAAAAACCCTTGGCATTTGACCAAATTCAATTGGATAATATAATCTCCACCCATGATTATATAAAGGATCAAACACATCAAATATGTAGTGGTATAGCTAATTCTTCAAATTCCCAAATTCAAACAACTTCAATCCAAAATTATCAGTTGGTTATTAAAATGTACAATAGCCAACCATTATCCTTAATTTTCAAATCCAAGAAAAACATCAAAAAATATATAATTATTTATCAAATATTTGTTTACAAAAGCAAACACACACCACTAATATGAAACTTCTTCCATGCCATTGATTTTCTCTCCATAGAATGATGTACAGTAATGTTCTCATAATTGCAGCCCAAAGCCCATCGTATTCTTTCATACAAGTTCCAACCATAACTAAAAGACCAACCTGAAAATTCAAAGTATTCTAGCAAGAACTAAAGCAACAAACGTCAAAGCATACAATATGTCACAATAAATAAAGCCAAATAAAGGCCAGCTACAAGTATTAATTTATATCTCACCCACCGTCAAAATTTCAAAAAAAAAAAAAAGACGAAATCAAAAGACCAAAATAACCCCGTTGAAAAATAAAAATTTCAACTTCCATACCAAGATCGCCGCCGCGCTTGGCTGAGCTGCAGTCCGAGAACCCAGACGCGACATCGTCGAACCTCGTTTTACCGGCGAGGATATCGTCGCGGAGGGTTTTGAGCTGGGCGACGGCGTTGTCCCTTGTGGTGGCAGAGATGCGGCGTCCCTCGGGATCCTTCCAGGAGGACTTCCGGCGGGATCCTTCGTGCTTTATCAGTATGTGCGATGCCCTCACCTGCTGGCTCGACGACATTTCCCGGTTTATCCGGCGGATGATGCGGTGGTTAAGATCGAAGAGACAGAGAGAGATGGCTGTGGGGCTGGTGTGGTAGTGGTAGTAGGAGTGGAGTGGAAAGACTGGCTTTTGGGTTTATTTGAAGGGTTCGCGTGCGAAGGAAGCGACGTCGTGTCCTCTGCTACTAACAAAAAAAAAAGTGCAATTGATTTCTCCAAAATTGAAGAATCCAGATATTTTAGTTTAGTGTGTATGATTTTATTATAAATTATTTTTAGAAAGGAAGAAATCAAAACCAAAACCAACTTTGCATGATTTGGGGTATGAAAAGGTTCTTTTGCTTTTCTTTTTTTTTTTTTTTTTAATTCACCTATCCAAGATTTACCCTATTTAAGTTTTGAAAAATAATATCCACCCCAAATAAAATCGATCGTATGGTATTCACAACATATTCATTTTCAAATTTGACACGTAGTTTTCTGTAGAAATAGCAATACACAGAGATGAATATTTTTATCACCGTCAGCCCTTTCCAATAAATCAAATCACCGTCACTCATATTTATACCCCAAATACTTTTAATTGCGTCAGTTTCCTTTATATTTCTTTTGCTTCTTAAAGGTAGAATAGAAGGATATTCTTATTCTTGACAATCCAAACATAGGTTATTGTAAAAATCAATAGATAAATAAATCATAGATTGTGCACTCCCCATACTGTATAAAGGCTGTATTGTTAACACTAAACCTTCTTCCCCTTACTTTTTTGGTTATATAAATATATGATCGACTTATAAATAATATCTTACACGATATTTGAAAATTTACAAAACATCTTCGATAAAAAATTTAAGAGATTATTTTGTAAGCTTAAAAAATTGAAAATAAGATAAAATCTTGCAAACTTCTTAAAGAAGTAAATAACAAAAATTCTAATTTATTTTTTAAGACCTTATCACCCCATTGATGTTCTCATTCAAGACCATGATAACTTAGAACCAGATTCACAAGGAACGCAATGCACGCATTGATGCTTAATGTAAAATTAAGGTATTAAAGACTTTTCAATCAAATCCCTTCAAATTTAAGTTTAATTGTTTAATTTTATTATTTTCAAAATTAAAACAAACTTACAATTCCAAATCCCATCAACACTTTTCCTTGGCATTGCTAGTGGTTTGGTTAAAGTTATTTAAAATATATAGTAAATTTCTATGTATTATAATTTTTTTAATTATGCAATTCGTAAGAAGTCTGTAAGATTATAATTTTTATAATTAGTATGGTCAAAGTTAGAAAAGTTTGTTAAAATTTTAAAAATAAGTCTGAAATTTTGTATTTTTTTAAGGAATTTATAAAAATTTAATATCTTTTTTAAAAAAATTACTAAACATTTTATAAACTTTTAAGAGCTTATACATTAACGGACTTTTGTAGTTTTCTTTAATTGTTATTTCATTGACATGTTACAAAAAGATACAAAAAATATCTCTCTCTGACCCAGTCCAAGAGCATAAAGGGCCGAAGCACAAAGCCGTGGGAGAACAGCTGGGCCAAAAGGGCTCAGATTTCAGGCCATATCTTCCTTTAGAGAGAGGAAAAAAGAAGAAATTTTCGTTCTGCTTTTTTCTTTTTTCTGTCAAAAACTCGTTAGTCGCAACAATGGCGCCGCCTCCTGGACCGTACTCCGGCACCAGCACACTCGCGTTGGTAACTTCCATTTCATTCTCCGATCTATTATTTATCCTATATTGACATATATGCATATATTGTGTGTATATTTATTGAGAATTAATCTGAATTTCAATGAATGTGGGCAGGTGGCTAGGGTTTCTGCTTTCTCTTTCGGACTTGTTTACGGGAGCTTAAAGCTTAAGATTCTTAAGGTATTCTTTCTTTTTTTTATTTTTGTTTTTCATTTCTTTTGATTCGTAGGAGATGAATGGAAATATGAGTAGATGTTTTGTTTGTCCTGTTTTGAGCTTTAATTTAATTGTTTGCTTTTTGAAGTGAATCTGTGGATGTTAGTTTATATTGATCAGTTTTTCTACGGTTTGGTGTTGGCTATATTTAGATCTGGCATTTGGTGTTGACTTATCTATCTAAATACAGCTTGAACCATTTATTAAATTTTTACTTTATGAATGTGTTGCTATAGTTGTGAAGTAAGATTAGGGATGGCATAATTTAAGATGGAGAATGTAGCCATGAAACTGCCTTTTAGAGCAGGTGTGAGGAAATTGGGATAAGTTTGCTTGTGTTTGTTTGAATTGAAGTTAATGAAGATAGGTAGCAAAGTTTTTAGATCTCCTGATGTATGGCTTCGAACTGTAAATAAAAATATTCATGTGAATATATGTGGGGAGGGGCTCATTTCAAAACCATTCTAGAGCTTTGCCAATATATGAGGATGAAATTGTTGCACGATTGCTGAGTATTTTGTAGTAACAGCCGTGATTGAGTATCTTGTTTTAGACCTGATAAATAATGCATGGTGGTAGTGCCTAAAAGAACTGTTGCTTCTCATGATGTAATCACTTATTTCCTGGCAATTGCAACATCTATTCAGCTATTATGTTTGTCGGCTTTTTCTTGATAAGAAGGTAAGGCTCTATGTGGTTATAAAGTTTTGGGTACATTTGTGTTGGGAAAAGTGAAAAAAATGCCTTGGAAGAGTTGTTTTTAAAAATTGGAAATGTATTTGGTTGCGATTTCTAATAGAGCCAAATTTATGTTATGTGTCATTTCAGTGTGATGTTAGTGGTGTCAAATCTTGGAGTTAGTTATTTGTTAATAATATAAAATGCAATAATGATTGTGTGTGGAGAGAGAGAGAGAGAGAGAGAGAGAGAGAGACGCTAGGTGTATTGGAAAATGAGATATCCGGAGATGAATTTGATAAAAATTTGAGGTTGTATCAAAAAATTGGTAAAGTTTTATATAACTTTATCAAAATCCAAATTTGCACTGTTGGAATTTGGATGTGCCTCCGAGAGTTAAGATCAAATGGAGTCTAGAATTTTTGGACATTGGCTCCTTTAGAGAATATGTTGTGTTTAAATTCTTGAGTGCTCTACGCGTGTTTGTGATAATTATATCATCTTTTTAGAATGAAAAAGTAAGGCTGGTGCCATTGCATGAGAAGAAATAGGTGTTGACTAGCAAGCAGATAGCTTTCTTCACCTCAACTTTGTATAAAAGAAATTTATATAAGGATATTTAGATTCCATAGACAATAGAACAAAATCTGCACCCAACCCCCATAGACCGAAAAGGGCTGAATCTTAGTTCCTATTCCCCGGAATCAATATGCATTTTTCGGTAGTCATTGGTCAAACTCATTCATGAATACTACATCTTGAACAATTGCATTGTGACATTTGTAGAATGGGCAGTGCTCATACTCTGTGAGCTCCTTCGGTATGGAATACCGAGTATTATACTATGAAAAAGCAGATGCTGTGCGTACTGTTCATATTAGTTGATCATCTACATTGCTGGTGCATGTGGCTACATAAGGTCCTAGTTTTCTGTGTGCATGCATCTTAACATTTTTTTCATCAAATCACATTTGATTCTTTTCTTTTCTCTGTGCTGTAACAAGTTTTTGTAACCATTTTATTATTTTTCTCTTCTTTTTTGTCACTTGCCTAGTGTTGTGCTGTAACAAGTGTTTGCAACCATTCAATTATAAGCCGATTTTCATCTGTCGTGTGAGCATTGAGAAGACTTACATTTTGCCTTTTTCTTATTTCACCAGGCACAGGCCAAGTCTCACAAGAAAGCTGAAGCTAAGGGACATCACTAGAGGAACATTCTTTTTGTGTTTTATTTGCTGTCTGATGGAAATAATTGTTGAGAAAAAATAGTTTTTCATTCTGGCCTGATGTGCAGGACCATAAATTTCTACTTGTAACTGTTCAGTCTGCGGACAATGGTTGCATGCATCGTGCTTTAGTCTCCGTGATTTTGTTTCAATTTTCACAATACATCGATGACTTTGGAAATGAGATAATATAGTTCAACAAGAAACACATGTACTTGCTATCTGCAAGAAATAGATTACTTTGCAGGCTTATGTTGCAATACGCTCTGCAGTTGATTTCCTTGGTTTGGTATCAATCAGGTGCTTTAAGACGGGGCTTTGAGGAATAAACACTATGCTCTGTTGGACGTCTTCATATGACATTGTTTTTTGGTTGCCCTTGGATAGTAGATTATCATGGATCCTTTGATTATTAATATGTTTCTGCGGCTTGGATCATTTTTTTTATTGTGGTATGGATGAACTTTGACATGATATCCTTGAAGTACTTTCCTATTTGATACAGTTTCAACATGAAATGCCAGTGGTATGATCATCACACGTTGACAAATGGGATTCCCTCCAATTTTTTTTGATTTGATAATTGATATATTATGTATCTTATCTACATCTAAATTAATTCATACTATATATAGTCTGTTGGACATTATAGCTGTTCTTCTTTTGCAAAAATCTAACGTGTGTGCTTGAAGTGCAAAAATACAGGAGGTGCAAAGTGGACAAGAGAGAGAGAGAGAGAGAGTATATTTACAGACTTTTCATTTATACTGTACTACCCATTGTTCTGAGTTTACAATTTGCTTGCGTCCAATATGGACATAATGTAGCAGGCTATGAACTAGCAAAACAAAATCAGGAGAATCTTCAGAAAATTGTAACGTGGGCAATTGAGGGCTCACAAACAAGTGAGCGCAGGTTCTCCAAATTTAAAATGCAAATATCCAACCTGCAGTGGAAAATGGAGTAATAAATCTTGGCACCAAAAAAGAAAGAGAACACAAGTATTTGAACATTATTTAGAAGCACCAAACAATCCTAATGCTTTAGGGGATGACTAATCTTCTGGAAAACTCTCAAGCCCACAAACAATACACAGAGTGCAGTCATAAATTATTCAAGTTATGATGGAAATGCAAGTGGAACAATGGAAGCTAAAGTGATCAACTAACTATTACAGATTATGGAAATGCAACTGCAACAGCCATAAAGACTTTTTTGAGACCGTATACAAGAGACGGAGGAAAAGTACTATCAGACAGGCTTGAGAATCAAATGGCCCAGCCACTCTAAACATGGGATGATTACTGCAATAAATAGTGTTTTAAGTTGAATGAGTGTCCAACAGAGCAGCTGCATTAACTTTTAACAAGCCAGTTTCAACATCAAATGCCAAGTGGTACTGCAAATGCTAACTCATAATTATAATTATTTCCATATATTGGTGACTGAACTAACCAGTAATGAAGCAATCCCCTGCGCACATTGCAAACTCCATAGATTCTGATGTGCTAGACCAAACTACTTGACATAAATGATGCCCTCATCATCAACGTCATCTCCCTCCCACTCCACATCATCATTGCTTCCATCAGCAAGCTCTCCGGAATCAGGATCTCGATCTTTTGTGGCTTTTTTCTCATTCTCGTCCTTTATTTTATCTAATATAGCAATTACCTGGATCAGATACAACATTGAACAGTTAATGAGAGGAAAAGGCACGGACTTTGAGTAGCCAAATTACACTAAAATGTTGATGCTTTTGCAGAGAACCCAAGCAACAAGATAACCTCATCATTGGTTGGTTTTCCAATTTATAATAAGCTGCAACACGACTCATGCCGTATCTACAAAAAGTTTACCTCAAAGTCATCTTAGTTTGATCTGTAGAATTCTTGGTTTGTATGAATTAAGGACATACCATATGGGCAGGAAAAGTCAAGTCAGCGTGTATAAATAATCAGTACGAGATTCGGAAACATTTAACAGAAAATGGTGTGCAAGTCCTTCAGTTTAAGATGCATTAACACGACAGCAGAAAAGTTCAAGGCATTATTTGCAAAGAGACAACATAAAATCTCTAGGATAAGATATCTTGCAGAGGAAAATAGGTTATAAGACTCTGATGTCTATAAGATGCTTAGTGCTTCTTAGATGTACAAAGACCATCTTCTAAAAGAAATTTGACAAAATGTTTCTTCAACAAAGTTTGAATTCCTCAAAAATTGTTTGGCATTCACAAAAATCTACCAAACATCCTCTTTAAGAAATTCAATACTAGAGTAGCAACACCAGAAGCAAAAATATGAACTTCAACACACACATGATACAGTACAAGGTCTTAATAAGTGAAATGTGATAACTGACCAAGGAAAGACTAGTGGAAGGCATCAAAACACAAATATGAAGAATAACATGCAAAGGATATCTCACCATATGGGAAAAAATAAAGGTGAAGAATATGTAACAAATTAAAACCTAGATGCTATCTATCTGATATTATTTTTTAAATCATAAGGATTGCTGAATCAAGCATTATATCTCGAAAAATTCTTACATCTAACATGCATCTTATCATAACATAAGGTGCATGCTTTTGACCAAATGTAGTAAGACACAAGAACTAGGCTTTCATGAAGCTTTCTTTCTTCACAAAAGGTGAAAGTTTTAATTGAAAAATAGTGATACCATCCATCAACATGTATAAACTTCTAAGAAATATCAAATTGGACATGTTTGATACAAAAAAAAAAAGGCTAGTTATATTCCGCAGGGTGGGGGAGGGGGGAAGGATAGGAAAAAAACATATCAATGATAAAGAAATAACAAATATATAGCAAATATGTGTTTAAAGGAGCGAGGCAAGTAAGTACACTAAAGAAGATCTTATATTAATGAAGACCCAAGACATTGGTTATAACCAATGTTATAACCTACAAAAAAGCACATGTAAGTGGGAATAAAAAACTATTGCAAATCTGACCCTGCTTCCACGTTCTAGAGACTCATCTTCTAGGAAACGAATTTCAGGAGTGAGCCGCAACTTCATACGCTTGCCCAGCTCACTGCGAACATATTTTGCTTTTGACTTCAGCCCTGCTAGAGCAACTTCTTTTCCTCTTTCATCTCCAAAAACAGATACATACACTTTAACAACCTATGGTGAGAGTAAACGAGATGCTTAAACATTCAACGACTGAAATGATGACTCAAAATAGCCACAAAGTTATCAATCTAAATAGCCAAATTCACAACTCCACTTACCCATACTTAAAGTTCCACATAAAGACTAAACAAGATAAGAACCTCCTTAAAGGTGAAATAACAATCAAGACTAGTGCTAGAAAATGCTAAATAGACAGGAATAATCCTATGCTTGCCTAATGCACACAAAAGATCTTATGAACCTCAAATACACAATCCTATGCTTGCCTAATGCACACAAAAGATCTTATGAACCTCAAATACACAAGTGGATCTAATCCTATGGCAGTCAACACACATTGCACAAATCAAATAAACCAACAATCTTGAATAAAAGATTGCATAATGGTGCGATGCACTTTTCAGATTGACAGCTCAATAGTCGTGGAATATCTAAATAACATGCGCTAACTATCAAATATCTCAGCTTCTTACAGGTTTCACCTTGACAAATTAACAAATTCAAGAGGTAATGCCATCATAGCTAGAGCATGACCCACGAGCACCAACTTTTCCATTTACACTTCACTGAATGATAAAAAAAAACACCCCAAACTACGCATTCATGGAATTAATAAGACAGAAAATACTAAAAATTAGTCTGAAATGACTTCGCTTGATAATTATAAGAAACTAAAACTGTTGTTTGGAAACAGAATTGCGCACATAGAATCAGCATCGATAAAAGGAAATACATACGAATTTGAATGGAAGTATAAATTTGATTGTAAACACTCCATAAGATCGTTAATCCGTCTGTCTCCCTCAATCCAACTTCTACGGTTCAAGTTCAAGTTTCAACACTAGTACTGTTTGCTTCCACAGTTGTACATCGCCTCGGCAACAAAATTATCCTAATCAAGTTAACAAAGAATTAACTAATAACCTGCAAATCAGCAGAAACTTCAACGTCACTGATTGTAGTAAGCGACGACAGATATAGATCGGCACCCAAAGCAGCTTCGGGCAACACTGCGTACTGTAAAACCTTATCTGTGAGCAACATGTCGGAGAGCTCTCTCCTTATTTGCTTCGCCACCATTTTCACTCTCCTAGGGTTTGCCATGCATATAATAGTTCTGTTTTCACCGTTACTATTGCCGCCGCAGGTGGTGGTGGTAATTCCCCGGTGCGGCGGCGGACGACGGAGGCCGGCGGAGGCGAGAGGGCAAAAAGACTGCGTCGAATGTGCTATTGAACATGGCAAAGTGATTGTTGAACGGTGAATTAGAAGGTGCGGCATTAGAGAATATTATCGAGGTGGAGAATGGGAGGGAACAAATCAGAAATTCAGAATATCTGTTCGCCGTTCGAGGGTAGTTTGGGGAATATATATATATATATATATATATATATATATATATATATGAGAGGTATCCAGTGGAAGAACACAGCAAAAACAGTTGATCGTTGGGCTTATTATCTAGGCTTGGGCCCAATCCCAGGCCCTGAGCATTCCCGATCAAGGCCCAATATGTTTGCGTTTGTGGTAATTGGGCTTACTAATCACTCAACCAACAGTTGTGAAGAAAAGTACTTTCAAATCTTAGGGCTTTTGGAGTTGGTCCGATTTCAATTTTATATATTTTTTAAAATAATAATAAAAAAATATTATTTAGAGCTTGTTTGGAGTTAATTCGATTTTAATTTATATTTTTTTGTAAATAATAATGAAAAAAATTATTATTTGAAAATATATGAGGATTTTTTATGTATGGTTGATTTTAATTTTGATGTATAATAATGAATATATTTTTTTACAATATTTTGAGAAGGGATGAAAATAATTTTATAGAATTCACTACTTGAATTTTTTGTTTTATTTTTCAAAAACACTGAAACTGGAACTAAACTGAATGCAAACAAAGTCTTAATATTTTATTTATTCTATTCAATTTTATTGGATAAACATATGATACTAAATATTTTGAATAAAATTTATCTTATAATTACATGTCATTAATTTAAAATATGAAACACAAAATAAAATAATAAAAATGAAATAAAAAAATTGAACCCAAAGTTGCCTGACAGTGTGTGTATTTATGGGTTTTGAAACAGCTGCAGCAATGAATTACCCTTGTCTGTAATTTGCTGAGCAGTAAAAATAATGTGAGCAAGAGCAGATAATAATAAATGATTTAGATAATGCAAAAAGGTGTGATATTTGTAGCATTAATAAGTTCAGCTAGACAACGGGCCGATAATTAATTGAGTACAACGGACAATGGTACAAAGCATGCATAAGAATCTAATTATGAAATTGAATAAATAATTAATTAGTAAAACAAACAATGGTACAAAGCATGCTTAAGAATCTAATGATGAAATTGGATAAATATATATATATATATATATTTATAAGGTTAATAAATATTAACACTCCGTATTTTACTTCATGTGCTCTATTTTTAAGTTATGATCTCTGGAAGAAAAAAAAAAATTTACCCCCATAATTTGAGTTTTAAGATTTGAATTTGTGTCATTTTTTCAAGAATCGTTTTCAATGACTCTGTAATTGAAAGAAAAATCTAAAATTCATTTATCACTTTTTAGATTGGATGGTACTTTAATTAAAACTTTAATTAGTTTAATTACAAAATACCCAAGTCCTTTAGTTTTTAATGAGAAATTAATTAAATTTTTTAAGCATCCATTTGCTTTTTAGTTTTTTCTCGGAAATGAAAATGGAGTACTAATGAGTAAATAGACATTTTAAATAAATAAAGAAGAATTCAAACATAAATAGATATCTCCAACAAAAAATATGAAAAATACAATATAAAATATGCACATAAAATTCTATATTTATACTATTTAAGATTTAAGTTTAAGTTATATCTTATGCTTAGTTTTGGGGAAGTATTACTTATTTTGGTTTACTTTTATAGGATGGAGAAAGTTTCTTAAAATTAACCCATGAATTTAATTTTATTGTTTTGGCTAATGATGCAAAACTTTGTAATAAGAATGAAATTATCGTTTAGTTAAAGAAAATTTATAAGTGGAGCACATGAAGCAAAAAATATAGAGCTCTAATATACCTGTCCATTTTTATGAGACTCAAATCCAATATTTTATAGTTCTAAAGTATTAGGACCCCACAAAAAATTTATGGGGCTCAAAGTTTTACTTAGATTGTATTTGAATTAGAGAATTTTAAAATTAAATATTTTTTAAATTCATAAAAATAAATTCTTTGTACTTGTTTGAATTATATTATGTTTCAATATATTTTAAATAATTTAATAATTATTTGAGTTATTTTTTATTATAATGTCTTTAAAATTTTTCCATATTATAATCATTTAATGTTTAACTGTAATTTTTTTAATCCAAATGCAACCTTAATTTTAAGGTTGAGATCCAAGTAGGGCTGTCAATCGGACCATATGAACAGAGTTTACACTGATTCAATCTTAAATATCATTTGACTTGATGATCATAGATTCAAACTTAGATCATAATTTATTTTTTAAGGCTAAACTCAAACTCAAGTCACATTACTTTTTTTATAAGCTTCGAACTAGATAGTGGGTGAAAAAGATTATTCTTAAATAATACACACAATAAAAGTATATGCTTCAAACTTATAGTCCATGATATAAAAAATTAAGCAATCTTTTGAATTTAAAAGCAAGCCATAAAAAATTGTAATAATACTTATCAAAATCCAAAGTTTTTATAAATAACTAAGGCATGACATAAAAACATAAAAATTATTCTCAAAATCTCTTCCACAAGAATTTACATTATATATTTACTTCATCAACTCTTAAGCTTCTAATGAAAACCTTCTATAGATCTTACTTTTAACTAGATTCTCACATAATTTATTACTATATAACGGTAAAATAATATGTGAGAGGTTTAAAATAAAATATTAAGTATTGGGCTTTTTCCATCGAGGCTAAAAAAACTAAAACTCAACTCACAAATTCATTAAACTCAATTTAAATTATCAAATTTAACTATGTGTATGTTTAATATGCATATTTAAAGTAAATGAAATATTTTAATTTAATAAATGATGCAATATATTTTTGCCTTTAAAAAAAAAAACTTACTTTTAGTTATAAATTGGTGCATTAAATCGATGTTGAAAAAAAGGGTATCATTAAATAGTTAACCTAAAAAAGAAGAGAATTGAAGAAAGGTCAAGTACTAATCCATTTCATAACCATGTGGCCGGGGCCCTTAAATAATTAAAGAACCACTAATAGACAACTAGTCTCAACTAAAGTTCAAAGACAAGGCCCCACTATATATTCCCCAAATCTTAACAAGATTAACTAATTTAATCACAATTACTGTAATAAAAAAACATCGTGAGACAAGAGATCATAGTGAAACAGGAAAAGATACAATTTTCAACAACAAATCATTAATGAGTATATTTATAGCAATGTAAATTTACCCTAGTAAAATTCCTAGCAAGGCCTGCTTAAAGGAATTTCTTTTGCCCCCACCTAATTAATCAATATCAAGTGCAATAACATTTATTTTGTAATTAATAGGACATATTTGGGCATAATTTGTTAATTAATTTAAATTTAACTATGATATTTTCATATTTAATGTGATCAATTGTTAGTTTATGTAATCGAGTTAGAGTTAAATTTTAAAATTTATTGAACAATGTTCAAATTTAATTTATTACATAAATAATAATATTCAAACAAATTTTGAAGCTATCGACCTCACACTAGAAGTAAACAACCACACAATCTCGTCATTAATTTCAAACCCGGGGGCATTTTCGGCATAAAGGCCTTATAAGATCCCCTTATTAAGGGGAGTGTTGCAGAGTCAAAGAGTTTAAACAAAAAAGCGTTTGCTGCTCATCACCTTCTGTCTCTCTCTCTCTCTGTCTCTCTCTCACACTCAAAATCATGGGAAAATGCAACAAAATCCGGCACATTGTGAGAATCCGGCAAATGCTCCGGTCATGGCGCAAGAAGGCCACATCGAAGGCTGCATCCCACCGCTTGCCGTCGGACGTGCCGGCGGGGCACGTGGCGGTCTGCGTAGGGAGCAGTTGCCGGAGGTTCATCGTGCGCGCGACGTACCTGAACCACCCCATTTTCAGGCGGCTGCTCATCCAAGCCGAGGAAGAGTACGGCTTCTCCAATTGCTCGGGGCCGCTGGCGATTCCGTGCGACGAGTCGCTGTTCGAAGAGATCCTCCGATTCGTGTCCCGAGGCGACCCGGTTAACTCGGACTTCCAGAGATGCTGCCACGTAGGTATCAGGAATGAGAACCCTGATTTTTTCGGCGAATCTCGGCCGTTGCTCTATGGGTTCACTGCCTGATCAGTTCCTACTACCTTTGACAATCTTAACCTTTTCTCCACATCCGAAATCTTCTTCTTTTTTATTTTTTCTGTGTTTTTTTAATATATTGTTTGCTGGGGAGATGGCATATAAAGGTGGTTGTAAGGTGCAACTGAGCCGAGCCATCCCTAGTTGATTTGGGGACAAAAGACGAGTTTATTAGCAAACGTCTTTTTGAGATTGTGGATCTTTTTGCGATTTGGCAATGGAAAATTCTATGTTTAATTGTTGAAATTATTTTGTATATTTGCTTCACAATTTTTTAGTTCTAACACCATAATTCAAATTTTAGATAGCCTATGATCCATTCTATGTGTACTAAAGCGCGGGTCATTAATTGCTTAAATATCTCAAATGCTTTTAAGACACAAGAAATTTAACTTTTATTAAGTTTGAGTTCTTCACATCATGGTAAAATGTCAAGGTCAAAGAGATCGAGTTCACCGGATACTTCTGATCGAGGTCGAATCACATTACCACTATGTAGTGTCAAAATAATTGAATCTAAATGCATGACCAAATGTCGATTCACTTCCCTGAAATAATTACCTAGTTGTTAGGTAGTGGAAATTTGAATAATCGAAGGAACAAAAATTGTGCTGTGTGAAAAGGGAATCCCTTCAATTTTTCAGTTTCCAATCTAGTTTTCTTAGTTTCTTACCAATATAGTTGAATAAATTAATCCATATTTTATTTAACTAAACTACTCAATGTGGAGTTTGAAAATGTCGATATAAACAATAAAGCGTTTATATGAAATGAAGATAATTGTTCAGTTATTCTATTCTCAATCCCTTTATCATATGAGCCCCTGAAGTTTAATTTTGTCAAATGTCACAATTTTATATATATGGCTAGTTTTTTTTCTTTTTTCCTGATAATAAGAGGGGATAGCAAAATGAGCTTTTGGATTATGGGCTTGAGAGATATTGATCCAACACTCGTATGAATTAATGATCCATTTTATTTCTGGGCCTAGACCTAACCCGACTTCTAATTGGATCTCTTTATTCAAACGTCGGACCAGGGGCCCCAATCCAATCCTTAGTAGCTCTCTATCTACTTTGGATAATTGGCATGTATACTCTCCATGAGTTAACTTTGGCTTCAATGCAAGTTTTTTTTTGGGTTGAGGGCAAATCATTCACTTCTTCCCAAGCTTTTTGGGTAGAAGTGGAGTTGTTTCTATTAAAACTCTTGATGCTTGAATTATTGAGTTAGTAAATGGGATAAATGCTCAATACACACACAATATATTTGGGAGACTATGCTTATAAGTCGAAGACTAGTTGTCAATATCAAATATTACTCATTCAAGCTCTCTGATGATTAAGTTAATAAATATAGACTCGAGCGATGCGAAATAAATGCTCAATATGTACGTAATAGTCATTTTATCTTGTTGATTAATTTGGAGGACTATGCTTAAAAGCCAAATACAAGTTGACCCATTGAGAATAGTCCTCCTTGCTAGTTGCTTAAAGCCTTTGAGTAGAGAGAGTATTTTTGCCTTTGAATACTTGAAATTACGAACATGTCCTTGGTGATGTTTATCTGTATTAGCACAAAAGAAAACTCCAGCTCTTATGAAAATAAAGAATTGGTTAGACTGGCCAAACCTATCTATATATTGTTTTCAAATCTCAATAATTGATAATTGCAACGAGACTAATCTGGGTTGGCCCCCTCTCCTAGTAGTGGCTCATCTTTCTGTCTAGCCCATCAATCCATGTACACTGAGCCCAACTTGGGTGGGCCTTGTTGCCCATTTACTACATGTAAATTTTGTTAAGGCAATAAAATTACAAACGAAGTTGCACAAGGGAATTATGTGGAAAAACGAAGTTTTTAATGAAAATGAAATGATTGATACTTGAGAGGAGAAAACAGAAAATGGGTTTTTCTAAATAAAAGTGAAAATCTATGCTTGAACTCGGTTCAACCGTGTATGAAAACATTGGATAATTGTTTTTAAATTTATTAATTAATTTATTTCTTGAAAAAAGATGAAACTAAATTAGAGTATTTGAAATTATTAGAGTGGATAATATGTCACTATTTGTGCTCAAATTTGTGAGGGTCCATAAAATGACCGATAGTCAAGCTATCAAGGATAGGAATGTCGGAACAAACAACTTGGATTATTCCACTAAACCAAATAATCATTTATTCAATAATTGGGATCTCAATTATATCTCAAGACACAGAGGCTTCATAATTTTCCAGTCAAAATCACCTAATTTATAGACGTTTTGATGGAAATTCATGTCTCTCGTTATCCTATAATTGATGACAGTTGACAAGGTAGTTCACATGGTTTGGCCCAAACATGGCCCAAGCCAGCTGCATGGATACATCAGAAATGGGCCATCAAATTCGAAATACTATTGGGTCTAATCTGGCCCACTTAACTGCTGAAGACCAGATTGAGTCACTCAAGCCGATAACATGGTTACTTTTTTTTTTTCCCTTGAGTTTTGGGTTCAAACTTCAAACTTATAATTTAATACACATTCTTACATACGAATTTAATTTATTAAAAAAATAAAAAATTATTCCATTTAATTTTATAAAAGTTGTGCATTTTTTTTTCTTTAATACGAATTGGGTTGAATTGTGTAAGTTTTTTAATTAAATTTTATTAAAATTAATTTGTTTCACATAGCGTGTGTGATACCAAAATTCCAATTTCTTTTTTAAGGTAAATGCCAAAGTAGCCAAATTACCCTATATAGTTGCTAGCCGGGCCAGATAACCGGGCGTCTCACACGTTATACAAGTTGCACCGACAAAAAAAAAAGGCGGGCCAATGTTCACGTGCCACGAGCCCACATATTGTAGTACGGGTGGGACCCGGGAAAGATTTTGGATCATCCTACCCCACATTACTTGCAACATTCGGGTATTTGAAAGAAAAGGAAGCTTCCTCCTATGGTGTTTCCTTGATCTGTTTTGCCATGTTATCGGCAACTTAGAAAGTACATGTAACACACATAAGATGTCATGACGATTGTGGTATATTTAAAAATTAATGCCAATACATTGAAAAATACTGAATTGCCCCCAAGAAGCGGATCCAGCTTTAAGTACACCAAGATTGAGACGGGTCGGGCTCACTCCGACCACATACTATAATGTCCAAAGGTGCCCGGGTCCCACCTAAAAACTTCCAAATGGTAAAAAGTCCAAGGATTGCCCTTGTGGAAATAATGGGTCCATAAAGACACCCATTTTGATGGTGAATAATATCACTTGATCTTTTGAAAGCTGTCTCGTTAAAAATTTAAGTTATTAAAATATAGAGATATTTAATATTTATTATTTTTAATATATATATATAATATATATATATATATTCACAACTTTTTAAGAAATATTAGCAAATGAAATATTTTTTGAAAGGGTACGATAAATAAAACAATCATTTTATCTAAAAATTTAAAATCGGAGAGAAAGAGATTTACTATCTCTAATATTAGTTTTTCATGCATTAGAACAAGTCGAGTTTGTTATTTTTTATGTTCTTATTATGTTCAATTTTTTTTTCCTTGAGCAGAATCATTTTTATAAAGTAGCATGTCTTATTATTTGTCAATGTACATATATATCCATAACTCAGAAAATTCCAAATTTAATCCTAAAAAAAAGGCCAAATTTAAGGCATATTTGCACTGACAGAAAAAAGGGGCGAAATTTTGTACCAAGAGACAAATATTCAATAATGCCAGATATATATAGCACAGATATTTTATCAAGTGATGGACAAGAGCAGTAATTCCAAACCAGAAATGTAGCTGAAGATATGAATACAAATAGATGAGGTTGATGGCCATGGGGGCAAATTTATGCAAATAGTAGTTGTGAGTGTCAGAAAAACCCTTAGCTGTGGCTGAAACAAAAAGAGGAAAAATTAAAAGCCATTGCTTTTATTATACTTAGTTATGTGGAGTAAAGGACCAGCTCTATACCTTCTTTTACTGGTCCCCAATTGAATAAAGTTGGTGCATCCATCAAAGATTTCACACACGCTACACACAGTAAAGGGTCAGATTCTTTTCTTGTCTTGCTTCTGATCATGAGGAAAAATTCAAGTTTTTTGTTTGTCTTTTTTGGAGGGATTGGGGGATCAAAGTTACGTCTTGTAAAGTGATAATTTTCTTTTTGGCTTTCAAATATTTTACGTTTTGCTATTTTGTTTTTTTGGGGGGTGTTGGGTTGGGGGGGGGGGGGGGGGGGCAGCAGAAAGGGGGATGGAGAGCCATGCACTCAATCCTTGCTGATTGAATTTTCTTTAGATTTTTTTTTTTGGTACAAGAAAAGGATAAGAGTACATGAGACAAGAACCTATACTTGACTTATCATTTTCATCAACAACCTCACATTTTCAATGCACCAGAATTTTTATTTATGCTTATAAATGTATGTTGAAGTATATATAAACGTAACATGTACCCTACAACTCATTTATTAAGTTCTTAAAAAAGCTTGATGTGGTACATTTGCATGTACTTGTATTCCAGGAGGTACAACTCAAATTGTGCTTCATCTATTTATCCATCTATTTCTCTCTCTCTCTATATATACACACATATATAGATATGATGAAAGAAAATTTAAAAAAGGGACTATCAGCATATCAATTTTTTCTTGAACCTAATTATAAGAGTTTTGTATGGTTATAAAATATTTGATTTGAATCATATCCACTGTTCAAAGGCGAACTCATCACGTTAACCGCCCCATCAAACTTTTTAACGTGACTATAGATATTTTTCGCTTTAAAATATTCGAATTAAATTTTAAATATCATAAACGAGTTATAAAATCTAACATGACTACCACCTTAGTAGTTGTTTCTATGTATATATCATATATACATAACTATATGCATATGTATTGTGGTTGTTCTCAATTCTCCCCTCCAACATTACTTTTGCATCAATGTTTTTGTTGATAGTATTTATTTGAAATAAGTTATGGAAAAGGGGAAAAATTTACGATTTCAATTATGATTGTTCACCAATCTTGTGGTATGAATTGATTAATTATATACATAAGATTTTTATTTATAATATTTTGATGACTAGATTAGATCCAAAATTGTACGTACACTGCATGTACCACTCCTATCTAAAATAGACAAAATTAGTGGCGTAGACCAATATCAATACTTCTAATCAATCAATGCAAATATGTCGTCCCAACTGTAAAATAGTCCAATTTGGGACCTCAATTTTTGCGATCCACATTCCCTGTTTTTTGAACTTAGATTTTTTAATGTATGTTGGCCATCAATAGGTACGACATAAGAGATATGTCAAGGGTTTTCTGAATAATGTACTGGCTTTCACTCGCCCATCAAAGCTAATATAATACCTATGTTTTAATACTATTTAGGTAAATTATAAAAATTGTCTCTCAATTTTAGTCTAATTATAAAAAAAATTAATTATTTTTTAAAATTACAAATACCTCATTATAAATAGCCGTTTGAAATTTATTTTTATTATACAAATATCTCATTCAGTTCAGTAGGTGTGGTTTGTAAAATATAAACAAATGTCAAGTAAATATTTATAATTTACAAACTTAAATGAATTTTTTTGTAAATAGTCCAAAATCTTAAAAGTAATTTTTGTAATTCACCCTATTATTTAATCAGGACATGATTTTTTAATGAGGATTAGAACAGTGAAATATATTTACAAATTTGTTCTTTAAAATAGTAGTATTTCTGAGAAAAGAATTTTTATTTTAGGAGACGTAGTTTTATTCTAGGGCATTTTAAAAAGAAAATTAGGAGTTATAAATTTGGACAAATGGATTATTTAGTAGTAAATATATGAATTACTAGGTCACACAAAAATTTTAATTAGACAATACTGAGTAACAATTTTTCTATAAATTTAGAGAAAATATGATAAATCATTTGAGTTTACCCATATTCTTCAGATAATTAGCTACACTGAGTGTAATTTTTGCAAAATCCTCATTTTTTTTTAAATTTTTTATCCTTTATGCTTTATCATGCAGAATTTCTAGTAATGATTTTCCTTTTTCTTGGTGGGCGGGAACTATTCTTCTGTACAGAACTCCGAAGGCTCAAATACTAACTCACTAATTAGTAGAGTACCTGCACCTGAAATGTCAAAAATATGAAGCCTTTATCTCACTATAATTAATAATGGTTCATTTCTTCATGGGATAACATATGGTTTTAATACACATGTACACTAATCAATCGATGCAATAAATCTAAAAAAAATTAACATATGATTATAATACACATGTATACGGATAATTTACCTATACGAATACTATAACATACACTTGATATATATCTATTATATAAATATCCTATTTTTAACAAAATAAAATATTTAATCTTTATCCATATATAAGTATATCATACATTTGATATAAAATGGATATTACCCTATAAGAGAGACGAGTAATTGTTTACACCAAACATAGTAATTTTATCAAGTATACTATTTTCAGTCAAGTCTTTATCAAATATAATATGCTTGATCGAACATAAAAATAAATGTAATGTGTATCATCAAAAGGGTAATGCACTCGATTATGGAAATAATTAAGTACAACATAACTCGATTAATTAGAGTAAGAAAATTAAACTTGGTTAAAATCCTTCTTGTCTTGAACATAAAAATCTCTCACAGGGTGTAGACAAACACCACTGTGAGGAAAATTACAAACTCTTTTTACAATTCCAACCCACAAAAATATTATTCATGGGTCTTCTTGGGTTAGAGGTCACTACAAACACCCCCACAAAATGGGTTTCAAATATAGCTCTCTCCACAAAAAAAAAAAAAAAAAAACAGAAGAATCAAACTTGAAGTGAAGAAAGATGTTAAAAAAAAGACAAAAAGCAGCCAACAAATGCATGCTGCATTTCATCTTGATCATCTCTCTCCAAAAAAAAACCCACCCGGAGTGGGGGGTTCTTTTTGTCGTCTTCATCTGAGCATGGAAGTTAGTGATCGGAAAACAACTTCTTCACAAGGAATGGTGAGGCCCATTTCATGATCAAATCCAAACTCTTCTTCAGCTCTCCTGAGCAGACACTGGAACTCTGGGTGAGTCAAGAAAGAGATAGGCACAATGTATCTGCTTCGATTTTCACCCACGTAAACTGCAAAGTGGCCTTTAGGAACATCCATTGGCAGCCCACCTTCATCATCGCACCCATGTTTCTTGCCTAAACTGGAACATCGTTTCAAGATTTGCTTCAAGGCTGCTGCTTGTGGCAGCTTGTTTGATTTCTTGATAGCCATTCTGATGGGAATATTGGAGATCAGGAAATAAAGAAAGGAAGAAAGAAATGGGTTGCGTTGGTTGATTTGTTCAGGCAAGAAACTGAGTAAAAAAAATGGGAGGAGTTTTTGAACTTTGAAGGAGGAAGTGGAGGTGGCGGTGAAGATGGAGTGGCGCGAAGGTATTTATGGAGGAAGGTGGGGTAGTGGGGTGGTGCGGGGTGGGGTACATGTGGGGTGTGGGAGCAAAGGACACACCACGGGCGTTTTGGGCTTTGTGTAAGTATGAAAGGACAATGTGGGGCCAAGACCATTTGGTGTTAGTATCCTATGTTGGGCTTTCTATTGGCAATATGGACCCTTTCTACAAGTACCCACACTGATTTTTGCCTTAATTAACACACTTAGACAAAAAATCTTACTCAAATTGGATTTAAGAATTCAAAAATAGAAAAATATAATTATCCTTATTTTATACTTCGTCTTGAAATGTGAAACAATCACCATATGTTGGATATTTATTTATTTTGTGATTGACTTGAATCTGATCAAGGAACAAGATACGTTTATAACGGGTTAATTATAAAAAATATTCTTAAAATTTGAACTATTTATAAAAAAATCCATCTAAATTTATAAATTACAAATACTGTTTTGATATTTATTTTTATCTTACAAATTATACATATTGAGTAGGTATTTGTAAAATAAAGACAAACTTAAATGGGGTACTTACAATTTTAAAAAATAATTGAATTTTTTATTAATTAAATTAATTCTTTAAGATAATTTTTATAATTTACCATTCCATAATTTATATGAATTTGATGAGGTATATTGCTAGGTTTTGTAAGATATATATTTGGTTGAATAAGAAAACTTTAAATACTCTGTCAGTGTGTGTGTGTGTGAAAACACAATAAAAAAAGAAAGAAAAAGAGAAAAAAAAAAGATTGAGTGCTTGGCATGGAGGAAGGTGGCCTCATAATTAGCTTTCACTGTTGGGAGTCGGCTTCAGGTTTCAACATCATACTTTCCACAGTACTTGTTTCCATTTCCAACATTCTGTCTCAATCCCACAGTTTTGTGTGTTTCAGCGGCTTTTAATCTATTTCGGTGGTTAACAACTATTTTCCATTTTATTAAATCTTTTCTATGTTCTTTTATATATATATATATATATATATATATATATATCAGCGTTCTCCTATTTTGATATATGAAAATATGTTTTTTTTCTTCTGGGTATATATGAAAATATTGTTGGACAACAATGTTTTTACCTTATAAAGAGTCATTCAAAAAGTAAAAAAATTAATCACAATTTATATTTATTTTCGTGAGGTTTTAATTTTTCAAGGAGAACTGATGAAATATAAAAAATTTAAGAAAACTTATTCCAAGATAATGCTACAATTTTATTTTATTTTTTGAAAATTAATTCTTGACAATTGATTTAACCAAAATTAAGTTTGGGTTCAGATTCAACTTCAAAAAGCATGTTTTCTTTAAGAGTAAAATGGGCGTTGTTGCACAATTCTGCCAAAAAATGTTATTATTACAAGTTAGCAGTCCAAACACTACATCTATATTTTTTTTTTGTGACTAACTAAAATAACATTCTATTTCCTAAAATATGTATTTTTTTAAAAATCACCTTTTAATGTAACCAATAATGTGGTTAACCGTCTACAACAAATAATAGTGTAAAAATACATAATACTTTTACTTTTTCAATTATAATTTAGAATTTTAAAAACTATATTCTTTGTCTTCTGGAACAAGGAGTAATGTTTTTAAACTCGGACTGAATTGGTCGGTTTGATCGGTCCAATTGCGAATCGATAGTTGGTGCGGCCGATTGGAGATAAAAAATTAAAAATTCAGTTAAATCGGTCAAAACAATCAGATCGGACGAAAAACCGATAAAAAAACCAACCAAACTAGATAAAAAATCGATCAAACCAATCAGAACTTATTTTTTTAATTTTTTTAAAAATCTTAAACTTTGTATATAGTTACATGTATGTGATTATTTATGAGTTTTATTATATATATATATATTTAATTGATTGTTTTATCTTATTTTACCTTACACATAATAATTAATTATTACATTATTATTTTACATAATATAATAAAAAATATAATTAAATTTTATTAGACTAATAGAATCCATAATTAAATTGATCTAATTAATTAAACACTGAGAGACAACAAAAATAATATGATCAACTGATCATACATACAAACCCATGTGCGTGTGGGGTGGGGACTGGGGGAGGAAAGAAACTCTTGTAAATCACGGACTCAAACTAACTGTACTCTAGGGTAGTACGAACCATTTTTACTTACTTTAGAAGTTGTTTGGTTTTATCCGATTGTTGGACTTGTGATTCTGCTAAATTATTGTCAGCTAAAAAACAGAATGGTTGCTTCAGTAAATCCATACAGAAATCCATGTGAACATACTTTTCAGGTTCGACCTTCTACATATTATCTGGGTACAACAACAAATAGCCAAACAAATAATGAAAATGTACAACCCATAGTTCGTTGCCATTTTTAGTCAAATATGTGTCCTATTAACTGTTATATAATATAAATGCAAACCCACGGTCTAGATTCATTTGCACCATTTGTAAATGCTTTTTATTTTGTTCTCTTGTTTATAATTTATATTTTTGCAACAATTAAGGATGTTTATTAAACTAAATGGATGTTTTAGTAATATACCTATTCTCATACCCTAAACATCGACCACAAAAACATCACTACTCCATAAGTTCTGTACGGTACCTTCGTCCAAACTGAATGAGGTGTAATCACAATTACCTTTGCTAATCCCAAAATCGGGTCACATTTTTTTTAAGCTTCGGGCTTATTTCGAGCTAGGTACAAAGAAATTAATCTTAAATAGTACATGAAATAAAAGTTGAACGTGCAAGAAGATTGTCTCAAACACATCTAACTATATTTGTATGTTCATTTTGGATCTAGCCCGATGATTTGTAAATTGACTAATATACCCTTGGTGAAATATATCACAATCACAATGCAACTTGAATAATACTTGAAATACAAAGTTGAACATATAAGAAGATTGTCTCAACACAGCTAACTATATTTGTTTTTCCATTTCAGATCTAGCCCGACCAATTATAAATTGACTAAAATACCCTTGGTGAAAGATATCACAATCACAATGCAACTTGGATAATACATGAAATAAAAGTTGAACATATAAGAAGATTGTCTCAACACATCTAACTATATATGTTTTTTAATTTCGGATCTAGCCCGATGATTTGTAAGTTGACTAAAATACCCTTGGCGAAAGATGTCAACATCACAATGCAACTTGATGGTAGAGATGTGGTCCTGATCATATTGAAACTAAGTAGAGGAGATGAAGCCCAGTTGGAATGAGAACCACTCAAGAAACATAGCCCCCCACCCAATTAAACATGGCTCCATCTCCATGCCCAGAGAAAGAAGTTATATCTGCATGTTCCAAGGCTCAGAAATGCGATCCACAACAGCTCTAGAAAACAAATAATTATATGTTACGATATCCTCGCACTTCTGTCTTCTCATTTTGTTTTACTCTCATAAACCCTCAAGTCCTTGACAGCACACCTTTTCTATTCTCACAATATCAGTTGCTTATATATATATATATTTTATTTTTTATTTTTTATTTGCAAAGCACTGGCTAAGAATTAGATATTAAAAGACTTTATATTTAGTGGAGTAAAAATTCAGAAACAAAAATAATATAATTTCTTAGGTGAAAATCGCGTGTGCGCGTCTGGTCAAACATTGACGATTAGACCATCGAGGACTAGACCATGTCCTGTAACAACTATGTACGCATACAGAGAATGATAGATAGGTGGATCAGGGTTAGCTGAAAATAGAATGTCTTGGAACTTGACTAATAACCCCATCCCATGTTCTGAATATAAGATTGGATTAGATATATATAATGACATTATATGAAAAGAGGTGGTCCCTCAATTTCTTTTTTTTTTTCTTTTTCTCACCAAAAATTGCGGTGCTCCGCAGCAGAAACTAATACATCAACGGAATTTACCTTTTTTCCAGTTGATGGTGACCCATCTATCCGTATTGCACATGAAGCCCATGTTACTCTTGCCCTAAAACTTTCCTGGATATATAGTGCAGTGAGGCCCTTTGAGATCACTCCCAACTACTTCAAACTGTCAGCTTAAACTCCCCTCCAACCCTCCTAAAAATAACCCCAAATGCACGTGTCTGAAACATGTTCGTCGCAAGAAACCCGGGAAAAACTGTGCCCCTTGTGATCTTCGAGGGTAGAATTGTAACTAGGCAGGCTTGAAGTTTGAGATTCTGAGAGATAAATCATTCTTTTCGTGCTCTAATGGTCTTTTATGGTCCGAATAGAATAGAACAGAACATTTGTGTCATTGTTAAGTTAATATATACTCTCTTTCTTTTCTTTGGGGAGTTTGCAAGGAAGGCTGTGAGATAATAATGGATTTTGGGATTGAAGATAACAAAATTAGCAATGTTGGCCATAGCTGTGTGAGTGCACAAAGCAATGGCAAATAGAAAAAAGATGTATGGTAATGTAGAGAACAAGTGATATCAAACTAAGACAGTCCGAAATGGGTTGTTTTAGGAGGGGAATTATGTAAGACAATTGGGCCAAAAAACAGATCAGCAAGTTTTTGCATGTCACAAGACCTGAGCACAAGAAGCCTAGATCTCCAACCCATACATTTGAGAAAAATAAATTGATCCCTAGACATATCACAGCATCATAGAAACAGGAGAATGTGCCAGGGTTGTTATATCAAGGACCCACAGAAATTTATATGAAAATTATATCTAATATTTAGGGATAACGATGTCGTACCTGATATGCCGCAAAATGAAACACAGGCTAGCAACAAGGAATAAATGAGTGAAAATGAATACAATTTACTTCACAGTCATGATCCATAAGAAAAGATTAAGCAGACTCCTACACAACTTTACCACATAGGTATGAACACTTCACAGGAGCTTCCAAACAAATCAATAAAGCACAATGGATGCAATACGATATTTAAGCTACACTTTACAGTTCAGAATCAACATAGTAGTCAGAAGATAAGGCACTAAGGACAGGTAAACAAAGCAGATAATATTCATCATATCAGCAGAAACCAAATATTCTAGCAAGAAAAATGTTAAAAATAGCAAGTACTGTACAGGAAACAAAATTCTCAGGATATCCACTTATTGGGGATGTGAATTGCCAAACAAAGTTTTCCATAAGAGCAGCACATTGAAACAACAGAACATGAATTTACATCTTTGCCACATATGGTAATTACTTATGAAGCCGCCTGTATGCCTTAGTAGTCAACACTATTCCAGCATTTGGAACTTTCAATATTGGCACAACTGAAAGCAACTGGAAAAATATTATCCTGCTCAAGCTGACTGTATGAATTAATAATGCATCCTATGCATACTTAGGTTAGTCAAATCCCAATGTATCATGTCTTGAATAATATAAACACTTGTCCGGCAAGTTTTGATTTGTAGAACTAACGCTCCATAAAGAATAACTCCCCCAATGGTACAATAATTAGTACATAAAGTCCCACATATATTAAAGCCTCCAAGTGAGGAAATGTTACATAGGTTTAAACTCTTCCCACAATGCCTATAACACAAAAGAATAAAACAATAATGATACTAAAAGATATAGTTTCAATGTGAACCAATACTCTCCATTTCAGAAGGAATTACTTCAACAATCAACTTTTCTTAACAAAACATAAGATATCATTTATGCTAGAAAAAATAAGTAATTAAAACAATTCTAATCTTGTTTGTGTGTGTGTGTTTATACCCACTAGGTCAGATATACAGGAGCTGGATCCAAAACCAATCCAATCACAGTCCATGTTCATGCCTCAATAATTGTCTTAGTTGCTCTAGTTTTCTCTATTTACCACTTCAACACTTACAGATCCACAATCCCTAAGTGTGCCATGTTGGCATGATAGTGTGAAAGCACACTGGACTCTCAAAGATAAGAGTATTCATCCTACAGATACAAAGATTCCCATTTCATTGTCTTTTACCACCTAGTTGTCATGCATGTACAAACTATAATATTACATAAAGTAATACAAATTTTATCAGCTTTTCATATAAATAAATTCTTGTACAAACAGAGCCTCTGTAAGATGTAAGCTTCCAACAAAATCCAGAAAAAAACTGTTTCTGCTATAAATTTATAATCAAGTATGACAAAATGATTAACAGCACCACAAATCCTTCGAATTATAAGTACTTTCATATTTGAGCTGAAAAAATTAATGACATTTTTTTTCTCCATTTTTCTTGATATAAATATATTGTTATATTTTGATCTGACAAAATTGCAGCAAAGAGCTGAAAATGGAATAAGTACAAAATTCTCTTCTGCAGAGTAAATTAACAGAACAAGATATACTTATTCTTCATAAATGAAAAATAACTTGATTTTTTAATGGTAAGATTTAATATCCTTTATGATATATAATGAACATTTACATATCAGATGCCGCTTTCAATTGTTGGTGCTGTCCGTCAATCAAACTCAACTGCCTTCTGAGTCTTGCAATATGCGCTTGCACCTATGCATTCATAGACACTATCAAAGAACAATTTCTTTTCACTAGATAAAAGGAAAGAATTCATCGTAACCAAAACATGTGATGTTCAAAACTCTAATTTCGCATAATTAAGAAGAGGCAAATGCTTGATGCTCAGGTGAATTATTCAGAGTTCATATAGTTCTGTTATTTGAATCAAATTTATGGCCTAAACATCAGATATTCGCTACCATGAAGGGGATTGGTAACTAATGGCTATTAGGTGCAATTTGTCTACGCATTTTTCGAACCTCCCAAAACCAATTCAACATCGGAATGCCCCATAATAATACAACACATCATGCATACAAGCTAACTAAATTTAGTGATCCATTAGTTGCATGAATCCAAGGTGCTGTCAAAGGCACTTCTCAAATGGGCCTTTAGACTTGGAATTCCATTTGCCCAAACATCATATGTATAAAAATAAGAACATATGGTGGCCAATTGTGAATCAACAAGAAGTCCATTTGGAGTTGTGAATATTAGTTACTTTTTGAATTTCTTTTCCTACATATTCAGCTGGTTTCTTTTCTCTCTTCCTAATGCTTGCTTTACTAATTTCAGTAGCTTTGATTAGGGAAGAAGATGATCACAGGAAGATCACATGCCACAGTAAAATTGTGTTGAGTAGATCATGGCAAATCAAAGCCTCACAGTCATGTCAGCTTGGAAGATATATTCATCCAAGCTTAGAAAATACAAGTGAAAAAATTGTGTGAAATTTACGCATCAAGCGTTCAGTTGTGCTTATTAAATTTGGGAAGAAATCATCTAAGCTCACTAATGGTGTTCACGATATTTTCTAAGCCGGTCCCAAAATTGTGGAGGTTCAAAATTGACGAGAAACAGATGGCGCAATCTTAGCTGGTTCTAGCTTTTAGGAGATCACATGTAAGGAAGAAGTGCCTCTACTATGCATCACAGAACACTGCAGAATGATCTGTTTATTGTAATCTATATAAGCAAATTCTGAGTACATGGCAAGCTTAGGGAGTAATTCCCCAAATTAACATGAATATATTCCTGATTTTCTATAAAGCAAGATTTGTTTATGGACATCTTTATCTAATGTATGCCTAGATGATTCACAGCTCCCTAGAGAAGTATGAGGAAGCTCCCAATTTTCTCATTTTGCTACCAAATGAATGTTGATGGAGCAATTTTTTCAAATATTAATGCATTCTCTAGATTAAAAGTTCTTCTTTGCCATATATTATCATTTGTCCATTCAGCTGAACAAAATCCCATTAAGATAGGGCAATTAGCATGCCCACTTAATAAATAACTCAAGTTCATCGACGACATAACAAATAGATGATTGAAAAGTAGCACAAGCACTAACAGATAAAATATCCCTCATTATTTTTATTTCTGTTTAATTGCTTCATAATATGTCTACTTTTACTATCACTATGGCAATTGTTGTTATTTATGATTTTCATTTTTTAATTCTTCAGCTTGTGAGAAGAGGGATGTTGCCATCCCTTCAAGGTCAAAAGTTTAATGGCCATCCAGCTAAGAGACATAAAGTAGAATTCTCAGGACATTCGCACGAACAGATTAGTTAACAAATCTTTGTAGATGCCTAAAAGTATGTTCATATTGACCTGCTGCCGAGCTGCAGCAAGTTTTAATAGCTCATCTGCCTCGGAGAAATTGGTAAACCACTGGTTCAGGGGATGATCTTTGGTGTCACCTCTGTTCCTGTTGTCAAGATCCTCCACAGGCACTGTAAGAACAAATATAGAGATAACATCTTGAAGTACAGTTAGGCAGTGGTAAAAAGACACAAAGAATAATATCTTGAAGTACAGTTAGGCAGTGGTAAAAAGACACAAAGAATAATATCTTGAAGTACAGTGAATGGCGAAGCCATTAATAACCAACAATATGATAAAGCAAAACACACCAGGAGGCAAAGTAAAGCCCACAGGCAGTCTAGGCACAATAACAGCAGGATGATTTTGCACCCGGGCAAAGAAAGCCTCAGAAGGCTCCGAGAGAACAATTTCATCATAAGATTCCACAACAACAGGCTTCTTAGTGGACAGTGGACCAGACTCATCCTCGGGATATAACTTTAAATGGTGATACCTATAAACATTTCATACACAGAAATATAACCTCACATGGAAATTCAAAAAATATGAATAAGGCCACTCATGACTATTTACCCAGCTGCATTGACATTGAGAAAGTTAAAAAGAAAAAGCATTCATTCAACTGGCACCAAATCCATTTGCTAACACGGCGTAACAGCTGTTCCATTCCAGCCTTAGCCAAGTCCAGATTCACATACATAGATACATCCAGACATACAGATAAACACATATATACACGATGACAAGAAGAACTACTCACAAGTGCAATGGCTTATCGCTAACATCATTGTGAAAATGCAGGGTAATGGCAATTTCAAATTCACCCCATCCAGACTCCGATAGCTCAAAAGGTGGGGTATCAACCATCCTTGTGGGATTATTAAAACTCGAATGCAATTGGAAAACAGCACGCTTTATCACCACTCCAAGGTCCTCATTTGTCGCTCCGCGAACATAAATTGTCCATTTATGTGACTGGTACCTTAACAACAGAAAAAAAGGAAAAAAAAAAGGAAAAATAAAGGAAAAACAAGACCAGGATTTCATCAAACACTTAATGTATTTATAATACAATTCACTTCAAAAAATAAAAAAAGGCAAACAATTACTTACTCGCTTGCTTTCTTACCAAGCCAAAATGCAATGTTACCATACACAATGGGAATACAAATTTCTGAATCTTTAAGCTTCTTAGCCAAACTCTATACGATAAGAAAAAAACCATAAAAATTAGTATTTTTTTTTACTTTTAGAAAATAAATTCTCGAGGAGGTGCGAAATTAAGTATTCTGACTTAAATTGTTGATTTTTCTTGTGTTGATTTTAGTAATCAGTAAGGATTTTACATTGTAATTGAAACCAAAAAGAATAAAAAAATCACCTTTTTTTCATTGTCATCTGAGGATTTAATCACTTTTGTGCGCTGCGATTTTGGCATCGAGCCGCTGATATCCGGCTGTTCAGCTCCGTTTTTCAGAGGCATTCTGCAATTGAACTAAAAATAAATCACAAAATTGATCTAAATGAAATTAGGGTTTCCAATAGGATCCTGTACGAATGTACGGTACTGAACTACTGATAGAGCAAGAGCCACTATCTTATTTTGGATCCTCTGCGGAAAGGTCTATTTTTTGGAATCTATCGACTAATGGAAACGAGACAAATGTCATTGACCTGAGACTTTTTGGTCAACGTAAACTTAAGTATGCTACGTATTCATAGTAGGTGGCAAGGCGGATTTACTCGCGTTTGAGACAATTATGCTCTGAGTTTTACCGTTTACTTTCAATACATATGTATGTATACAATATATATCAAAATTTAAATAAATATTTATATACGAGAGAGCAATGATTATGAATTTCTCAAAAGTATTTAGGAAACTAATATTTTTTTAAAGAATAAACCCACATATACTCAAAATAAATAAATAAATAAATAAATAAATAAATAAATATTTGGTTTCATTTTGGACCAAAACATCACCAAACTTGGGCAAAATGTTTGTTGGCCCAAGAAAATCCCAAGGGTGGTGCTTTTTGACCCAACTGAATAAAAAGAGCAAGAGTTAACAATTAAAATTGAATATATTTATTTTAAAATTTCAAGATTGATAGTTAGAAATGATCGATTGAATGAGTTAAAAAATATTTTTAATTTATAATAATAATCAAATTATTTAAACTCGATTTAAAATTCAATATATTAATGATTTGAATAATAATTTCATTTGGAGGTTTGGGGAGATAAGAATAAGCATGCTGTTACTAAATGGGCATGAAACTTCTGAACTACTCTAAGATTCTTAGTTTAAGAACACAATGGTGCAAGAATTAAGTGATGGATTGAAAATTTAATGCTTCAGTGAAATTGAGGGTACATATATGTTTATGGTCTCACATCATACAGTTTCAATTATGATTTTTTTTTTAAATATTTCCCTCGTTAATAAGCAGGTTTCATTTTTATTTTTTTTAATACTATGTACTATTATTCTGACATGTTTGGTTCAATAGATAAGTATAACATCGGTCTTAATTGCTTATTTCACCAGTCATTTTTCTATAAAAAGTCGAGCTAAATTACAAAAAATCCCAATTTACGTCAAACAGGCTTATAAATAATCGCAACTAATTGGGTTTCAGTAATCATAAATTTGTATGATCTTGCCCAGGAACAAATAATTTTTCCCAAGTATCCTCTGTTTATAGAAAGATGAACATTTGTCCCTAACTAGTATACAAAATTGTGCTACTCTAAAACTCAGTACACTATATGTATCATGATCTGCTCAAGCGAGAGGTGAGATCAATGAATAAATCCTCACTGCAAGGAATGGTGAGGCCACCCATTGGGTGATGGAACCCGAATTCTTCCTCAACTTGACATAGCAATTCTTGAAATGAAGGGTGGTTCAAGTATGACACTGGAATAACAAACCTCTTCTTTTCATTCTCCCCAACATAAACAGCAAAATGCCCCTTTGGAACTTCAGTTCCTGATGAAGTTGATATTTTTTCTGTCGATAAAGATAGTCTAAGCATTCTATGAATGGCCATGGTTGTATTCAAAAATAAATCTTGCTGAAGCAGAAAGTGGGAAATGAAAGAAATCTTGGATGAGTTTTTGTGAAGCAAATGAAAGCTGAGAAGGCTAAGTTTTCTTAGGACTTGTAGCTGGTTTTAGGCACACATTGTGGTTATATATAATATAGAGGAACATGTCATTAATGTCATATCCTTCAAAAAAATCAAGATTGAGTGGTGAAGAGGCTCAGTAGATGTACGGTGGTTGGCGAAGTTTGAGAAACATAAGCGCATGAGGAATCACATGGATTTGTCTTCCAATCATCGTAAATATTTCGGACAAGCAAAATGAAGCATTTGTACTCTTGAAGACTGTTTTTTAGTACCACCCCCAGCAAGAAACCCCTTAAAGGGCCCTCTGTAATCAATGAGATAGCGGTGTGTGATACCTAACTTACACCTAAAGATGCACAAATCTATTTGAATTCCTCTGAGCTGTCTATTTTTGGTATGCAAATTGATTAGCAATGTCAGCCTACTGAAATTTTCTTGTGGTCTGCAAATCTGTTGGGCAATTTAAATTGAGACAATGCAGATATTTGTAATGAGTTAACTAAAGTTTCATTTTTCCTGGATAAAATCTCACATTGTTCTGTCGAACAATGGTTTACAATTAATCAAACTGAAAGGTCCACATTACTGAATTTGCCATGCATGTACAAGCATGTAGTACTTGGAGAAAAATTGGTTTTTCATGTGACAATGTTTCTCGACAAACATATGGATATTGGAGCTGTATATTGTTTTATGGACGGCAAATTGACAGGAAGAAGAGTCAGTCAATGTTAAGAGCATTGTTGAGAGGCAGTTTCATGATTATTAATGGAAGAATCGACGAGTCTTACAATAATACATCAATAAGTACTGGACCTGTTTGAAGTTACTTACCTTTCTCGGATTTTGGACATTATCTAGATGAAAGTATAACTCCATTTTTAGAAGATCAGTCTCTGCATTATACAAGAACCATGTTCAAAATACATCCCATCTCATTGCAGAGACCATTCCAGAAATAAAATAACAGACTTTTAGTCTCATCTGCCAACAGTAAAGTTTGGCGAAAACCTGGGACAACTTTATTGTGCCCAGTTTAGTTTATCAGCAAGTGGAATATTCAAAAACGCCCCAGTTTAGTAGCAACTGGCAAGAATTTTTCTGGACAATCTAGATTGTGGATAAAAGAATAGGCAATGTATGTGACTCAAACAGAACAATTTGATTCCTTCAGAAATGGAATAACTGGGAAAGAGAGTGTTGTGCCTTCAATGCAGGACCTGAACAGATGCAGCATGAATTGATTATGAAAGAAAATGTTTTGTTTGTATGTATTTTCTACAAAGGAAAAGAAACTCCTTTTGTTCATGGGAGATCATATTTCCCTTCCCAAGTTGCAGAGCCAAAAGTGCATACTATTCCTACAAAACTGTGTCCTGCAAATGAATATACAATCCAATCCCATAGTGCAACTCCACAGACAGGTGATGTCAATGAAGATATCCTCGCTACAGGGAATTTGAGGCCACCCGTAGGATGATCATACCCAAATTAGATTTACCAATTTCCAGAATGATGGCTGGTTTAGAAATGATATTGGAACAACATATCTTTTCTAGTCATACTCTCTGTCATAAAATGGAAAACATCGTATTAGAGTATACTTTTCTTCCAGTGAAGAACATGGAAGAAAATGTTGGGCAATAAAGTTTACGGGAAAGAGAACTGCAAAAAGCAACAAAATAAATGACGAACATATGCATTGTTGAGCTCATGATTTAGAGTTTATGATAAGAACTTTAACTAGGATTTAAATATGGAGAGTTCCACAGCTTCACACCCTTCTTAAGAGGCACATCAGTTTTTAATGTATAGGCAGCTGGAATTCTCAAAGTCCTCAGTAAGTGGTAAGCATTGTTTCTGACAAATCTTGGATGTGAATAACAAAATAGCCAATCTGAATAAATCAACCTAAAAACCTTTTATAGTCCAAAACAAAGAAGAAGAATGTTGACTTGGCACAAAGAACTTTAACTAGATAATGCCTTCGCATTTGAAAATGGCGCAGAGTGTACAAAATCTTTCATAAGTAACACCATTAATTTGTCCAGGGATACATTTTATACCCGACAAAGTATCTTCTGTGTGTAGAAAAAGGAAAAGAGGAAAAAAAAAATGTTTGTCCAGGAACTAGCTAACAACAAAATTGTATTGCTCTAAGACCTAGTATATATCATGTTCTGCTCAATCGGGAGGTGAGATCAATGAATAACTCCTCACTGCAAGGAATGGTGAGGCCACCCATTGGATGATGGAACCCGAATTCTTCTTCAGCTTGGCATAGCAAATCCTGAAATGAAGGATGGTTCAAGTATGATACTGGAATAACAAAGCGCTTCCTTTCACTCTCCCCAACATAAACAGCGAAATGCCCCTTTGGAACTTCATTTCCTGTTGAAGTTGATCTTTTTTCGGATGATAAAGATCGTCTAAGCATTCTGTGAATGGCCATGGCTTTATTAAAGTAATCTTGGTGAAGCTGAAGATGAAAATGAAGGAATATGCGAGAGTCTTGGGAAGCAAGTGAAACTGAGAAGCTGAGTTTTCAAAGGACTTGTTGCTGGTTGTGAGCTTTGAAATGTGCCATACACATATATATAGATGAACTTGTAAATGCCGTATCCTTCAGAATCTAGATTGAGTGGTGAAGAGACAAGAGGATATGTGGTGGCTGGCAAACTTGGAGAAACAAAATCACATGGATTTGTCTTCAAATCTTCAAAAGATTTCAAAGCAACATTATGAATGATTTGTCATCTTAGAAACATTATTCCCTACCACCTCCAGCAACAAAACCGCATAGGACCCGGCTGAAATAAATGTGGTAAAATATGTGATGCCTCCCTCTAGGAAAAAATAAAATAAAAAAAATCTGCAGATTTCTTTAGATTTTTTTGATCTGCTGAATTTCAGGTCAGCAACGATCATTAATGTGTGAAAATACTAGATAAATTAAAGAATGATGATGTCACTTGCCAGGCCACCATAATTTGCCTTGTTGCCTCTGAATCCATCAGGATTTGAGAACAAATCAGATACTTGGTCTAAGAGTGAACTAAGCCAGTGTAAAAATCTTCATATTTCTGCCTTAAATTAGTTTATGGTTTGTCAAACTTAAAGATCGACATTATTAAATGAGTTATAACATGGACAAGCACAAAGGGGTTGGAGAATAAGCTGCTCACATCATGATGCTTATTGACAAAGATGCAAGTGCCAGAACACTTTAAGCCACTGAGGGGATAATATATTCTGAACTATAGTCCAACGGTATGGCTACAATTAGAACCATAAAAGAATCATTCTGCAATAAGAAAGACTGAAGTATATGTTGAGTCTGATCATAAAGTGGATTCATTGAACTATCTTCCATTTCTGACAATATAAGCATGACATCTCTCCAAAATTGCAATTTAGTGTTTATTCAATTAATAAGAGTTTGAATATCTGCATTATACAAGTGCCATCTGAAAAACACATCTGATACCATCACAGTATTATTTGCCAATGTTTAAATATGGAGAGTTCCACAGCTTCAACCCCCTCTTGAGAGGCACATCAGTTTTTAATGTATTGGCAGTTGGAATTCTCAAAGTCCTCCATAAGTGGTAAGCATTGTTTCTGACAAATCTTGGATGTGAATAACAAAATAGTCAATATGAATAAATCAACCTAAAAACCTCTTATAGTTCCATAACAAAGAAGAGGAAAGTAGACTTGGCACAAAGTTTCTATTGAGAAATGGAAAAAGTGTGGGAAATAGTGTTGTGACTTATTGACAAACTGCATCATAAATTGATTGATAACATGATAAAAAAAATTATACATTGATATACTATTTTGTATTTTGTACAAGGAAAATAAACTTTTCTTTCATGGGAAGAGAATATTTCCTTCCGCCATATACAAGATTTTAAACTGTGTTATGCTACAAAATTGTGTTCTGCAAAAGGGATGCTGCCATCCAATCTCATCAACTCCACTGAGAGGTGAGATCAATGAAGACATCTTCTCTACAGGGAATTGTGAGGCCACCCATTGGATGGTCAAATCCAAATTCCTCCTCAGCTTGACTTAACAATTTCTGGAATGACGACTGGTTCAAGTATGATATTGGAACAACAAATCTCCTTTTTTCACCATCCCCAACATAAACTGCAAAATATCCTTTAGGAATATGCTTCTGAGTTGGTGAAGACCATCGGAGAAGTTTCTTGGCATGACTAATACGAGGCAGGCGGATGGCCATGGCTGATGGTTCAGGCAATGTAGTATGTGGAGATTGTAAAAGGCCTTCTGAAACAAGTGAAAAGCTAAGATAGTTGTGTAGGACTTGTGTTGGCTGTTCAAGTATGTGTATATATAGATTGATGGAAATCTTTGACATCCTTTGCTTATAAAAATTGTGTGGTGAAGAGAAAATTTGGAAAGGGACCATACAATCAGGCTGAAACACTATCACATGAGGGATCACATGGATCTGTCTGTCGATCATCAAGAAAATAATTAATGGGAAGTATAACAACCAAAGTACATATGTGTTGCAACTTGCAAGATATTACTCCTCATCATTTCAGAAAAAATGGCCAAGACAGGACCACTATATCATCACTTCAACATATCATAATCATATTTCTTGGGTCACTTGGGCTCCCTACATTTCACTGAGAGAAGCTTCTGTACGTTCTTGTGGCCTAATTTCAAGGAGTTCTGCTGTTTGTTACTGTAAGTTGTTGGGCCTTCTGCCCTTCAACAAATATGCAATTCTAAGTTCTTGATAATTATTAGGAAAGCACTGATGTCTCATAATCAAATGTCCCTCGCTAGTACCAACAGTTTGGCATTGTGCACATGAAGCGTTTATTGTTCGAAAACACAAATTAGAATCAACCTATATTTTTAGATTTATCGAGCTGAAGAAAAAATTCGGTTTTGATCACCCAATGTGCAGTCTCACAACTCCTTGCTGTGAGGTCATGTTCATTGATCTCGTTCTTGCTTGGGTAGGCCTTTATTTCAGAATGTAGCTATGGCATAAGATTTTTGCCGACAAAATTTGTAGACTAGTAGAATAGGCTTGTATAAACTTTTGTGTTTGTACTGAGTGGGGAGATTATAAATACAGATATACATGCTATGTCTTGAACAATGATTTTGGTAGTTTCAGAGCCAAAAGCATCTTGAAACTTGGTATTCTGATGCAAATTTATTATTTGCTGAATCTAAGCAGACAACTGCCAAATTTTTTGAACCAAATCATGGTTCCCTTCTACTAAAATTCTGTAATATTTTCTACCCAAACAAACGTCAAGAAATGGCTGCCACTTATATCTTGAGATTTGCAGTCAATATATTTGATAGAACAGAGTTCTATTTCAGTTTGGTTTGTTTTCATAATAGAAAAATACATGTCCATCAGTTCATTTGGTTGAGGACAGAATACAGGAATGTATGAAATTGAAGTCTTTGTTTAGCTTTGCTGAAGTCAGAGATCAAGAAAAATTGAGGACCACCTTAACAGTAACAGATCTCTTAGACACTGGCCAGGATTTGGGGCCAGATAAATTGTTCATTTCGTCGTGAGATGATGCTTCTTATAATCTACTGGCATGGGGCTATAATCTTCAATACTTATTTAACATCCACATATTACCTACAATAATGATGCTTATTGTGTGTATGCTGTTTGTGATCCAATATATAACAGAAACTTCTAAGTGATGATTCTAGGCCCTAGATTACTTATAACAAGTGAAAATTGTCTAAGACATGCATATTAGTTTCATTTATACTGTATAACATTCTACAGAGTGTGAGGAACATGGATTATACGCTGTCTGATTTTGTTTCTTAACACATACCTTCACTAGAGGCCAATAGTTTCATGAGCGCATCTCTCTTACAGTGCAAGTTGACTACGTAGTAAAGAGTAAGAATTAACAAGATGTTCTTGCAATAGTTTTTGCAGTCAAAGAATGATGAATTTATTGGTGATATAGAGCTGTTTAGACCTTAAATAGAGAAAATACACTAATTCCTGGAAGAAAAGTGCTCATCAGAATCTTTTTTTGTTTAAAGTTATTGCTAGTAATTCTTACTTATGGGAAGGAAAACAGAAAAAAGCAACAACATGAATCATGAACAGTAGAAAAGTTGAGTCAAAGGATTTATGAAAACTTGAACTAGTTAAAGCTTCCGTCTCTCAAAATGGCTTGGTACATATCAAGATTTTCATCTATTCATGTTGTATGTTTGTTTCAGGGTTAAATCTTTTCGCGACAAAATATTGTATGGGTGTGAGAACAAGAAATATATATAGAAGAAAGTCTGTCCATAAAACTAGCTAGTTACAAAATTGTACTCCTCTAAAGCCTAGTCTGTATCATGTTCTGCTCAAGCGAGAAGTGAGATCCATGAATACATCTTCACTGCAAGGAATGGTGAGTCCACCCATTGGATGATAAAACCCGAATTCTTCTTCAGCTTGACCCAGTAAATCCTGAAATGAAGTCTGGTTCAAGTATGATATTGGGATAACAAAGCGCTTCTTCTCGCCCTCCCCAACATAAACAGCAAAGTGCCCCTTTGGAACATCAGCTGATCCTGTTGAGGTTGATCTTTTCGCTGATGATGAAGAACGTTTAAGGATTTGGTGAATGGCCATGGTTATGTTTAAGTATATTCAGCTGAAGCAAATGGTGAAAAGGAAAATACTCTTGGAAAGTTTTTGGGAATCAAATGAGAGCTGAGAAAGATAAGCCTTTTTAGGACTTGTTGCTGGTTGTAAGTCCATATTGTGCATATATATATAGGTGAGATCATGTACAAAATTTCTTATCCTTCAAAATCTAAATTGAATGGTGAAGAGGCTTGCAGGACATATCTGGCTGGTGGAATCAGAGAAACATAGGCACATGAGGAATCACATGCTTTTGTCTTCCAATCATCATAATGATTTCAGACAAACAAAATGAAGCAATTGTCTTCTGGAAAAAATGTTCCCTAACCACCCCAGCGATATAGCCTTAAGCCTCCAAAGGACCTGGCTGAAATGAAGCAGATAATGATATTTGATATCTCATGCCCACCTAAACAATCTAAAAGTTTAGTTGGATTACTTTGGTTTAGCTATTTGAGGTCAGCAGCACACATTACATTTATATGCAATAATCAGTCCTACAAAATTTATCTTGTGTCTGCTTATCTATAAGGTCATGTGGATTGAGCACAAAACGGAAACTTGGTCCATTGAGCGAACTAAATTTTCTCTCCGTATCAGAATAAATTCAGCGTTGTGCTTTGGAATATGTAGCTTTACAATTAACCAAGCAGAAAGGTCCATGTTATTAGACGTATTGGAACAGAAGCATGATGGGCATGGAGAAATTGGAGGCTCATGCCAATATGTCCCGTGACAATCATGAAAATATTGGAACTCTATTTAGTTTTATGGGTTAGTTTTACGGATGACATGACAGGTAAGAATTGCTGCTAAAGTAATAATGTTTCAGGAATAATAAGACATCCTTCTATAACTTGGAAACTTGAGCTATAACATGAATCCACTAGCAGAAAGATCTGAATATATATGAGGCTTAAAAGAGGTACCTTTTCCACATAAAGGAGGTAACTACTAAGTTGGTCATGCATGAATAACAAAAAGGCCTTATGAGGCTCTTGATGATTTTAGTGCACATATTTTTCCCTTTCTGTAATACCCTCTACACAGCATTGCAAGAAAATATGGGAAAAAGCAGATTGAGGGAATGAAAGATGCGTTCATTCATATAAAACAAAGTCATGTCTAGTAACATTCATGAGAGACTATCATGGTTATTAATGGGAGAAACCATGAGTCTTAATACAATGCCTCATTAAGTGGATGTTGATCTGTTGGAGGTTCATTATGTTTCTCGCATTTCAAACATAGCCTAGATAATATTCTCAAAAGAAAATCAGAAAGCAGTATAATTTCACTAAAAAAAATCTATGCTTCGTAATACACTAGCACCATGTTCAAAAATACATCTATTCTCATCAGACACCATTTTAGTACTACAGCAAACTTTCAGTCTTATCTGCCAATATCAACAAAGGCCAAAACTTTCCACAGTTTCTATCATCCGATCAGTTTAATCTATCAGTAAGTGGAATATTTACTAGATAGCCAGTAAAGTGGTAACCGTGCTTCTTGACAAATCTTTGTTGTGAATACCAGAGTAGCCGATATAACTAAAAAATTATAATCCTTAAATTCCTTAAACGTCCAGGCATTCCTAATGGAAAAAGAACACGATCTACCTTCCCAAATAGAAAAAATAATTTAACCAAGAATAATTGCATCAGAAATTGGCTAACAATGTGAAACAAAATTTTAATAGGATATACTTCTTACAAGGCAAAGAAGATTTTCTCTTTCATGGGGAGACATCATTTCCCTCCCCAAGCGACTGTGCTAACTGTATACTGTTCACCTACAAAACTGTGTTCTACAAATGAATACTACTATTAAATCTCACAATCCACTCAACTGAGAGGTGAGATCATTGAATACTTCCTCACTGCATGGAATTGTAAGGGCACCCATTGGATGATCAAACCCAAATTCTTCCTCAGCTTGGTTCAGCAATTGTTGAAATGATGGTTGGTTTAAAAATGATATTGGAACAACAAATCTCTTCTTTTCACCTTCTCCAACATAAACTGCAAAATATCCTTTAGGAATATGGTTTTCAGCCACTAAAGACCATCGAAGAAGTTGTTTGGCACGAGTAATACGAGGCAGGCGGATAGCCATGGTATTGGCAGGGTCTTTCTTTATTGAACAAGAGAAAGCTTAGTGGAAATTGTAGAATTACTGCTGAAACTATTGAAGGCTTAGATAGCTGTAAGGGACATGAATTGGCATAGTTCTATATATAGATGAATAGCCTTCACATATAGAATTGTGGTGAATAGACAATTTAAATAGGGTCCATATTACCAGGCAAAAGACAATAGCAAATGGGAGATCACATGTATCTGTCTGTCAATCATCTAATATAATTTGAAATATTAGATACCAAACTAAGTTTATGTTGCAAGACATAACTCAGCATTTAAGATAACATGGCCTAAAGAGTACATATCATATACACAGAGATATTCAGATGTCTGGGGCCTGTTAGGTCTTCATATAGCATTGAGAGCCTTTTCTGTATCGTTATATTCATTACAAGGGGGAGTTTCTGCTGTTTGTTATCATAAGTCGTAGGGTCTTATGCTCTTCAACAAATGTGCAAGCCCACATGTAATCATGTGCCTCTCTGGCCCCAACCCAAATACCTCTTCACCACATAGCCTGCAATTGAAGATGTGTTGATCATTTATAAATACTTAAATGTGAGTGCATAATCGATTATACAACCAACATAAGTCTCCGCAAAAGCAGACTCAAATTAAGTTTCAGTCATCCCTTTTTCTGTCCCTCTTGAGGAACTATCTTCTATAGAACCATGGCCATCCGTATGCCACGTATTGTCCATGCTAATCATCAAATGTTCCAAAGTGATATACTGCTGTTTATGTTGGGGATGACAAGAAAAGGTTTGTTATTCCAATTTCTTGCTTGAACCAGCCTTCATTTCAAGACTTGTTAAACCAAGCTGAAGAAGAATTTGGCTTTGATCATCCAACGGGCGGCCTCACACTTCCCTGCAGTGAGGATGTCTTCATTGATCTTGCATCTAGCATGAATAGAAGTTGATATTTAACCTCTAGTGTTTTTGTAAAGTACATTTTTGTAAAGATGACTTACTCAGAATTTGCCTATTCTTATGTAGTAAAAATTTGGCAGAAAATTCAGCTCTCCTGATATGAGAAATTTCTTTATGAGAAGTCCATACATTCCTGTAATTTTTTCAGCAACTCCCGGAACTAGAAAGCATCAGCAAAACAGAATCTATATCAATTTCAGCATCGTTCTTATCTAATTCTATAAAGCTGGATAGTTTCCTTACCATATGATGCTTTAATCCCTGACTGGAAAAACGTTTAAATTTCCTTAGGCTTGACCAGGTCTTGTGGTCAATGGTATTATTATTAGGCCACTCTGCTCCAAGCTGCTTCAATTCTTTTTCCTATTCAGTAAATGTAAACGAGAAACCTACTTAACATTTTAATCAAGATAGCGGAATTATAAGTTAGGACATACTTCGCATTTGAAGTGTGGTGAGGAGTCATTCAAGTGGACACTAGATTGAAAAACTACATGGTTCTGTCTTCTAACCATCAATAGCACCAAAGGATGTTATAATAGACTGAACAGTGAATATTTAAAAGAAATAAATGTCTACCATTTTCGATGGCACTTAGCCAGTACAGACAGCTTGATGCTAGAAAATATTTTGAACTCAAGATTATTCTTTACTCAAACAACTTCTGATCCTACAAGCAGACTTTTCTTGAATGGTTTCAAGTATATGCGTATCAATGTAACTCAGAGCGACATCCATCTCTACTATAATCAATAATGTGTATTTTGAGCAAGATCTGCAAAAACTTATTCCCTGCTCAGGATGATCAAAACCAAGTTCTTGTTCAACATGGCTTATCATGCTTTAAGGGCAAAATCGGTTTTCTGCAGGACAAGGCTATCTGCCTTTTTTTTTTTGGTCGTCTCAAACACAATATGTTGTCTTCTGGCCCATTTATGCATGAGTTGAGACTATTGGCTTGGGTATGACAACCATAGTCCAGGTGGTGGAGGCCATTAGAAAAAGAAATTATTATATTTTCCGGAAAAAATGTCCACCTTAAATTTGATTTTTATATTCTCAGCAAAAACTCACTTATGGAGAAGTTAACTGCAAAAGGAAACAAAACTAAGAACAGAAAGATTTTAATTGTTTAGTTAATACAGTATTTGTTGTAACAACTCAAACTAGATAATGCTTTGCATCTGAAAAGGGATCAGTAATTTTTCATAAATTCATATACTGTGTTTTTGTCCTTGGATACATTTCTTTTCTTGATAAAGTATCCTGTATGTGCAGAAAAGGAGAAAAAGAGAAAAAATGGATGCTTGTCAGATAAACTAATTTACAAAACTTTAGTCCTCTTAAACATAGTTTATATATTATGTTCTGCTCAAGCGAGAGGTTAGATCAACGAATAAATCCTCACTGCAAGGAATGGTTAGGCCACCCATTGGATGATGGAATCCGAATTCTTCTTCAGCTTGAAATAGCAAATCCTGAAATGAAGGGTTGTTCAAGTATGATACTGGAATAACAAAGCGCTTCTTTTCACTCTCCCCAACATAAACAGCAAAATGCCCCTTTGGAACTTCAGCTCCTGATGAAGCTGATCTTTTTTCACTGGATAAAGTTCGTCTCAGCATTTGGCGGATGGCCATTGTTGTATAAAGTGAATCTTGCTGAGGTGAAACGAAAACTTTCTGGAAATTATTGAGAAATAAATGAAAGCTGAGAAAGCTCAAGTATTTTGAGGACTTGTTGCTTGTTGTAATCCAGAAATGTGTTGTATATATAGGTGAAGAAGTGTTGTATCCTTCAGAAATTTAGATTGCGTGGTGAACATAATAAGTGGATATGTGGTGGCCTATGAAACTTGGGAAACATAAGCACATGAGGAATCACATGGATTTGTATTTCAATCATCATAAAGATTTTAAGGCAACAAGAATTTGTGTGATCAAAAACATTGTATCCTACCAACTCTGGCAACATAACCCTCAAATGACCCTACTGTAATCAATTGGAAAACAAAATTTGATGCCTCCTCTCACTCTCAAATCACCCTACTTGGTTTCCTTTGATCGTCCTAATTCAACTCAACAGCACACATAAAAACAGTAAAAGCAAGATTGATTGAAATTCCAACCTTCCAAAATCTATCAAGTTGTCTGCTAATCCATCTGGTCATGTGGTCTCGGAATAAAACAGTAGCGTGGTCCACCATGTGAACTAGAACGTATATCTTCACTATAAATTCTGCATTGTGCTTTCAAATATTGTAGACTGAAAGGTCCACATTTTTTGATGTGTTCTAACACATACAAGGATGAAGGCGTTAAAGAAATTGGCAGCTCATGTGATTATGTTTCTTGGCAAATATGAAAGTGTTGAACTCAAATTAGGTTGATGGAAGACTTAATTGAATGGAGAAAATTGCTGCTAAGGTGATAATGTTTCCTGAACTATAAGCTATATTGTTTTATATGATGGAAATTCCAGCGACAGCAGGAATTACTTAGCTGAACAATTATTGAACATGTATCAGGCTTAAAGTATGCACCCTTTGTACTAAACAGGTTCACCATCAATAAACAATACACTTTATACAACTTGTTTAGAGAAGGCATATTCAGCCAATGAGTGAGATGTAATCACTCATTTGAAACAAAGTTACTCTGCATGAGAACATTCAGGAGAATCATTCTCAGGATCATTAGTGGAAGAAACAGAAGTCTCATTAAAATACATCGTTTAAGTGGATCCTTTGGTGGTCAATCACCTTTATTGCATTTCTTATATTTCTGAGATGGTATCCTCACAATAATAGCGATTCTTTGCCTTAAATAAGCATCATGTCCAAAAGAAGTCTTTTCTCATCACAGAGGCCATCCAGAAAGAAATAACAGACCTTTTTGGTCTTATCTGCCTGTGTTAACATACATATCGCAAAAAGCCTGCCATAGATTCATTACCCCTCTTAGTTTAGTCTATTAGCAAGTAGAATATTTACTCTACATAGAAAATAAAGTAAAATCTAGAACCAGAGAACAGTACAAGATCTCCAGTTCATTGTTTTCCTGATAAATCTTGTTGTGGATAGTAGAATAGTCAATATAACTCATGAATTGAATTCCGGATAATCATAGATGTAACAAGAAGAATGTTAACTGACTAGTATTGATCCTTCTGATATGGACTAAGAATGAAAAAGAAAGGCTTAGCTTTTTAATGTAAACCCCTAAAATTAAGGACAAAAGAATGTTGTATGTACTTTTCTTTTTTCAAGGGAAAGATTTTTCTCCTGGGGAAACATATTATTTCCCTCCCAAAGATCCTCTTTTAAAATGTACATGATTCTTAGTTACAAAACTGTGTGCTACAAATGTATACTGCTATCAAATCTCAGAATCCACTCAACTGAGAGGTGAGTTCAATGAATACTTCTTCCTTGCAGGGAATTGTAAGGGCACCCATTGGATGATTGAACCCAAATTCTTCCTCAGCTTGGTTCAGCAATTGTTGAAATGATGGTTTGTTTAAAAATGATATTGGAACAACAAATCTCTTCTTTTCACCTTCACCAACATAAACTGCAAAACAACCTTTAGGAATATGGCTTTCAGCAAATGAAGACCGTCGAAGAAGTTGTTTGGCATGAGAAATGCGAGGCATGCGGACGGCCATGGTCTAGGCAGAGTGTTTCTTTCTTGAAGGAGAGAAAGTTATGTGGAGATTGTAGAGTTACTGCTGAAACTATTGAATGCTGAGATAGCTAGATGGGACATTTGTTGTGTGGTTGCCAAGTAGGTGTATATATAGATGAATGGCCATCACATGTAGAATTTGTAAAGAAGAGAGAATTTAAATGGGGACCATATTACCAGGAAAAAACACTAGCAAATGAGAGATCATGTGGATCTGTCTTCCATTCGTCGAATATAATTTGAAGTACTATTATACTTACTAAAGTATGCATATGGTGCAACACATAACTCAGCATTCAAGATAAAATGCCCTACAGAGTACATATCATAAAACCAAAGATATTCAGATGTCTGGGGCCTGTTAGGGTCTTGATATGGTACTGAGAGGCGTCTATACATCCTTATCGCCTTAACTGCAAGGAGGATTTCTGCTGTTTGATACCATAAGTTATAGGGTCTTAAGCTCTTCAACAAATGTGCTAGTCCAAATTCTTAATAATGAGTTGGAAAGCAAAGCATGTGATGTCTCATGTGCTATTATTTTCACCACCAGTTTAATACCACACAAATGACACAAATTTAGAGAAACGATTCTAAGTGTCTATATGTCACCTTAGCAAAAGAGCAAATGAGGTTAAGATTTCTCAATCTATATTCTACAGTCTTTGAATTTGAATATCTGTAGTGTAGCCTATATTGTAAGAGATAGTGGGAAATATTGTCTCTGAATGCCCATGCAGTTGGTTCTGCCTATAAAAATGTTTGGTGATGATTGAAAGAAAACAGCATGTGATTCCTCATGTACTGATGTACCTCTATGGCCCCTAACCGAGTATCTCTTCACCACACGGCCCACAACTCAGGATGTGAAATATAATGGTCACTTATAGGTACTCAAACCTGAGCCAGTAATAGATCTTATATGGAACAGTAGACTGAGAAAAGAAAAATTCAATCTACTCAGTTTCACTCATCTCTTTCACTGTCAGTCTTGAGGAACTATCTTCTGTAGAACCATGGCCATGCGTATGCCACTTATCATCCATGCTAAGAAATTTATTTGACAATTATCAAATATTGCAATCGGGTATATTGCTGTTTATGTTGGCGATGACAAGAAAAGTTTGTTATTCCAGTTTCTTGCCTGAACCAGCCTTCATTTCAGGACTTGTTAAACCAAGCTGAAGAAGAATTTGGTTTTGACCATCCATCAGGTGGCCTCACACTGGCCTCACACTTCCCTGCAGAGAGGAGATGTCTTCATTGATCTTACTTCTCGCATGAATAGAAGTTGAGATTAAACTTCTAGTGATTTTTTACAGTACAGTTTTGTAGAGATGACTTGCTAAGAATTCACATATTCTTTCTACACACACAGAAAACTTGGAGAATTTAGCTCTCCTGATATGAGAAATCTCATTGTGAGAGGTCAATACATTCAGAGCTGGAAAGTATCAGCACACTGAACATATATCTTTACTATATAAATTTCAACATTGTTCTTATCTTGCAGGTAAAGCTAGATATTTTTGCTACCATATTAATCCATGATTGGAAAAACTATTTCCCTAGGCTTGACCAGGTCTTGTGGTCAACGGCCCCATTGTTAAAGGCTACTCTGCTGTAAGCAGCTTTTTCCTATTCAGTAAACGCAAAAAAATAACCTATGTACCACTTTTAATCAAGATAATGGAGTCGTAGGTTGGGACATACTTCACTTTTGAAGTGTGGTGAAGAGTCATTCAAGTGGACACAAAATTGAAAACATTAGCACATGAAAATCACATGGTTCTGTCTTCTAATCATCAATAGTACTAATTGATGTTGTTAACAGACTAACCTCTGAACATGCTAAAACAAATAAAAGCCTGCCATTTTGGATGGCATAGCCAGCACAGCACTGCTTAATGCTAGAAAACAATTTTGTACTCAGATCTTCTTTACTCGAACAAATATTGATCCTACAAGCAGACTTTTCTTGAGTGGCTTCAAGTATATGTATAGGCCATAAATTCAACCATCTTTTCTATCATCAATGATGTGTATTTTGAATGAGATTTATAAAAAGTTATTCCCTGTTCAGGATGACTTGTTCAACACGGCTTATAAAGCTCTGGAAGGAAAATGGTTTTGGATAGGACAAGTGTGTCACAACTTTTTGTGGGTAGTGTCAAGCATAACATGTATCGCTTCTGTCACATTTTTGCATGAGTTGAGTATGTTGGCCTTAGTATGGGAACCATAGTCCTTAAATGAGTGTTTGTACTGCAATTTCTCAGCAATAAAACTTAGGAAGTTAACAGCAAAAGGAAACAAAATAAGAACAGAAAGATTTGAATTGTTAAGTCCATACATAACTTGTAGTAACAACTCAAAACCAGATAATACATTAGCACGATAAAATGGCTCAGTAATTTTTCATGTATTCATATACTGTAATTTTGTCCCAGGATACATTTTTTTCATGACAGAGCATCCTTTGTGTCTAGAAAACTAGAAAAAGAGAAAAACAAAAAGAAGAAAGTTTGTTACAAAAACTAATTTACAAAACTGTGTTCCTCTAAAACATAGTATATAGATCATGTTCAGCTGAAGCGAGAGGTTAGATCAATGAATAAATCTTCACTACAAGGAATGGTTAAGCCACCCATTGGGTGATGGAACCAAACTCTTCTTCAACTTGACATAGCAAATCTTGAAATGAAGGATGGTTCAAGTATGATACTGGAATAACAAACCGTTTCTTTTGACCCTCCCCAACATAAACAGCAAAATGCCCCTTCGGAACTTCAGTTCCTGATGAAGTTGATCTCTTTTCAGATGATAAAGACCGTCTAAGCATATGGCGAATGGCCATGATTGTATCAAAGTAAATCTTGCTGAGTTGAAACGAAAAGTTTTCTGGAAAGTTTTGTGAAATAAGTGAAAGATGAGAAAGCTAATATTTTTGGACGACTTGTTTCTGGTTGTAACCCAGAAATGTGCTGTATATATAAGCGAACACAGATTGAGTTGTGGACAAAGTAAGTGTATATGAGGTGGCCGGTTAAACTTGAGAAACATAAGCACATGAGGAATCACATGGATTTGTCTTTCAGTCATTATAGACATTTTAAAGCAACAAGTGAATCATTTGTGGGATTGAAAACATTGTTCCCTATCCATTCTGGAAAACATAGCTCTCAACAGACCCCACAGAAATTAATTGGATAACAAAATGTGATGCCTTCTCTCACATGGATCTGTCTACCAATCGTCGAATATAAATTGAAGTACTATTATACTTACTAAAGTATGCATATGGTGCAACACGTAACACAGCATTCAAGATAAAATGCCCTACAGAGTACATATCATAAAACCAAAGATATTCAGATGTCTGGGGCCTGTTAGGGTCTTGATATGGTACTGAGAGGCTTCTATAATGCATGGGACATTTCTGCTGTTTGTTATCATGAGTTGCAGGGTCTTATGCTCTTCAACAATTGTGCAAGTCCAAACTTTTGATAGTGAGTTAGGAAGCAAAAGCATGGGATGTCTCATTTGCTATCATTAATATTACACAAAATGACACAGAAATCTTGTCTCTGAATGCCCATGCAGTGGGTTCTGAACTTAAAAAAGTTTAATGATAATTATAAGAAAACATGTGATCCCTCTTGTACTGATGTACCTCTTCACCACACTGCCCACAACACAGGATGTGAGATATGTTGATAACTTATACATACTCAAACCTGAGCCAATAGATGATACAACGAACAAAAGACTTAGAAAAGACAAACTCAATCTACTCAGTTTCACTCATCTCTTTCCCTGTCCATCTTGTGGAAATATCTTCTCTAGAACGATGGCCATCTGTATGCAACTTATCGTCCATGCTAAGAAAGTTATTTGACAATCATCAAATATTTCTATTGGATATATTGGTGTTTATGTTGGGGATGACAAGAAAAGGTTTGTTATTCCAGTTTCTTGCCTGAACCAGCCTTCATTTCGAGACTTGTTAAAACCAAGCTGAAGAAGAATTTGGTTTTGACCATCCAATAGGTGGCCTCACACTTCCCTGCAGAGCGGATGTCTTCATTGATCTTACTTCTTGTTTTAATAGAAGTTGAGATTAAACCTCTAGTGTTTTTGTACAGTTTTGCAGAGATGACTCAGAATTCACATATTCTTTCTTCATATAGAGAAAACTTGGAGAAAACTGAGCTCTC